>VZDJ01004330.1:170070-353838 GCA_008694505.1 Cyanoderma ruficeps
AAAAAAAAAAAAAAAAAAGAAAGAAAAAGAAGAAGAAGAAAGGACTTTTTTTGGTACCTTATTCGAATTCCCACAGCCTATGTGGGAGCAATGCTCAGCATCCCCATGTGTGCAGGCTGGGAACCTCCCACGATAACCAGTGCAGGGCTGGGTGCAGCCCCACATCTCCTCCCTCTGGAAAAAGGTGTCTTGGAGGAGGTGAAGACGCTGCAAAACACCCTCTGCAGAGCCCTTGACTGGAGGACCTGGCATCCCGGTGGCTTTTTGTTGACAATTTGCATTCTTTTGGCTCCATCTTGGTCTGAAAGAGCAGCTACAGGGATGTCCTCTTTGTGCCATGCTCAGACCTGGCTTCCAACACTGCCTTTGTGCAAAATCACCATCTCTCCTCTTTGCAGCACCCTGCCCTGCCTGTCCCTACCCCAAAACAACCACCTCTCGTGGATCCCGTGCAGATGCTCACCATAGATTCTTGTACAAGAGAGGGAAAAAAATCCCACTCAGCTGTTTTTGCTATTAATGGGCAAAAAAATGTTCCCTGTGGAAAATTTCCTTGTGACTCACATCTCTGTTTCGGTTGAGAAAGTGAAGCATCAGGTAGCTGTGTGCCTGCTCTTCTCCTGTGCCTTTCTGGGTCTGTCTGCCTGAGAGTAACCGTAAGCAGTGCTGAGATCCTGCAATTTAGGTTTCACAATACTTAATGTAAGTGCCTGGCACTTGAAATTGTTGTCTCAGCTCTTTTAAAGAAGTTTTTTTGGTTTTTTTTTCCCCAAGTCCCACAGTTGCAGTGGGAAAACTGAAAATTCACACCCAAATCATGAAATAAAACCCACAGATGACAAGAATGGAAATCCAAATTAATTATTTCTTAATTTAAAAATTCTTTAAATTTTAATTCAGTTCCTAAGGCAGGCCTGGCTCATTCACCAGCTCTGACACTGCTGGAATAACAATACTGTGACATCTACAATGACACCAGCTCCTATGGGTCTTTTTTTCCCAGAGCCTGTTAGCTGGCACACATGTCCCAGATATACAGACTGCTCCTAAGTCACCTAAGCCACATCTCAACTGCAGGACCTGGTGCAGAATGGGCTCCTCCTTTGCTGGGACATGGTACAGCCTCAGTCTGTCTCTTGTCAGAAGTGTTTTATGCAGAAAGGTGTGCCCCTGTGATAGGACTGCTGGGGTAGGGGATGTTCTCAGCCCCCAGAAGAAGTATGCTTCAAAAGCAGGAGCATCTGGCCTCTCTCAGATAGACACTTTCAAGTGGAAAAAAATATAAAATGAAAGGTATTAATTAACCTGGACATCACCATTGGTATGTACCTGCCCAAGACCCCATGGAAGAGAGGCAGCTGAGGGGAAAAAGAGCATGGGAACGTGACAGGAGATGAAGCATCAGCACCTTCCCACTTTGTGAGCACCTCAGGGCTCATCACACTCAGGAACACTGAACACATTATGTTTTAACAATTTGTCTGACCATTACTATTTTGGGATTGAGCACCACAAACTGCACAAATCCCTTGGCCAAACTACCCAGGGACAGGTGGCATTGGTGGAGACCCCTTTGAAAGAGGCAGAGCAGGTTTGGCTGGATTTACATGCAGAGCTTCCCTCTTCCTTTCCTGTGTGCTCCAGACACCCTCTGAAAAACACTCTGGCCATGGCTGGCTCTGACCTTCCTTTGCACCTCTGGCAGCAGTGATTTCATTGCCTGAGCCCCTGCTCATGTTCCCATCTCTTCCCTTGGGTTTCACAGTGATATCAGGAACAAGCCAGGAGCTCCGGAGCAAGTCCCTCTCCAGCAGCCCAGAGCCCATCCAGGCACTCCTGACAACCCTGCAGACCATCCACACACCCATCCCACGCTGTCAAGAACAAGATCAAGAGCAGAAAGTTAACCAAAATGCCATGTGAGGCTCTGTAAAAGAGGTGGTAAAAGGGGAATTCACTCATCCCACAGTCAGCAGACAGGAACATCAGGATCTTGAGTTACTCCTTTAGAGATTGGATTAGCAGGTCAAGACCACAATGACCAGGAGCTTCTGCCAGACAGTCACCAGAGATGGAGTCTGGCAGTCCATCAGGCAGTGGGATCAATCAGTCTCCTTAAAAATAATTAAATGATCTCTCTATATCGTGCTTAAAATGATCACTCTTGAAAGGCTGTAAAAACAAGTTTCAGGCAAGAAACATGGAAAATGCAGAGGTTTGAGTGAGTGCGCAGGATGAGCTACAGAGCAATGGTTGTTGTTATTATTATGTTATTATCATTACAGTTATCATTACCATGCTCTCACACAGAAGGGCTCTTTGCCCCCCTAGGACTGAGTGACTGTTGTGGAGGTCTCTGCAGAGGGAGGTGACACCAAGACTGTCCAACAGCCACACACAGAGCACTTGGGGGTCCCCTCCTTCCCTCAGTGCTCACACCCTCCCTGCACTCTGTGCTGAGACCTCTCAGTGCTCCTGCCTCTCCCTCATGCCTTGCTTGGCTCCCCAAAACTAGGGACTTCAGCTCATCTGAGCACCCACTGCCATCTCCCCTCTGTGCCCGTCACCTGCACCCCACAAAGAAGTGACCCCACAGGGGGATGATTTAGTCCCCAACTTCAGTGGGCTTCTTTGTCTGTCCCTGGAAAAGACATAAATTATTAGTGGTGAAACCCTTCAGCCTCGTGACGCAGCAAGAACGTGAAGGGAAGCAATAGCTTCCTCCTGAGCAATGCCACAGAGCTGGAGCTGGGACTGATGATGAGAGTTTTTCCTCCAGTCTTCTGCTCTTTTTTGCATTTTTTAAAAAACTTGGGTTTTGTGGTTGCACATTTGGTGTCTGCAGGGTGGTTTCCATAAACGTGGCACAGCTTTTACAATACTAAATAAAGCAGCATGCAAATCCCATCTCCACATTTGCAGACTTGGAGTGTTTAAAAGGTGCAAGACCCATGTCTCTAGTTATTCTTTCACCAGCAGATATGCTGCTGCTAAACATTTGTATCCAAGCTGTGTGACACAGCCACCCCGCACAGCCAGGCTCATTTCCTTGTTCAGACTTTCTGCTGGATAACCTCCAGCTTCAAGGCAATCCCTGTTATGTTAATGAAATTCCTCCCTCCCAAAGTAACTTTGTGTTACAGCCCTCTGGACTGGTCAAGCCCCCAGCATCATCCTCATATGCCAGAGCAGAGCCTGGTGCCACGTATTTCCTCTCCATTGTGACTCTCAAAAAGGCATTACCTCTGCCATGGCTTGAAAAGTGGGTCATCATTTCCTAGCCCAGGCTTTGGTGTTCCTTGCTCTGTGTGGGAGCATCTCAAGGCAGTGAAATGGCAAGAACCTGAGCCCACACAGCTGCTATTGCCCCTCACCCCTGTGCCATGGGGAAAAAAGACAGGGCTGCCCTGTACCTCAGCTTTGGACACTGAAATGCATCCAGCTTAGAGCAAAACACCTCCTGTTCCCCAGACCCAGCCAGGCTGGCTGGTGAGAGCTCAGGGCAGCAGTGCCCTGGATCCTTTCAGAGCTGTGCCTTGGGAAGAGGCAGCAATTAAGGAAAGAACTGCTGGTCACAGGCACAGAGCAGCCCGCTTTGCTGCCACAGAACCTTCATTAACAAACCAGTGTCACCCCACAGGCCTGATCTGACCCTCTCTGCAATTAACCAGGCCAATTAGCACCTTTACTGCTCCATAAGACGGCATCTCCCTGCCCCATGCCTGGCCCTCTGAGCCCCCAGCATTTGCTGGAAGCCCTGGCAAGGGCTTCCATGGCCACTCAGGTGGCAGTGCCCAGCCTGGGCTTGCAGTATCAGCAAGGTGATGAGCAGGGGGTTTCACACCACCAAGGCTGGTGACACCAGTGGGAAAAAATCCCCTTCCCTTGCCCTCCTGTTCTATCAGAACATTCAAGAATCTGGAGCAAGGGCCCTGCTATAATGATTCAAGAAAGCAAGATTGTGGTACTTTGGTGGGATGGAAATAGCCTTCCTCTGACGTGGTCACAGGAGGCTGAGCACAGCAAAGCCATCCCTGATGCCTGTTTGGCACTGCCATGGCAAAGTGTCCATGCTAGTTACCACATTCAGGAGATATTTATCCCACACACGGTGACAGGCAGTAGCAGTAACTTACACCATGGGTCTGGGACTCTGGGCGAAATCCTGGATTGTTCCACAAGTTTCAGCTCAATGTCATGAGTCACTAATGCCACCATTCTCCCCCTTTTTTTTTTTTTTCCATAAAACTTTGTTTTTCCATCAAATGGGAACAAATACACCCAATACCAGGAATTTTACTAGATGGAGTCCAGATGACAAGTTCTCAGAAAACTCTGTCAGCTGCTGAGGTTCAGATTCAAGAGACACCATCCAACGTTAACCATAAACAACAGGGGCAACAAAATGTCTGGCAGATCTTGAAGCGGCACGAGATGCCTGCGCTCTGCAACAAACCCGTTTCACACCACAGGAAAGGTCACCACTTTAATCCACTTCTGGGTGGAATGTACACAAACGTCATTCTTCCTCACATCTGTAATTAAACAGCCTCTTGCTTTGCTATCCAGCCCGTGTTTATTTTCCCAATTGCTAACGTGGTGGATGGTAATATAATATGACACTGAAGGGATACAGGCTGTTACAGGCAGGCTTTCCACTTCTTCCTAGTGATTTGCCTGCAGAGAGCTGGAGTGAAGGTTGGTTGTGCTGCTGTGATCCAGCAGTGAATTACTTTCTGGATGTGGAGCATCTTTGCACACTGAAATTATAATAGCAGAGAAGACAGTGAAAGCAAACAAAAACAAATGGCAGAGATCCCCAAATGTGTTGAACCGTTGCAAGAAATTGCTGAGGTCTTTGCTGGGCTCCTGCAAGGGGGAAGACAGCAAGTAAACTGGGAGGTTGAACTAAATCTGTACTTCTGCTATGAAAAATCTGGTTTTCAACACAGGTAATATGCTGGATCACTTGGGAGAAGTCTTCCTTCTCCCGGTGGCCACCAAGGAGCATCTGAAATAATGCTGGATAATCTCTAATGGGGCCCTTCCTTCCCCACAAAGTGCTCTTGGGTACCAGTGCCAGCTCCTGCCCCACCACACAGCTCCCAGGAGGAAAAACCCCACTCCAGCAAGAATGTCTTTTCCCTTTCCAAACCTTTGGGGCTGCAGAGCTGGCACGTGGTTCACGGGGAGCCTCACCAGCATCTGGACATGACATCTTTTCAGGGAATGGCCTTATCTGTCAGGAAGGACTGGGGGACACATCACTTTGCAGCCCCAAGGCATGGTCGTGTACTTCAGATCCTAGCACACTCTCAGAAAAACAACACCAAGATGTTTATTTTCAGAAGGATACAATGTCTGACAAAATAAATGATATTTGATTAATGCCCGCTGCTTTTCTGGGATTTTTTTTGAGGGCAGTAAATTTGCTGATTGTATAAACATGCCACAGTGCTTCATCTTCCTATGCCAAAATTTCACTTACCTCATCTCCAGGGAATGCCCTTAGTAAGCTTGTGACAAGCCTATGTAGGGGGTTGTTTGTGGGTTTGGGTTGCTTTTTTCCCCCCAGTTTTTACTTCTTAGGGAGGTCTCCCAGCAAGCCACAGGCTGGAGCTGAGCAAAATTCACCCTTTCCCTTCAGTAGGGCCTTCATATAGGGGCCTCCATTATGTCCCCAAGAGAAAACCCAAATTCCCACACTAATGACCAACAAGGATCCTCCAATGTCATAGTTTCACCCTTCTGGCTGCAGATTTCATTCCCCCAGTACCTCCATATGTAACTCCTTGCTAAGGGAACAAATAACATGCTGGGAGAATTTGTGGTTTTGCTGGTGCTCGGCTGTGGAGCTCAAACTTGAAAATCTCTGGGTTTCTGGGAATGGACACCTGCTTCTAGGGGGTGTGGTGTGTGATCTGGTAAAGTTTTAGCAGCACTTGTCAATCATTAAGCTGCAGTGCTGCTGGAAAGGTCAAGGAAATTCCCACCAAGGCACCCACGTGTTTGGGAACCGAAGGATGTTTCTGGCTGCTTTAGCTTAGGTGAGATGGAGAGCCTGCAGGGCAGGACTTGTCTGGTGGGCTTGGCCAGTCCCACCACTGAGCTGTGTGCTCCAACATGGGAAGGAGGCATCTCAGCAGCACACCTGGCTGTTTGAAGCATTTTTAGTGTTTGTGTGGTTTCATGTATTTTACTTTAGAGACTTATGCAACATCCCATATGTGGTCCCTGCTGCAGCCTGCTTGTCTCCCTGCTCCCTGGGCACCACTACCTCCTCCACCCATCTCATCGTGGACCAGCAAGGCAGAGCAGGAGGCAGTGCAAGACCAGTCACCTCCTCCCTCCCAGCACAGCAGTCCCCAGCGTGCCACCCCATCAGGACCCTGAGCTGTGCACCGATCGAGCACCCCCCAAGGCAGGGGAGCAGCTGGGAAGTGCCCTTTTGGTTGGTGCCATCTCCTTTGCTGTGCCCGTAGCTCAGCATGCACTTCTTTGGACTGAAAAGCAAATCAAATTACCTGACAGCACAGGATTTCACGTATCCCCCTTCTGCAGACCCACAGGAACACACCCATGTCCAGCTGCCAGGTTTCTCTGATGGTGCTCTCTGCATCCTCCATGCAAGGGGCATTTTGTTTCAATTGGAAGCCCCAGTGAATCCAGTCCTGGATCCTTGTTAGGCCTGCGCTCCAGAGGGCTTGAGGGCTTTGCTCATGGAGATGAATGAGGAATTTTGAAAATCTCCCTGAAAAATAAAACTGAGACACTCTAGATTTCACCTCCCCAAACAGCATGAGCCGTAAGCACCAGCTGTTTCTAGCAGCTGTTCAGTGTGTTAGATTTTACCATTCCAGCACTAAACTATTAGTCAATTGATTAATGAACTGGAGCTTCCCATCCAACAAAAATATTTTGGTTTTAAATTATAATTTGATGCCTGGTTAGTGCGGAAATACATTACACATGCTAAGCACATGTTTGCATCTCATCACCACCCTCAGACACAGGGAAAGGTGTCGGCTTCGTCACCTTTTTAAGGCTGCTTGCAAACCCCTTCAGGGAAGGCAGTTTTACCTTTAATACAGTTTTTTATTTTGCAGAATACACAAGGTGTGATGCTGCTCAGTCCTGCCCACATGTGGGATGTGCATGGGGCCAGCAGGCTCCTGCCACCCCACTGCTGCCAGTGGAGCTTAAAGGAGCTGCAGAACTGGTCAGGAAGCATTAAGGTTAACTGGCAGGAGTGAGGGCTCAACCACCTGAGACAGGAAGTATTCCCAAGGTTGCCAAGCCTTTACCTGGTGCCAGCAGAAGGTCCCAAGTCCACGAGGCACCATTGGGACACAGTGCTGGCAGCTGCACCAAGGAGTCCACAGCTCTGCACAGGGAGACGTGGGGACTGGAGTCAGTGACAGCTCAGGACTGGCCCTGGGTTTCATCACAAAGCTAAAAATTACCTGAAAAGGAGTTTTTCCATTGTTTGTTTTGTTGGTTTTTTTTCACAGAAGCACCTTCATGCCATAAACTCCTCTATTCAGCTAAAACCCCAGGTATTTACTCTGGTGACACACTTTGCTGGCCAGAAGTGGCCACTACTGGTGCTGAAGTCACATCACTGTGTTGTCATAGTGCTGTGTGCACAGCTAAGCTGCAGCCCTGGCACCTGCCAGCAGCTCAAGCCCCCTCCTCCTTGACTCATAGAAACATATTACCATATATATATGTATACTCATTAATAATATATAATAATATCAATAATGAAAAAATTGAAATAATCTCGACTGTGTATTAGCAGTTAAACCTGCATGCCCTGGGACAAGATTTGGAGTTCCAGGTACACATGAAGAGGGGAGGTAGCAGTGCCCATTTCCTGATGGAGGGGCCCCATCCCATGGCAAGGTATATCACAGTACACAGAAGTGGTGTAGAAAAACAAACAGGGAAAAAAATTCCTTATTTCTCATGATGGGAATGAAACACTGCCCAAAACTGAAAATCAGCTCTATTCCACCTCGGTGGCCAGGGCATTTCTTGCAAACCCCCTGTTAAAACATGTGCACAAACCCTGGGCAGGGGAAAATTCAACAGCTGCTTTTTCAAGTTATAATTTGTTATTTTAGAAACTTGGCAGGTAGTGGGCTCAAAGGCTGGTTTTTGTGATCTATGATCATAACAAAGTCTCCAGCAAGCATAGCTTTGCTAAACAGCAAAGGGAAACCAGGCTCAGCGTGCCTCAGAGGGATCTACTGAGAAGCATCAGCATCACACTGTGGTGATGCAAGTGGGAGAACCCATCAGGCTTTGAGAGACAGCAAGGCACAGCCAGCTCCTCAGAAAGAAAACACACTGGACTTGTACCATAAAACTGCTGCCACCCTCCCGTCCTGCTGCTTATCTAAGGAAGCAGCAGCACACAGAATATTTCTGACATAATATTAGAGGAGATGATGTCCCTGCACTGGTACCAGCGATACCTGGCGAGGCAGAGGCAGCACATCATATCTGAACAAACCCAGCAGCCCACTTCTGTCGCTAGCCGAGGCTGGGTGTGTCCCACTTTAGGGACAGAAAGAGAGCAGGCAGACGCAGCAGCAGTGAGGGGAACAACTCTTCTACTTTATTTACAATTTTCTACTTTATACATTTGTACAGAGGTCCAGAGATTGGCTAGACAGGTCGCCACCTCTTAACCGGGATGGTGGACATGACCATCAATCAATTCTTCTCTCAGAGGAGAAGAATGCAAACATTCTAAGAATAAACTTTGTTTACAGAAGAAGGCTACGTGTGAAAGTTCTGCACAGAGGCAGAAAGGCAGAAAACAGGGCAACACACTTCCACCCCCAGTGCTCCCAGGGGATGAAAAGAAAATGATCAGAAGGGAAGAAGCAATTCAAATTCAAGTGGCACTAATAAAATATTCCCTTTGGTGGAGCAGAGGCTCATGGGCTCAGTCAGCTGCAGCACAGAGAGCTGGGATGATGCAAAGAGCTGTGCCAGAACAAGAGCTGAGCAGCAGGAAGGTGAAGAAATGCCTCTGCCAGCACCACCATTAGCTCTCCCTTGCACTGCCCCATGCACCAGAACCCCTCTGACCCAGGGGTCAAAGCACAGTCCCAAGAGACAGAGAGGATTGCAGTTTCATTTGTGAACATGTAAAATATAAAATACAAAAATGTGTGTTATGGATAACCTCCGTATATTAATTTGTGCCTGAAAATAAAATAATATAAAATCGGGGAAAACAGTTCAACGAGAATTCCGGGAAGAGGAGGGCAGGTCAGAACAGGTTGACTGATAAGATTGAGAGGATCAGCACATGAATGGATGTGGCTCCTCCAGAGTTGAGCCACCAAGTATGCTTGAACATCTGCCCGAGAAACTTAATGAGATCTGCGATGGTTTCTCAGACATCTCTTCTATTCTCCCCTGAAAACCTACTCAGACAAATCAGAATCCCAAAAGAAGACCGATGAATACTAATACCCGGACTACTGGACAAAGGAAACCCTGCCTTGGGGGAACTAAAATGTATAAAAACTGGACCTTTGGTGGTGGGATTTTGTGAATGGAGGGGAGGCAGGTTCGATAGAGGCCTGTCTCGCGTTCACCCCGTTTGATTCCCGGGATCAAACTGGCCTTTTACATGGCTGTGATTTTTTTGATTTTTTTCCCTACTCGCTGTCACGCGAAAATAAATTTTGTTTTATTTTAATTACAATTTGGCTCACCTTGTTTATAACGTGCAAAATACAAAACCGCATCATAGTGCATGGATGCAAAAATTCAGCCCTTACAGGAATACTGCATGTCACCAGCACTGCCCGAACACCCCCAGCACTCACCCTGGTGTGGATGGGACATGAGGATTCTGAAACCCAGAGGACAGGTCTCTAACAACTAACCATCAGGTCATGCCATGGGTTAGCCCAGATCTGCTCCTTTGCATCAGGAGCAGTGAACTGGGAGTTAATATCTCCATGCAGAGGAGTGGGGGAACAATCATCTCTCCTTCTGTCACAAACCCAAAGCACTTCACACAATTCCAAGGCTTCAAATCAGAGTCAGACAGGTCAGCCCCACCACTTAGACTGGGTAAAGTTTCCACTCCAAACCATCTGACTATGGTTTGGAATTATCTACTTTCTCCTAAACATAAAATTGCTGTAAAAGAGGCCTAACGCACACAAATATTTGAAGCATGCACGTGTGTGTGAGGGGGTATATGCACATGTAGATGCACATGCTGCAGCTTAAGATACTGCAGATATAAACACTCTAGTAAAGGCAGTTCTTAAACAGAAATATGCAACCATCTTGGCCAGAAACCAAACCAAACCCAGCCCATTCATTTAATCAGACCAAGCCAAGTCTTTCCCTGGTGTCCCTGAGCTGGGCACAGTTGGTGTTCCCAGGCTTCCCCTTCCAGTACAACACAGGCTCTTGTCTCGCGCACATGGGAGGCTACTTCCAGGGCACCACTTATAGAGCAACCAATCTTTATTTTAGAAATAGCTTACGTAAGGAACATGCAAAGAAACACAAGAGTCTCATCTGCCTCAGGCTCCTGTAAATCCTTTTCTTTTCCCCTTTCATAGCACAACACGTTGGACAGCCATTGTTCACCCTGCAAAGCACAGCATGTACATCCCTGCCGTCTGTCCTTTGGCTGGAGCTGTGTTTGCAGGTTTCTCGTGGGAAAGGAGGTGCTTCACTTATGAAGAATGAAACCAGCTTGTCGCATGTGCCACAAGGATGCTGATGGGGATCAGCCACCTGCACTGAAGGGCTTCAGGTCCTGGCTGGGAGGTGAGCAGCAAAATCACCTGCAACTTGCCATGATGCAAATGGGCTTTGTGTCCAGGGGAGAACATCTCCATCACAATCCCAGTACATGACAGCTTCTCTTCCACAGCATCTTTCCTCCTGTCTGATCTTCTCTCTCCCCTGTCTTCACATGCTCTGTGTTATGTCCTGACCAGATTCCCAGGGGTGAGACTTGAATTTGGAGTAAGTACAAAAACTGCTCAAAATACAGAAAAAAATCTGTATTAAGTCAACTAGGATCAGGGGTATGATATTTGCTGAGAGTATTTAATAAACCATAGGTGTTCTGTACCCCATGCATGTTCGAACAACTCGAAATGAAATATGGTCTTCATCTTAACAGCAAGGGAGACCTCGGTGTTCAAAAACTGTGAGGAACACAATTTAATATGAACCTGCTTATATTAAACAGGATTATCTTTAAAAAGCACTGTTAGATATTTACTAGTTTGCCATGAACCAACACTTTTTTAATTTGGGGTTTTTTTTTCTGTGAAGAGTCTTGAAAAACTGATTCAGGTAATTTGTCCTGTTTTTGGAAATGTGCATATATTTCAGGAGAGGTCCCAAATATCTTCCTCACTAAAAAAAGGCATGGAGAGACATGGAGTGATGCCACCAGCACTGCTCATGGCTGGTGGCCCAGCAGCAGCGGGAGGACCAGGGCGATGGCAGCAGCAGGACTGGGGTGGGTGGCTGTACTCCCAGGGTCGCTGCTGGGGACTGCAGCACCATCTTTTCTTTGCTGATTCAGAAGCTGCTTATTTGCAGAGATGTCATCCATATCCAGGTCATACACCAGCTCTGAAAGCAGAAGGAGAGAGATGATCAGTAACAGGTGGTGTGTGTCAACATTCTGACACACAGCACATCCAGCCCCCCCAAAAACTGGAGTTCTGGGGGCAGCCCATGCCACAGCTGAGGGCAGCTGGGTCTGGGCACAGTCAAAGGCATCATAGGGCTTGATGGGCCAGAAGAGTTTAGCAAACATCTTGTCAGTCCTGCACTCACCAGTCTCAGTTCTCTACACCAAATCTTATGCTTGAAGAGACCAAAAAAATCACAACTGTGAGGTGCTCCAGTAAGAAAACAAAAGAGATAAGGGATGTGCCTTACTGGAGAGCTACTTCCAAAGAAAACCAGCTGAGCTTAGGAGGGGGTATTTAGCAATGCAAATTGTGTCTGCTCCCCAGGTACAACAAGGATGTTTGTAGGAGTGAGGAAATCCTGGCAAGCAATAACACTTCCCCAAACCCAGAATCAGCAGAAGGCCTTGCTCACCAAAGCCTCCTGGCTGTAGGACCTAAGGAGCTCTGCATTCCTGCAATCTTATGTAAGAGTGTGCAAAATATGCTTCTTATAGCACTGAGAACACATCCCATCCCTGGTCCACCTCGTCAAAGGAAGGAATGTGAATGGATCATGCACTCTGGGTATGCTGGTGTTGCAACATGGAGACTGAGATAAAGCACATGTGGGTTTCAGTCCAAGAAAACATCCAGTATAAAAGTTTTGATAGTCCTGACAGAGGAGCATGACATTAACAGAGGGAAAAGCTTGTGGCAACCCATCACTGGCTGTGAGGGACCTGCTGATCAGTAAATCACAGTCACCCTTGTCTTGCTGGGTCAGGGGAGAATAAAGAAGTCCAAATAGACAATATGGAAAGACAAGACACCAGCAAATCTCAGGGCCAAGAACAAAGAGGAAAAAGGTGTTTTAAGATGCCATTAGTCAGATCTACCTGGGGCATTTGATCCTGTCAATCAGCTGGACTGATTGGGTGCACCCATGCTTGTCTCAAGGCAGTGGGGCCCTTGCGCCCCTGCTTGTGCTGCTGCCATCTCCTTCTGGGGTCCAGTTTTCTCACCCAAATGGGAATCAGTTAAGCCTGTTTGTCTTACCCTCAGAGCCTGACCTTTGGAGTTGGAGGAAACTGGTGGTTTCCATCAGAAGAAACCCTGGCTCAAGCCTCCTGGACCATTAGCATGTTGGAAAGGTTTGGATCATCCCACCCCACCCTTGAGAAAGAATCCAAGAGACTGAATAAACACTCTATCTAAAAAATGCCACATCAACCCAATGAACACCACTGCCAAGGCAAACAGGCAGTATTTCTTAATCAAAAAATACCCAAACATTGCAAAACAAAAGCAGAACGATGTTAGCATGACAAGTGAGTCATCCCAGGCCATCAAAGAGGGTCAGAAATGGCTCAAAGGGAGCAGTTATCCATGCACACAGAGGGCCAGGTGCAAGCAGAACCCACCTGGTAAACTGAATTCTCGAGTAGGTTCCCACAAATACTGCAATTCCTCTTTACCACCACTTTCCTGCTTTTCTTCTAAATAGTATAGATATGCTACTGTCCTCTGGCACTGCACACCCACGGGAAGAGCAGGGGAAGAAAGGTGCCACCTTGAAAGGGATGTACTGGGAGACTTTCCAAGCACAGAAAGAGCAAGTCCCTCTGGCACGAGGCATGCTCAGGCTTCAGGGCAGTTTGGGAGTAGCCTGCCTGCACCACCTTAATTTCCCAAGCTCATTTCTGGAAAATAAGTGAAGGGATTTGGAGTTAATAAAGTCACAGCAGATTATTTCACAGTTGGTTGTGTAGAGGGCAGTTTCCCTGGGGAAGAAGAGAACCCTGGAAAAATGACTTGGGAAACCCCGTTTTCATTGCCATAAGCAAAAGGTTTATTCACATGCTCTCTATGTAAATTGTTACCAGAAAGTTCTTGGTTCTCTGTGTTATCATAGGTTGATTTTTGGTGCAAGAATTTTAATATTCTTAATCGTTGTCCCCCATTGGACCCTTCTCTCAGACCCCACCTTAACTCCCCACCCATACCAGGGTGTATAAGTACCTCTGTCTGACCCTAAACCACGCCTTTGGCATTTTGCCTTTTGCCCCTTGTTACTGCCTTGGTCTGGT
This sequence comes from Cyanoderma ruficeps, assembly GCA_008694505.1. Classification (NCBI taxonomy): domain Eukaryota; kingdom Metazoa; phylum Chordata; class Aves; order Passeriformes; family Timaliidae; genus Cyanoderma; species Cyanoderma ruficeps. The sequence continues at coordinate 183,839 of VZDJ01004330.1, forward strand.
TCATTCCAATACAGTGGATGCCTTATTGTTTGTTATTTTTTGTATTATTAAATTGCTTTTCAGACAAGTGGATCAAAGCTGTCTCTCTCTCCATCAAGTCACCACAGGGCTGAGTCCCAAGGAAACTCAAAAGGGGTCTGATCAACTGGGCTCAGACTCCAGGGAGTTTCATGGTTGTTTGACAGAAGACTCCTCAGCTGGCACAACGTTGGATCACAACCTGCCCTAGTGTGTTTTGGAAGGTATTTCCACACATTACAAAGGCTCCTGAAACCTAAAAGATGCTCTATGGGGTCGCAGTACTATCAGGCATCCACATGCTCCCAGACCAGTGATCATGAGAGCATTTAGAGCAGAATATTCTCTTACTGGACATCCTAGCAAAGCTAAAAAAGTCCCCAGGAACTGAGTAACTACTCTTGCCTTCCCTTTAGAAAAGAAATTTGAAACAAAAGAGTGTTTCAGCAAGGTCCTTAACAGCACAAAGGGTTTTGATGGCCCCATTTATAGTCTTGTTCTGAGATGTAATTTATGAGATTTCCTGCACGATCTCAATGCAGCAGCTGAATCCTGTTGGAAATGTTCAGCCAGGGCATACCAAAATGAGTGTTCCAAACATATTCTTTGCATGAGAAATTTTCAAATTCTGGGATTTCACCTCAACTTGAGTAAGGATAATTTTTTAAATCACGGCATTTCTCCCAAATGCGGATGGTGATTCTCTCGCTATTCCCTTCTGGCCAAATTGAAGAGAAGGGAACAGAAACCCTCTTGTCATCAGAGATTAAAGTGCTATTTTCCTCGCTGTGTTTGACTGCCCCAGAAGTTTAGCGCTTGGGTGTGCCGTTTGTTTTCACTGTTCCTTCCATTGTATCCTACCCCTTATTTGTGGCAATTGTATTTTTAGGCGTGATGGATTTAGCCAAACATCTTTTATTTTGTATTAATAATGGATCTGTAACCCTTGCAAATCCCTTTCACTTAACTTCTAATGACCTTTGCTACATCAGAGTGTAAGAAATAAAATACAAGTTTCTGAGTTCAGTTAAGTAGAGTGCCTTCTCAGTTGCATACTGTTTACCTTGCCTGTGGTAAGGCTTTTCTCTGTTAAGTACTAGCTCAGACCTATTGTTATTGTAATTGGAAATACCTTCCCTAAATGTTTTCTCTGTTAAATGTTAATTACCTGAGACCATATTGTAACTATTCAGTTTCTCGAACTGCCCCTGCTGCCCCCTCACTGCCTCTCCCTGCCACTTTCCGCATGGCAACTGATGACACCATCTGACATGCAAACGAAAAAGCCCCAAGTGCTCATGGAACACTATTCAGACAAAAAAACCCTACAAAACAACGAGCTAACACAAAACCAAAGACTAAGAATGACCACTCTGGGTCGGCAGGACCATAGGGAACCTCACACCAATCAGAGGTGGATTCCACCTCATCACCATAACTTCAATAGCACTCGGCCAGACATAGACCCCTCGACTATGTGCCCATAAGGTGTCGTGTCCCAGGATCTATCCCAGGGATTCTCCTGAGGAAGAAGGCCCAGCTCTGCCCTGTGGTAAAGCTGAACACCTTTTCTGCGCCGTCAATCGGGAGCAGTGTGTCAGCAGTGTGTCGTCAATCGGGAGCAGTGTGTCGTCAATCGGGAGCAGTGTGTCGCGGGGCGAAGCTGGGTGTGTCCCAATTTAGGAACACTGAGAGAAGCTCCGGAGACAGACTTGTACATAGCTGTCTAATTATCTTTATTTTAACTCCAATATTTATAGATATGTAGAGGTCAAGGGATTGGCTACACAGGTCACCACTCCTTCGACCTGGATGGTGAATAGCACCATCACTCATTTCTTCTCTCACAGGAGAAGTATGTAAACATTCTAAGAATAGATTTTATTTACATCAGGCTGCGTGTGAACGTTCTACAGAAAGAGAAAGAACAGAAAAATTCGGGCAACAGCAGTGTGCTGATCTTAATAAAGGCATTAAAAAGGAGCTGGTCTCCTTGCCCATTCTTCTCAAGAGGAAAGGAAAATAAAAAGTATGAGCCTCTAACAGACCTCAGCTGATCCAGGCAATAACAACATTAAAAATATACATCACAGAATCAGTAAGGTTGCAAGGGATCACTGTGAATCATCTGGTCCAAACTCCCTGCTGAAACAGGGTCATCCCAGAGCACATGGCACAGGATTGAGTCCAGACAATTCTTGAATATCTCCAGTGAGGGAGACTCCACACCCTTTCTGGGCAACCTGCTCCAGTGCTCAGTCACTGCACAGTAAAGTTCTTTCTCATATTCAGATGGAGCTTCCTGTGCATCACTTTCTGCCTTATTGATAATAACTTACTGCTTATACTATTGATAATGAACATATTTCAAATCCAGGAATCTAAATTAGCAAATGTTCCTAACCAGGTAGTTCTTGAGAGGGGTCCATTATGATTTCCAGCTTTTGTTAGGATCCCTGGTTAGACCCAGTCACCTCCATATCCCTGCACCTCCTGCTCCCATAGCATCCAGGAGTGAAAGAGCCTTGGCATCAGGGGTGGAGCTGCAGGATGGCTGGTGGGGTAACAGAAAATAGCCTTCCACATACTCCATTTTGGCCACTTCCACCCAAAACTTTGCCTTTACGCTGCAAAATAACCTGAGAGAAGCTACTCCTCTGCCTCCCCTCTACCCAGCCACCTTCTGCATTAAACATCTCCACCAGTTCAGCTCTGATCACTCAATTCACTGGCATCAGTTTCTCAGTACAAAGTGGCCCTTTGGCCTGCAAAGACTTTCAGGGGAGAGCAGGAAACTAGAAAAATCTGTTTCTGTTTATAATCAGTCAGAGTCCAGGGGGTATTACCAACAATCTGCACTAATTACAAATTCAGTCTTCACTCATTTTGGTCCCTCTTGTCCTCTGGGCTGCAGATTAGATAATCCCTTTAAAATAATAGTCAACCATTAGCTCTTCTTTTTTCTCCCTGTCCTCACGCAAGCCAAGCATGCAGTGCCGCTTCCCAGAATCCTTACACAGCTGATGAAAGGTCTCCAGCCGCACACAAGCCAGTCCCTCCGGAAGCATCTTTTGTAACGAAAGCCCCTTTAACACAAAGCTGCTGTGCTGTGCTACCAGGACGGCAACAGCCTCAATGGCTTTGCAGTGTGGATGACAAAACCCGGTGCCAGCTCTACAACTCGCACTTTCCGCATCCACAGAATAAAGCAGTGGCATTTTCCCATGGATTAGGACTAGAATTCGGCATACTGACTCTGCACAATCTTATTGGGCAGGAATCATTGGAAAGCTCTTCTTGCTGAACCATACCAGCTTTGGAGGCAGCTACAAAATACAGCTGAACTGGGAGAAAGTTGGGTTTGAGTTGGGATAAAATGTCCCATGGCAGCAGGCACAGCAGGAACCAGGAGGAAGAGTACTGGCACATAGGTTTTCCTCTGTCAAATCCAGTGCTGCCTACCAAAAAACCCCTTTTCACCCCAAAAAGGACAACATGGCCTTAAGCAAAGAACTGCTAGCAAATGTCTGGCAAATGACCTCCAAGAGCCTTTCTGCCACAGGCTGGCTCAGCTGCTGCCCAGAGCCCAGAGCCAGGGAATGTTATGTCCCAGCCAGGCATCTGGGTTGCCTGCCAAGCCTGCCCCAGCAGATGGTTCCAGTGATGAACCCAATATAGTAACAGAGACATAATGGACGACCAGGCATGAAAACTGCCTCCCCCTGGCACTTGATAGCTCTGCCAGTGCCTCCTGCATCTGTGACGGGTGTGAGGGGATCCTGACACAGGTGAAACCATTAAGCCTAACACAGCGTTTTCAGCCAACAGGGCTGCTGTGGTGATGGCCCTGGTTTGTAAATGATAGAAACACTGTGGTATGAAGGGAATGGATCAAGTTTCCAGTGAGTGCAAAACACATCAAGTAGAAATGTCACAGACGGGTAGGGCAGCTTGACAAGCTTCTGCATCTGCCAGCATCTGCCTGCATCTTTCCTTCAGGACTGTTTTTTCTTAGGAAAGCACATGGTACCATTGCCACTGTGTTGCCCTGAGTTTTCTGTCTTTTGTCTTTCTGTAGAACTTTCACACATAGCCTTCATGTAAACAATGTTTATTCTTAGAATGTTTGCATCCTTCTCCTCTGAGAGAAGAAATGATTGATGGTGATGTCCACCATCCAGGTTGAGAGGTGGCAACCTCTGTAGCCAATCTCTGGACCTCTGTACAAATGTATAAAGTAGTTAAATTGTAAATAAAGTAGAAGAGTTTGTCCCCTCACGGCGATGCTTCTGGCCTGCTCTCTTTCTGTAACTAAAGTGGGACACACCCAGCCTCAGCTAGCAACACTTGGTGACCCCGAGACGTGTGCAAACTGCAGTCTGAGCAACACCACTGAAAATTACAATCTCCAGAGTGCGTTGCTTTGTTTAATTTTTTTAAGCAGCGAGCATCTTCAGTGTGGGGAAGAAGTTGCTAATAGATGCAGTAGACTGGCTGTCTCCAAAACAGGACAGGATTTCTTAAAGGGAGAGATCTTTGAGTCAAGCCCAAACTGTTGACTCATTACAAAGTGAAGCATAAGAGCCTGTGATTCCACAGACCAGTCTGCCTGACCTTGGCTCCCAAATTTCTCCTTCTCTACAGTACCAACCATTTCACTCTCACAGGTGTTTGCACCTGAAATGTAGAAGAACAGTCCAATTCAATCCCAAATGTTTCCTACTGGAACACCAAAAGCTCTGCTCACCTCAGCCTGCAGTTACCTGGTTTTCTCATGCAAACAGCTCATATTACAAACACACCTCTGCCTCCCCAAAGACAACACCTGAAACCATCCATTGGGTTACATGGCGCCAACAGACACAGCCAAGATTCCCAACATTCTGCTTCTCCAAAACACCTTAAACTCTTCCAAACACCTAGCCAAGCATGGTTTCATTTATCAGGGAGGTTTTGCCCTCTGGCTTATTACAATTAAAATCCTGGTGTACCAACAGGTTTGCCAGTTGTCTTCTTGCACAACGAGCTGCAATAGCCCAGCCATAGGTGCAGCCATGCCAGTGTGTAATTAAAGCGCTGAGCCAGGGCTGGCCATGGTGCTTTTCTTGGCACAGATCATGGAGATGGATGTGCGGCATGTGCATGGTCTTGTGCCTCTGCTTTTCCAGCTCCTCCACAGCAATTTAGGAGGTGCAGCTCTTGGCAATATGGATTTGGAAAAATAAAGAAGAAAAAATCCAACTCAACATCAACCTGCCACTGTCGGCAACATGGCCAAGAGAGCCTGGCATGGGTCAGCAGCAAGGGGAAAAACCAACTTCCTGGGCAGAAACCCAAAGAAATCAGGTTTGGGATTGCTGATTTGCAAACCAAGACTTTTCCCCTGCTTGCCTGTTTGCCACCTCTCAGCTGCTGGTGTGCCACCAATGGCCTGTGGCCTGCAGCACGTGTTCACCAGCCACCCAGAGACCACAGGTGCCACCACAAACCCAGGACCGACAGGGGAGGAAGTTCCCCTAGGATTGGTGCTCTCTGGAAGGCAGCAGTAAATTGATTTGGGGGGATCCAGATGTGAGGAAGTCCATCTCAGTCCCACACCAGGGATGTAACCAGGTGCTGTTCAGGGTACACAAGGCAGTGAGCTCTGAGAGGCAGCCAGTATGCACACCCTGGCTCCCCAACCTCCAGTACTACCACAAAAGTCTATCCACACACATTCGCAAGCTTTTGATGGGGTGAAGGGACAAAACATCCTCAAAACCCAACACAGTGTACAGGCAGAGGGGCTGCACCATGACCCCAATTCCAGCAATTGCTCCTTCCCCCCACATTGGCCAGAGGCTGGTGGCAAGGAAGGGCCATAATTTAGGACCTGAGCCTATGTTTACTTTAAAAATGTACTCTTTACATTCTTCTTTGCTCCTTGGTTTGTTCTAGATCTACTCTGAAGAGAATCTGGCATCTGCAATTGCATTCCTTGCTTTCCCCTTGGCAGAGCGTGAAAGAGTTTCTGAACTGCACTCGCGGAGCAGAGCCACAAAACGTGTTTAGTAAAATGCACTCGTGATCTAGTTAAAATTATCAAATCTCATTAGCATTATTAATTGGAAGTGCCAGAGTCCTTGTACTTTGCTGATGAAGCAGCATTACCTTGGTCTGATATCCAGATGTACAGTCCAGAAGAACAGCTGCTACCTAAAGGAGCTTAGAAGAATAGCATTGAAAAATGGGGAGCTAAACATGTACAGCCAAAAACATCTACAAAGACAGGAGTCAACAAATAAAAAGAGGAATAGCTGGAAACAGAAGAGTATGAATAGAAGTGAAATTATTTAAGTAGCAGCAATACAGGACTGGGTCAAGCAATGGTCCTGCAGATCCCCCAGTACCTCGGCCCACCCAGATGTGGAGTGTTGCCCTGATGTTTTTAGCTTTCTGCCTCTGTGCAGAAGTTTTCTCACAGCCTTCTGATGTAAACAAAGTTTATCCTTGGAATGTTTGCATTCTTCTCCTCTGAGAGAAGAATTGAGTGATGGTGCTGTCCACCATACAGGTTAAGAGGTGGCGACCTTTGTAGCCAATCCCTTGACCTCTGTACATATGTATAAATAATAGAGTGAGATGAAATGTAAATAAAGAGAGAGTTTGGATCCCCTCACTGCTGCTGTGTCTGCCTGCTCTCTTCCTGTCCCTAAAGGGGGACACACCCAGCCTCAGCTAGCGACAAGTAGTCCCCCGAACGAGAGGGGACCGCAGCTCCAAACCACAGTGGAGTCATCTTCTTCCTGCTTGGAGACCTTCAAGATCTAAATCACAAAGAGATCCCTTCTGATCACTCTGGTGTCACCTGAGACATCTCCATACAGTCTTGATTTTGGGAAGTAAGGTTCCCAATGATAGCAGAGCAAAATTAAATGCTTCATATTCCCTCTAATGACTGAAAACAACATACTCCCATCTAACTGAAATTTTCTCCTTCATGTTTTCTTCCCCGAACGCTTTTGGATATGACCAGGAGAGGAAGCTCTTTCTTGCTACATGCTAGCCTTCAACTCTCTAAGCTCAGGACATTCAGTGACATTCAGCTACTGGCAGGACCTGACAAAATGCAGTCCTAAGGAAAATGCAATGGTTGCTGCCTTCCAGATGTTAGCCACTAAAAGCAGCCCTTAAGGTAGAAGGATATTTCTCAATGCTTGATTAGAAAGCTCATGGTGGTGTTATGGCACCCAGGAACATCTGACACCTTCCTTTGTGTGTGGAAACCAGACCTGAAAGTGCCCAGACCACAGAGACCAGGGGTTTGTGGCATTCCTGCTTCAAGTAGGCAACCCGGAATGTGCCTCTTCAATCAGAAGGGACGAGGACTTTGCAATGTCTACACTCAGTGAAAAATCCCTGGACATCCACCAGGCTACAACTCATGATGCCAAGGTAAATATCTCAAGTGAGATTTCAGGTCAAAACCCAAGAATTTGGGTTGTGCATGGATATACCTGCTCAGCCCACAGTAAAGCTGGCAGGTAGGCTCAGGCATGGTAATACTCCATGCTCCTCTGCTCAGCCTGCCTCTGCTCCTGGAGAAACTTCCTGAGGTTTTGTGCTCTGACACTGCCCAGGATCATCGGCATGGATGGACAGCAAGCTCCCCCCGTCCATGCCAGGGAAATGTTTGCATAGAGCAAGAACTGAGGTGAGAGAGCTGCCAAGGGAAGGGAGCCAAGTGGCAACAGCATTGCCTGGATTTTTTCATTGTGTTAACCTGCATAAATAACAAATAAATAAAAAAAAAATCCTTGACCTGCATTAAAACAACATTAAAGTGACTTCAGCCTATAAAAATGGGGTAATGCAGAAGGTCCTGGGAAACATCACCATACCCAACTTTTCTACTTTTGTCCTGGTTTAGGGCAAATTTGGGAGGAAACCTCCGAATGGGGGTTCCTCAGGAGAGAAAAACCTAAATGGCCCCTCCCCCAGTCGGTCCGGGAAAAGAACTTCCTCGGAGAAAAGTGGAAAAAACTATTTATTTAACAAACAAGCTGCCCACAAGCATAGGAATGAATAATATGAAACAATAAAACCTCTCGCTGGTCCGAAAAGAGATGGCAAAACTGAGAGAAGTCCTTGCCGTGAGTCAGCTCAGCTCTCTCAGTCTCTGATCAGTCCGGGTCCCTTTCGGCGCTGGAAAATGCCCAGATCCAGGCCCGGTGGGCCACAGGTGCAGTTCCTGGTGCTCCCCTGGGTTTTCAGTCCAGAGCAGATTTAAACAGTCCCAAGAAAAAAAGGAAAAGGAGAAAAAAACAGTCCAGGAAGCTTTTTTGCCTCAACTAGCTAGACTAACTAAACGAAAGAGAAGAGGGAAAAAAAACCTCTCTCGCCGTTGTCCGCACATCCGACGAACACACACAAGGACAATGACGAAGAAGTGAGTAGGAGTGAAAAATGTTTTCCCAAAACAAACTGCGCGCGTCTTCTTCCCTGGTCCTCTCAGAATCAGTCTTAAAGGTACAGAACACACACAGCACAGACAGAACAGACGATTGGTGATACAGGCATCATAGTCACCCTAGGACAACTTTATATAGAAGAAAGTTTGGGTTCATAGGCTGGAACATTTTAACAGCTTCAGGACATGTTCCCTGCACTGGAAGCAGCCCCAGGAACAGCCTCTGTAGTCTGAAACTAGGACCTGGCTTTGCACTGTATGGCTGTGGAGAAAGACCCAAATTAAACCCAGCTGCTCACTGGGTGCCTGTAACATCTGACACAAACCCTGGCTGATTTCTGCTCCCTGCCTCCCTCCCAATCCAAGAGCAAACCCTGACCCTAAAGCACCGGTGGAATGATGGTGCTGAAAGCTGGATCTGAATGGTGGTGGCAGTTCCAATGGGAATCCCAGTGTCATCCCTGCTGAGCACCAGGACACTGTGGCTGCAGTGCTCAGGCTGTGCTGGACCTCTGCTATCACACTTACACTTTCCTGGGGCCCCAGGGCCTCCCTGTCATGCTAGGGACCATATTGGAGATCAAGGAGACCACCTAGACCGCTCCCACTCCAGAAGGAAGGAGCAAGGGATGGAGGGGATTGGCCCTGGGCTTCTGCCTGGCATCTCCCTGGGTCAGCTTGTACAGCCACAAGAAGGTGCCAGGGACAAGGACACACTGCTCATGTGGGAGAATCCAAGTTGTTCTGGAGATGCCTCCATTGACCCAGCTAACAGTGAAACATGGAGGTGACAACTCAATAGGGCTCTGAGGTCCAAGCCCACAAATGCCTCCTTCTCCATCCTATCTGAAGCAATCATGGCTCTCTCTTAGGAATGTCACAGTCACAGTGGAAAATCAAAATAAAAAGGCTATGTAATCCAGTTTGTAAATCCCTTCAAAATCATCTCTAAAATGGATTACAGAGATTAGAGATAAGAGTTTCCTGGAAATCAAGAATTGCATTTCTGCCTCCCCCATCTCTTCACTGCCTCAGAAAAAAAGTCTTGCTTGTGGCCCCCACCCCACCTCACTCCTTCCCAGTCATCATCCCAGCCTTGGGGAGCAAAAGCAGCTCCCTCCAGCCCCTAAAAACAGCAGAGCTGTTTCTACTTGACTTTGCCATAAGCAGAATTTTGGGGCAGAATCTGCTGCATATACCTGAGCCTGTGGACGTGCATCAGTGGTAGGAAACCTGCCTGCAACAGGGAGAGGAAGGGATGACTGCCAGGCTTCTGCAAGAGTTTTGGTCCATCCCTACTCCAAACAGGCACCACGTGGTTGTGCAATGTGCTGCCATGGTTTTGTGAGCTGCAGGACTTGGACCCAATCCTGTGGGTGCCCCACGGAAAAACATCCTCTTAAATCAGAGTAGTCTTCTAAAAATCACCAATGTGCCAGTGGTGACAATGCTACCAAGAAGAGAAAGGTCAAACACCCATGTGGGGATGATATAAAATTATTTAGCCATGCCATTATTATTATGATAGATTAAAATCATCATTTTGTTTAATATTTTGACTCAAGGATCTACAGTCAATGGTGGTAGGACAATTTTCTTTTGGGAATTTTTATTTTGTGAGAGTTTTTGTCCTTTCCTTCTTATTTGGAACAACAACAACAAAAAGGGATTGCAATATTAGCATTCCCAGCAGAGCACACATTCAAGTTCCTGACCTGTCATTGCTCAAGGACTTCTGCAGCTGCAGATGCCTGTTTGGAGCTACAGTTAGGTCACTTTGAATGATGCTCATAGAATAAGGATCAAAACACTTACAGCTTGATCAAAAGGACATTTTATGAACATTGCAGCCTGTGTTAAGTGCTGATGTGAATACTTAGGTTCACCCTTATATTACCTCAGCTTGGTTCTAATAAAATTAACACCCTTTTAAATAATGCATTTAATTTTATTTGTTTCAGGTTTTTGTGCCTTATGGCTTTGAAAACATATTCTCAAAACCTTTCCATCACATTGGGAATGTTTAGCTGTTTGGGCATCTGCAAATCAACATCTTTGTACACAGGAATAATAAGGGTTGCACCTTTGTATCATTGTTCCACCTGCTCTAACCTGGATTTATCCACCAAAGGTTGGAGGGGGGTTCTGCCCACAAAAGAGGGTAACCAGTCACACTCTTTCTTTTCCTAGTGTTATGGGTTAACACAGTTTGGTTTTTAGTTAAAGAGTAATATAGAATATTGCCCTGTCAGGACCTTGGAATTGTTTTGGAAAGGACAGGGACCTATCAGAAGCCAATTCTTAGCTAGTGGCATATGGTCTGACTGTTGAGAAAGCTGAATGCGACTTTTGGTAATACCCATATAAAGCTGAGACTTTGTCTGAGTTTTTTTCCTTCTGGGTTGAAGAGCAGGTAACAACCGGCCTTAGCAGCTGCTCGGAGGAGGAGCGGCCCAAGGCCGGCCAAGCCCCACCGCACCCCCTGTTAGGCGGGGGAGCTGGCCTGAGGCCTGGCTGAGCTCCATCAGCTCCTAGTGGGAGAGGGGGAGGCTGCAACTTTAAAGCCTACCCTCGGAGCCGGCTGAGCCAGGAGTGATCTCCCGGCCAGGCCCCTGATAACAGCTATGGGCCCAGTTGGGCTGAGCCCGCCCCGATGATTGTCACTGAGTGGTGAGAAGCCCCCCCCCCCTCCCCGCCCCCTGTGACTCCCGGGTGGAGAGGAAAGGAGGGGGGAGTGGGGGAGTGGGGGGGGAAAGCCTGGCCCTGAGGTGCAGTGGGCAGAGAGGCTGCTGCACGGCAGAGATCACATGACCACCTCAGGCCTGGGCAGATTTAACCCTTTCCTGGTAATATGACACTTTCAAGGCTTATCTCTTCCCTAAGAGAGAGAAGAGAGTGACAGCATGAACATAGAGAAAACACAGCATGACAGTCAGATGGTGAGAGAGAGTGAAAGATTAATTAGAGGAAAGATGGAGGAGTTGCCTGCTGGCTGGACTTCTTATTGAGCCATGGAAATGTTATTTATAAGGTGAACTAAACGGAGATTAAAAACCAAGTTTTTAATTTTCCCAATTAAAGAATTTGCGATACGAAAAAGACAACAAAAAATGCAACAACAATTGACCCAATAATACAACCTGCAAAGATCACGGCTACAGCAGAGCTCAGATTCGTTCGAACGAGGAAACAGACTCTTGACTGGCCCATACCAGGTCTCTGGGACATCTGTTTCCCCGCCATTCTGTAAGGCTCCCTTTTTATACGCTTTTTCTTCCCCCAGGCTAGGTTTTTCTCTTGACACAATAAGTTTTTACTAAACATGAGTCTTTTCTTAGAGTTTATAATTTTGCTGAAGCCAAGTTTGAATGGGACCTCCGGATTAGTAAAATGGTGATGTTTTCCAGACGTTCGGTGTGTACTGTGAAATCTGGAAGTGCAGGATGCCCAGTGGGGGGTGTATGGTCGGCTGTCTTGTTGCTGATGGCAGAGATTTTATCATATACTTGAAGATCTGGTTTCCCGGACTCCACCTGGTCATAGTCTTTCACTTGTAGATGTCCTCCTAAAGACCAGGTCTTTTCTATTGTATCTACTGAAAACAGCCCTCAGCGACCATCATCCTTCTTTTGTGTTGGTGGAGGCAGCCTGTAATGGTCTTCCCTTCCCCCGTGTGTCTCTGTGACCATAGTATGTGAGCGAGAAAAAGAAAAGAGAGAAAAAACAAACCCCCTATTCCCTACACCTTTCCTAATGTGTTTCTAAAAGTTTATTAATTTTCATGCCCAGATCAATATATGGACTGTCTATTTACATCAGAAATGAACTCTATATGTAGAGTATCCCTTCAAATCATGGGAAAGATATACATTTGAGGAGATGATGTTCAAATTTGTGTGTGGATCTGAGCAAAGGTGTTTGTGATGGACTAAGTGATATTGATCTTATGAGATGCTTGAACAGAGAAAGAGAGAAGCCCTCTGCACCAGTGAAGAAGTGAAAAGATACCTCTGTTCCTTGAGATGAAGAATCCTTTGCCTTTGAAGTATTCATCTTTAAAAGGTGACATCCCAATATACAAGAGTCTAAGACTCATGACCCATAAGCAGCTTGGGAAATTGCTAATGGGAGTGTGTCATGGGTTGACGCTGGGCAAATGCCAGTGCACTCATGAGTGTATAGTTTTTTAATAAACTACTGTGAGATGTGGTCAAGAACAGAGCAGAGCAGGCCTATCACTTGAAATAGGAAGAAAACATTTATTAACCTACATAACAATAACAATAGACAATACATAACAACAGACAATAGACACAGAAAGAAAACCCAATCACTCAAAGGCAGACAAGAAAATTTCCTAGAACATTTTTCCTCCTCCCCCCAATTTCCATCCTTTACATGCTCAACAGTTGACACCAGCACATACCTTCATATCTACTTGCTTAAACCTTCCACAACCCTGGGTTCTCAATCCAAGTCATTATCCTTTAAAAACACAATCCTCAATCTATCCAGAGAGAGAGAGAGGAGTCTCTCTCACACCACAGATGCCCCACAGGAAACACAGGTCTATCTTCCCGTGCTCCCACATTATTCATGGCACTACTCGAAGAACTCTACCACAGTGACACCCTCCTTCTATGTCCGGTGCTCTCACCACCGTCCATGGGACAACTAGATAGGGCTTTTTTAAGGATGTTTGGCCCAGTACCAAAAACCAGCTATCTTTTCCTATTGGGACATAGCAGTCCCCCTCAAATTTACCTCTGGGGCCGAGGGTCTCAAAAACAGGCCACAAAGTCTTTGGCTTTGAACTAAACAGCATCCACCCAATTCAGTTTCATTTATATTTAGGAGAGTCAGGGCTTGTCTATGGCTAAATTATGCAAGAAAGGTCCAGCACAAAACTACTCCTCTTCATCTTTCACAATCGAGGGGGTTCTTTTTATCTTCTTTTATCATCCTGGTCCCAGGCTGTTCTCTTTCTTCTATAACCACTAGCCATGAGGAATGAAGTGCATTGGAACAGTTCTCCTCTGCCTTAGAAAGAGTTAAAAGCTTCTGCCTCCTAGCAAGGCCACAGGCTCAGGCAGTTCGAAACTCCTACACACCGCTCGCAGCTTGGCACCTTCTTCCTTGGGGGAAAGAGAGATGGGCCGGGGGGGGGGNGGGAAGACGGGCCGAGAGAGAGAGAAGAAGGTAGGGAACAGGGACGGGGGACGGAAGACCTCTCCGAAGTTCTCCACTCCTCCATCCTAAATGGGGCTGACCCAGCTCCCGTCCCGTTCTCTCTCTTTTCCCCCCCCTGGGGCCTGGGCCTACCTGGCTCCCCTCCCCCCGCCCAGCTTGCCACACTGAGCGGGGGAAGAGGAGTATGCTCCTCTGCTGAAAGCAGAGCCCGGAAAGAGGGAGTATGTCCGGGAGTCCTTGCTTTTAACCCCCTGTGTCCTCAGAGGCGTGTCCAACCTCTCAATGGCCACCAAAAGTGCCAACATCCAAACCTGGTCACTGATGGGTTTGACCTCACCTTCCTGAAAAAAAACTCATTTCCCCTCAAACCATGACAGAGTGTTATAAATAACCTCTGTGTATTAATTTGTGCCTGAGAAATAAAGGATTTACAGGCAGGAAAAGAGACATTTGTTGAGAAGCCGCAGGAGAGGAGGGCAGAGTGGGGGAAGATTTGGAGCCATCAGCACTTGAATGAATGTGGCTCGGCTGGGAATAAACTAAGTCAGCATGCTTGATGGTCGAAACATCTGCCCAGAGACAGGATTGAATCTGCAATGGACATCCTCCTCTGTTTCACCTAAAAACCCACTCAGAAATTGAATATGGTCTACAGCGGACACTCAGACATCTTTGTGTTTTCTCCTAAATGCCCACTCGAAAAAATAAGAATCCCAAAAGGGGGCCAATGAATACCAACACCTGAACAACTGGACAAAGGAAAACCCTGCCCCAGAGAAAAGAAAAAGTATAAAACCTGGACCTTGGTGGTGGGATTTTGGGGTGAACGAAGGGGAGACATGGTGCGATAGAGGCCTGTCTCACGTTTCACCCCCAATTCGATCGAATTTATCTTTATTGTGGCTGTGGTTTTTATTTGTTTCCGTACTCGCTGTAAGGCGAAAATAAATTTTATTTTTATTAATACAAATTGGCTCACCATATTTATAACAGGTGGGGTCACAGAAGCAAGTTTTACCGGGTGGTTGTTTTTGTGACAATTAAAACCCACAAGAGAACTGTTCTAGGTTGTCAGTGGGGTCCATGACTCTAAGAGAGACTCCTCTCCTAAAGAATTGATGAAAGACTATTTTCAAATGGTGAAACTGACTTAAAATCACAGGTTTTGTCTCTCTATGTTGTGAGAAAGTGAACACTTGTAGGAGGAAAGAAGAGTGTTTTGAAGGTTTCATTTTTTTTCTTCTTTTAGTGTGTGTGTTAATAAAATCTGTTTACCTTAAGTCTATTTTTCCTTTTCCTCCCAATCCTATCTCCCAGAGGGAAAAGAAAGTAGACACTCAAACCACTACACTAAATTTGGCCAAACAGAAACAGAGGTAAATGTGAAACCACTACATGATTTGGTGTTTTCGCCCAGTTTTGAACTTAAAACTTAAACACCCAGGAAGAATTACCACCTGTAAGTAAACCACTAAAAACTGAACTACAAGCACCAGCAGCATGAATTCTCCTTTGTAAAGAGACAACAGGAAAAACAAAGCAGCAAATAATCCAGTCTCTCCTCTGCATTTCACTCAAAAGCCAGAACAGAAAGACCATTTTGCCCCCTTTTATTTATTTATCTTTTTTTTGGTGCCAACTCATCTTATCTGAAAAGCACATTGAGATTGTAGTTATGGGAAGGCCTCATCTGGTAGATTTGTAAACTCCGCTATCAGCTTGAATTAGCAAGGCTAATTTAATGTCACTGTTCAAAATAGCTCAGATTTGGAATTTCTTAATAGCCTTCAGAAAATGAGTCTTTATGCATACTGCAATCTAGGCTTCATTCTTAGACTAAATTCCTTCTCATAGTTTTTGTGAATGCCCTGTTTTTTAGCCAACACAAACTCTGTCCAGTATAATAATGTAAGGACTCAGAATGAAAAGAGATTAGCTGTTCTCTGCTCCTGTTATTTTAAAGCAGAAATAACTTTGGCTTCTACTGATTCATAGACAAAGCTTGAAATGCAAAGCATGCTCAACTCCAGATTCAGCATGAAAAGGACCTTAAAATATTCCTGAGTGCAAGTAATGGACTTATTAGAGGGATGAAAAGAGGCACTTTTCACAGAATTCCAAGCTCTTTAGTCCTGTCATATCAATAATCTTGCTTAAGAATTTCATTCCATTTACATTTCTTTCCCTTCCAAATATCCTGCCTGACTCCTATGAAATGCAACATTTACACTTTTAAAGTGTTAATTTATTTCTGTTAGTACTTGGTGATGTAAAATGACTGTGGATCACCCAGAGCATGAGCAATGGTGTCATGAGGGGGTGGGCCAGGGAGCAGTTCTGTGCAGTTTTACACCTGAAAACTGATAAATGAGGAGGGAACTTTAAAGACTTGGTTAAAAGCATCTTCTTTAAATAACGGCAGTTGATTGTGCTGGAACTTGACACACATGCAATCTGTTGCACTCTATGTTCATGCTTAACACCCACAAAAAAAAAAAGCTTTATAGATATCAGGAAGGAAATTTGCCAAGCTCTCCTAAGCTGCAAAAATATATCAATTTTTAACCCAGTTTGCCTACACTTTGAAAGATGGTTTACTCTAAAGCCAGCACGAAGCAACTAGTGACAATTTTCCCTCTTTGTTGGAAGAAATTGCTGAAAAACAAAGGGAATTCAGTAACAAATCACAAAAGTCTGTGTGGGCATAGCAGGGGAGGAGATAGAGATGCCCCCTTTTTAAGGAGTGAGGGGACTTTTTTCCTCCATTTGGCTCCCTGCCCCCAGGACAATTTGCACTGACTGGGGACTGTCAGCACGGAGGGGAAATAAGATGTTTTGGGCTACATCTGCCCATGGCCTTACACAAGACAGCACCAGGAGACCAAAAGACCCCCAAACATGGTGACAGGATGAGTAGCTACACTGAGATGGCCATGCCTGGCGTGTGGTGCTGGCCAGTGATGATTTTCATAGACCAAACCAGATTTCACACTGCCCAAGAGATGCAAAGGTCTCAAAGCACACCACAGGCAATAATTACACCTTCCATTTTGAAGAAATTAATTAAGCACTGAAACCTTCTGGTCCTTGAGAGCCAAGCACAAGCCTCCATTAACTAATGGCTAAAACTGAGACGAGGTTGTGATGAGGTTTCAGGAACACTGACGGGAGAGCTGAGAAAAGCACCTCCAGAGTGCCCTGAGCCACCCAGAAGCGGCAGAATCCTCCCGCCAGGATACTTCTAATTCCTCTGGACATGTCCCAGCAAGTCCCCCTGAGAAGGCAGCCATTTGAGGTTTGGCTCTGAATCACTCTTTATGGCAAGGCATGGAAAGCTGACACCAGGGAGCTAGGAGGGCAAGGGGGAGTCCCATCCCACAGCCACCCTTCAGGGCATCTGCTCAATCCCTATTTCTAAGGACTCTTGAAGGAGTCTCTGACATTAGCAGTCATTTTTCCTAATAACAAACTGGACACCGCTGATGAGACATCCACGTGCCAAGAAGTAACAAGAGCTCCTCTCATCATCCTCGTTGCTTCCTTGTGTGCTGCTGGCTGCTGGGTTGCTGTGTGACCTGTTCCTGGGTGAGACATCCTCCAGCCCCATTCTCCCAGCTTCTCCAGCTGCAAGAGGCATCCCCAGCAGACCCATGGAAAGCAGATCAATGGGTAGGCACCCCAACATGCAAGGGTGCTCCAAGATGCTCCAGAAACCACCCTCACTGCAGCATTTACTGAGCTGGTATCCTCCACTGGAATAAATCCACACATGACACTATAAGAAATAAAATACAAGTTTCTGAGTTCAGTTGAGTGCCTTCTCAGTTGGATACTGTTTACCTTGCCTGTGGTAAGGCTTTTCTCTGTTAAGTACCATTTAGCTCCGACCTATTGTTATTGTAATTGGAAATACCTTTCCTAAATGTTTTCTCTGTTAAATGTTAATTACCTGAGACCCCTTTCTTTGTAACTATCCTTTCCTCGACCTGCCCCTGCCACTCACTGCTTCTCCCTGCCACTTCCCACATGGCAACTGATGACACCACCCGACATGCAAACGAAAAAGCCCCAAGTGCTCATGGAACACTATTCAGACATAAAACCCCTAAAAAACAACAAGCCAACACAAAACCAAAGACTAAGAATAACCACTCTGGGTCAGCAGAACCATAGAGAACCTCACACCAATCAGAGCTGGGTTCCACCTCGTCACCAAAACTTCAATAGCACTCAACCAGACAGACACCCCTAGACCACGAGCCTCAAAGGTGTCTTCCCAGGATCTGTACCAGGGACCATCCTGAGGAAGGAGCCCCAGCCTTGCCATTGCAAACACCTCCTTCTCTGTGTTGTCCTTGGGGAGCAGCGGTGGGTGTGTACAACCCCTTGAGCCGCCACCTAGAGCTGATCTTAATAAAGGCATTAAAAAGGAGCTGGTCTCCTTGGCCATTCTTTTCAACATGGCCTTGTTCACTCTCCTACAATGCTCTAGTAAAGAAACAAAACCCTCTCTGCCTCCTGATTCCTCTTTTGCTCTATTCAGGCTTGCTGGATGCCTCCCCATCTTTCCATCTGCCTGGATGACTTTGTATCCTGGAAGCTGGAGAAGCCATTTACCCAGGGCACTCACAATGGATTTAGAGGACCAGCCTGCCAACCCACAAACATCTGCTGTTTCTTTTGCAATAAATGCCTGGATAAAATAGGTGACATGCATTAAAAAAATATGACACCTGTGCTGTGGAGAGCTGGAAGGCAAAGAGGAATTGCCAGCCCCTGCAGCTAACTGTAGTGGTTTGGAAGCAAAACCAGTGAGTGACTCCAAGTCAGAAATACAATTTAATAGNCTTTAGTCCTGTCATATCAATAATCTTGCTTAAGAATTTCATTCCATTTACATTTCTTTCCCTTCCAAATATCCTGCCTGACTCCTATGAAATACAACATTTACGCTTTTAAAGTGTTAATTTATTTCTGTTAATGCTTGGTAGTGTAAAATGTCTGTGGATCACCCAGAGCGTGAGCAATGGGTGTCACGAGGGGGTGGGACAGGGAGCAATTCTGTGCAGTTATACACCTGAAAACTGATAAATGAGGAGGGAATTTTAAAGACTTGGTTAAGAGCATCTTCTTTAAATAGTGGCAGTTGATTGTTCTGAAACTTGACATACCTGCAATCTGTTGCACTCTCCTTTATGTTCATGTTTAACACCTACAAAAACAATGCTGACAATAAGAAAAGAAAAAAAAAAGCTCTATAGATACCAAGAAGGAAATTTGCCAAACTCTCCTAAGCTGCCAAAATATATCAATTTTTAACCCAGTTTGCCTAGACTTTGAAAGATGGTTTATTCTAAAGCCAGCATGAAGCAACTAGTGATAATTTTCCTCTTTGAAGAAATTGCTGAAAAACAAAGGGAATTCAAGAACAAATCACAAAAGTCTGTGTGGGCATAGCAGGGAAGGAGACAGAGATGCCCCCTTTTTAAGAAGTGAGGAAGTGAGAAAACTTTTTTCTTTTCCATTTGGCTCCCTGCCCCCAGGACAATTTGCACTGACTGGGGACTGTCAGCATGGAGGGGAAATAAGATGTTTTGGGCTACATCTGCTCATGGCCCTCCACGAGACAGCACCAGGAGACCAAAAAACCCCCAGACATCGCAACAGGATGAGTGGCCACACTGAGACGGCCGTGCCTGGCGTGTGGTGCTGAGCAGTGATGATTTTCATAGACCAAACCAGATTTCACACTGCCCAAGGGTCTCAAAGCACACCACAGGCATTAATTACACCCTCCACTTTGAAGAAATTAATTAAGCACTGAAACCTTCTGGTCCCTGAGAGCCAAGAACAAACCTCCATTCACTAATGGCTAAAACTGAGCCGAGGTTGTGACGAGGTTTCAAGAACACTGACAGGAGAGCTGAGGAAAGCACCTCTGAGTGCCTTGAGCCACCCGGAAGCAGCAGAATCCTCCCCCCAGGATACTTCTAATTCCTCTGGACATGTCCCAGCAGGTCCCCCTGAGAAGGCAGCCATTCAAGGTTTGTCTCTGAATCACTCTTTATGGCAAGACAAGGAAAGCTGACACACCAGGGAGCTGGGAGGGCAAGGGGCAGCCCCATCCCACAGCCACCCTTCAGGGCATCTGCTCAGTCCCTGTTTCTAAGGACTCCTCAAGAGTCCCTAATATTAGCAGTCATTTTTCCTGATAATGTACTGGTCACCCCTGATGGGACGTCCATGTGCCAAGGAGCAACAGGAGCTCCTCACATCATCCTTGTTGCTTCCTTGTGTGCTGCTGGGCTGCTGTGTGACCCGTTCCTGAGTGAGACATCCTCCAGCCCCATCCTCCCAGCTTGTCCAGCTGCAGGAGGCATCCCCAGCAGACCCACGGGAAGCAGATCAGTGGGCAGGCACCCCAACATGCAGGGGTGCTCCAAGATGCTTCAGAAACCACCCTCACTGCAGCATTTGCTGAGCTGGTGTCCTCCACTGGAATAAATCCACACATATGACATGGCCACGGTCACTCTCCTGCAATGCTCTGGTAAAGAAACAAAACCTCTGTGCCTCCTGATTCCCCTCTTTTGCTCCATTCAGGCTTGCTGGATGCCTCCCCATCTTTCCATCTGCCTGGATGATTTCGTGTCCTCTGGAAAGCTGGACAAGCCATTTGTCCAGGGCACTCACAATGGATTTAGAAGAGCAGCCTGGCAACCCACAAACGTCTGCTGTCACTGCTTCTTTTGCAACAAACACCTGGATAAAATAGATGACAAGTGCATTAAAAAAATATGATACCTGTGCTGGAGAGAGCTGGAAGGCAAAGGGGGATTGCCAGCCCCTGCAGCTAACAAAGAGTGGTGGCTGTGCTGGAGCTGTGGCCTGGGAAACACATTAAGACCACATGGGGTGTCAAATTGTAACAGGAGTGCTGGGCTTGCATGGCAAGCAGGAGCTGCGCAGGAAGTAAATTCAGAGAGACCAGAAACAACAGGAGTTTCTCAGCGCACGCCTGCCTTTACCCTCCCAAAAACTGGGAGGAGCAGGTGAACAGGCACACCTGAGCTGCAGGTCAAGCAGAGGCAGAGGCAATATCCCCCCTGTGCATGCCATCCTGCTGTGGGGAGATGTCCAGGGAGGGATCCCTCAGAGCAGGGCTTGCTCTAGGGGCTGTATCTGTTAGCTCTGCTTTAGGGTTAGTGCCATCCTGCAGTCATCCAGTCCCCCAGTGTAGGTTTGAATGGGATGGAAGGGATTTAGGAGCCTCCAGGCAATCCCATATAGTGGTCCCAGTTCCCCTGTATCCTACATAATGGGAGCTGGTTAAGTATTTTTACAGACAGGTTTCTGCTCCTCAATGTATGCAACTGTCAGGGTGAACCTTAGTTGTAAGCAACTGCAATCAGACTCTAAGCTCTTGCTTTCCAGCCCAAGCACAGCAGTTATTTTTGTTCAGTGTGTAGCAATGCTGCCTTGCTATGTCCTTATTTTGGGATTTTTTTGGGTACACAGAACCATTTTTCTTTTTTCCACATTTTCTAATGAGTTCTGGTGGTAGGAAGTTGTTTGTAAATCACACAAGTATTTGTTTTACTGGAAACATCTGCTTTAACACATTTGTCTTTTTCAAAAGGCCAATTTTTTTTTTAAAACAAAGGTATTAAGCTGCAATGTAAATTGAGCACATCTGTTTATGAGTCACTGCAATAGCACTGCCTCTAGTGCACCAGATCACATGGATCTCCAGGGGCCTGATCCAGCAAATTAGAAACTCACAGCTTGCTCTGCTCCCTTTTCCAGCACTCCTCTTCCGAGAGCACTTCTGCCTGATTTAATAAATTAAGGCCACTAAATAAGAGAGACCTATTTAGTGTCTGCTAATAATATTAGGTGTCTGGCCCAGCAGACACTTAAGTATCAACAAGAGACACAAGCTGGTGCTGAAGTCCACAGGAACCCGAGGGCCAAGTTCAGTGCAATTATTTACACTGAACATTAGTGTGCAAATATTTACAGCTGGGAACTCCAGGTTGCACCAGACCCACTCTGCCCATGGTGCTGTACCACCTCTGCTGCCTTCAGCTGCTCAGGGCTGCCATAAAAAACATTTAGAGAAACCAAACAGAGGGAAAGATATCAGCTGAACCTCCAGGATCAAAACCTGACCCACCAGCTGGTATTTATTCACTGGAGACAAGAAGGTCAGCAGATCTGGGGGACTGGTCTGAGGCCCTGGAAAAAAACAGGAAAAACTGCAGTGGCTGGAGAGCATCCCTGGTTATTCTGGGGTAAATAAAGCCTATGAGGGGTGGGAATGGGAGAATCCAAACCAGCAAGGAGATGCCTGGAGAGGCCAGATTCAGGACCTCCATCCCCACAAGAGCTGCCAGACTCCAACTGTCCAGGGCAAAGCTTTCTGACTGTCACCAAAGCCCACACCTAAATAAAGCTACCAGAGTCAGGAAGGGACACGTAAGGCGACAGTGCATCAGACAGTCCCTGAGAACAGCCACTGGAGCACAAGTGGGGAAGTTTGCTTTTATAGGCAATGGGACAGGAGAGTGCTTTGGTACAAATGCATTCTTTCACATTCTCTGCACATGCTTTAGCAGTGATTTATGTGGACAGGAGAAGAGATACTGCAGGCTGTGTTCAGTGATGGCTTTGGGGAGCACACAACATTTTTTTTATTTATTTATTTACTTTTCACTGGAATGATCGACAGAGAACCAGAAGAGGACGAGCAAACATACCAAAGCTGCAGAGCAGTCAGCAGAGAGTTATCAAGGAGACAGAGGATATTACTCAGATTCTGATAATAACCACCGGCTCCCACCTGCCAACTGCTGGCTGTCTGACACAAAAAAACTCCAAAAACAGGCTGGAGCAGATGTCTGCCTCCCCGTGCAGGAAGCGTCTCCAGTATCCATGAGACACAAGTGAAACAGCTTAGAGTCCAGCAATTTTACACAGACTCGAGATAACTGAATTCAAACAGGAAGGAGGGAGAAAAAAACCCCAGTGAAGCAAAAGGATGTGTCTCACATTGCAGTCATAATTTACATTGTAGAAATCCTGCTGGGACTCCTGCACTGGACTGAGGCAGTGACAGATGCCCTGGCAATCTGTCCAGCTGCCAAACCCAATGCTCAGCAGCCAGCAGTACCTGCCACTGGAAAACATTCCTCCCCACACATCACAGAGCCACCAAGGGATGCAGCAGCATCGTGGGCACTCGAGGGTGCACAGGGTCCCTCAGCACCCAGCAAAGACTCAGCCCAAGGCAGTACTTCAGGCACCAGCTCCCACCTGCCTGGAGATGGGATACACAGAAAGGAATGTCCAAGGAAGGAAGGTGTGGGAAAGGGAAGGTGCTGGTGGGTTTGCAATCAAGCTCTCTGCTGGGCAAAGGCCCAGCCTCCCACAGGAGGGAAGGGCAGAGCATCATCCCAGGTCCCATGGGAAGCAAAGAGCAAATGAAAAGCAGGAACAGACAGCAAGATGTCATTGAGAGTCCCAAATGCTATTGAAGACACTTTCTGAAACAACAGAAGCTGGTCAACATGCCAGATTTCTATTCCCATAAAAGAAGGAGAATGTGCTACTGTTCCAAAGCAGAACAAAAGCAAAATATACGTCCAAATTTTTTGTTGTTTAAATAAAAAAAATTTAAAAGGCAATTTGACATACAACTCCAACAAAGTCCAATCAATTCATTTGTTTTTTTGGGTTTTTTTCCTATGGTATAATTAAAAACATAATTTCAAGCAGACTTTTAGACAAGAAGCTGCTGTGGAGTGAAAGCGGATAGCATTACCTTATGCTTCAGGCTGCTGCTGCTTCACTTCCCTGCTGCAAGAGCAGAGAGAGATATTTCAGTTTATTCTAAAACAAGAAAATCCCATCCAAAACTCCAGCATGCTTCACTGCCTCCCAGTTCCAGCAGAGGCAGGTTGCAACACAAAGTCTCTCATCAGAAATGTTCTGTCTGGCCCTAAAAGCAACATGAGGAGAGATTAAATTTTGAAGCCAAGGCACTTTTGCCCCAAAGAAGATGCCTCAGAGATCCAGAAAAGCTGGCAAAGCCAGCAGACTCCAGAACCACTTGATTGCCTGGAATTTGTTCCCAGAAGAAACCCATCTGGGTCTTCCTTCGAGCTGTGAAAGCCCCAGGGCAGGAGTGGACGGAGAAGGCAGAGCACAGTTCATGGCAGCCACGCTGTGGGAAGGAGGACATCCCTCCTCCAGGTCACAGCTCATCCATCCCAGCACGAGGGGTCAGGGATCTGCTGGAGATACACCTGGGAATCAGGGGAGCCTGTGCTCAGGCAAACACACCTGGTTCAGTTCATGTTACTCCTGGTGTCAGCCCCAGCAGATGTGTGTGCACAGCTCAGGGCTAATGCACAACAGCCGAGGGGAGCTCCTGCCTGACAGATGATGGATCCCCTGTTTGTGGAGCACATGGAGCAGTGTTGACTCAGTAATTGATCCTGTCCTGGTAATGCACCAACTGATGAGTGATTTGCAGGCCAGACCCAAATTCGTACTATTTTCACTTGCAAAGCGAGGGGTGAGAAGACAGAAAGAAATGAGGATTAAAACACCAGGATCCTAGGAGGTTTCTCTGGAGAAGCATCCTTCTTCCCCTTTCCAATACGTTTTTGGCAAGGACTGAAAAAGAAGCTGCTTTCTGGGCAGGTCTGTGTTTCTTTCTTCTGGAGACCAACAGCAGCAGGCTCTGTAGCCAGGCCTGTGCACAAGTCCAGTGTGGGCTCTCCGTTGATTTAATTTTGAAAACCTCACCTCAAGTAATGCCTCTTCCTCCATCCAGGTTACATCCAGATCCCAGCATCTTCCAGATATTTAACTCAGAGCTTCATTTAATCAGGCTTGATTAATTCATAGTCACATACATTTATATTTATGGAAAGAAGTAAAAACTAATTTTCAAACTGCAATTGCTGCTGTCTGCAGCATGTAGGGACCTGCTGGATCCCAGGCAGGGAGATGCTGCCATGCAGACTCTCACTCCACCACATCTAAGTAAACACCAGAGCTCCTGGTTGCTGCCACAATGAGATGCTGTAACTCGAACTGCCAGGTCATTGCCACAATAACCACCTGGACAAAAACAAACACACTTGTTCAAATTTGAAGAGGGGAACCAAGAGGTCAGGCTTTTTAAGGCAGCCTGGAGAATTTGAGCATTCTTCCCTATAGGGCTGGAAAAAGTGCTCTGAAAGTTGTACCCAAAATGTTTCCAGTGAGGGTTTCCACGATCCACTGACACATCATCTGTTCTCCTGGACATCTTCAGGGCAAGAGGATGGACAGCAGTTCAAGATTCCACAGCTGAGAGACCAGGGCCTCCTCCTACGCACTTTCAATGAGACAAGGCCACCTGGCCCAACATTTGTTGTGTCTTCAGCTATTGACATAGTTCTATTTCCCCTAGACACTTTCTGGGTAAACTTGCTTTGTAGTCCTTGATGGACCTTGGTGCTGTGAACTTGTCTTCGTCATTGAAAGGGACCTTAAAGATCATTTTGTTCCACCGCACTTGCCAGGGACAGGGATCTTCCACTAGAGCAGGTTGCTCTGACCCCCATCCAACCTGGCCTTGAGTGCATTTTCTGGGAACAGGAGCTGCAGCAGGCACGGGGCAGGAGAGGGATGGCCCAGTCCGGTGCTGTGACATTTGTGACATGCTGTGCTGTTTGACAGCTGATTGCTGGCACGCTGACACAAGTGCTGGACACACACATCAGCCAGGACAGCTGGGACACACTCCAGGGCCAGAGCCCTCTCCCACAACGCTGAGCAGGGCTGTGCCCAGCAGCCTCATTTATTACATCCCCATAATCTCTCTTATCATCTTACCTGCAGTAAGGCATTAGTAAAAGCCAAGCCACTCATGAAAGGGGCACCCTCTCCTATGGAAAGTCAATCAACATGTTATATTGTTATCAGGCTCGCAGACAAACCTCTCTTTGTACAACAAAATGTGCAGATATGGTGCCCTGACTATCAGTGTAAGGTTATCTTGTTGGGCCTTTGGCACCTGATCTGCTCCTGTTTGAAATACACCTTTATCGTTGTCCCTTAAAAAGAAACCCAGTGAAATTATTTTGCCTCTCCACAAGGAAAAACAGGAAAAAAAAAACCCAACAAAAACCAAAAAGCAAGACCATATCCAAGTCAGGAATTGTGTTTCCCAACTTCATCAGAATTCATGTGTTTTCAGCCACAAAAAACAGATTCATCATCCTTTAAAGATAAATATGGCCATCGCTATTGCAACTGGGCACATTTTTGCATGCTTGAAATTGTTTTGAGGCGTTCAGTCATGTAAGATTCTGCGCTCAGTAACAATTTAAAGAAACATTAGCTCACAAATTACACTGTTGAAAAGTACCTCCTTAGACACCCTGGCATAGCACAAACTGTTATTCAAGCACGCAGCCTAACTAGAGGGTGAGCCTTTTGCCAGCAGACTGGCATTATAAACATCTGGGAGTGATGAGCAGTCACAGATTCCCAAAGACCTTGGCACATTTTCACATGTTATAGCAGAAGCACCATCTCATCTGACCTTTAGTGTGTTTCCAGCCCTTCAGCCTCACCCAGTCACCCCACACTGAGCCCACAAACCAGCCTCATCTTCCAAAAGAAGGATTTAGACCAGTGTCTGCTGACACTGGGAATGTGATGCATCGTGTGATTTATGACTATCCCCTCCTCTGATTCAGCTTTTTAAAAAATGGTACATCATTCTTAGCTTTGGGTCAGAATGGACTGAGGCAGAGGAAGTCCTAAAAATACCAGATACGAATTGCTCAGATGGACTTGGATCTGTAAGCACAACGCTGAAAAAGTTAAGAAACATTTAAAAATGAATTGAAATTGAAACAAACAAAGCAAAAAAATAGAATCATGGGATTAATATGTCCAATGGATTTACTTGCTGATTCCATAGATGGGTTTTGCATATATGCAGCTTTTCTCAAAGTACAGATTCTGATAGATTACTTTCTAGTTCTTCAGTTATGAAATTAGTGTTTCTTTGGAGGAACTCGGGGCACAGAGGCCATAAGAACCCTTCAAAATGTACACACTGTGTAGAGTGAGAGGCCTGCAAGAGTCACAGCAGCACAGCCAGCTGAAGGATGCTATGAACAAGTCCTTCTCCAAACACCACCAATAATTTTCTCAGTCTGTCAATAAAAAAAAAATCATTTTTGCTGACGTCAAAAGTAAATTAATGAACTTGCCACTCAATTAGAGGGTCAGTCAACTGCTACATGTGACTCCCTATCCATCTTTTAGCTTTTATTTAGATGATGATGAGGAATTCTTGACTTTGAACCAGATCTTCATTAAAATAAAACCTCAATAAACACAAACATTTGAAACAGAAAAGCAATAATCAGGCTATTGCACTGTTTTGGTCGGTACAATTCCAGCTCTTCCATCAGGATAATCTAGTTGACATTTGGCCTTATAATTTTTTCACTCTGGGACAGGATGAATGTCTTGTAAAACAGCATGTTTCTGCTATCCTTGCTTCAGTCAAGCACTCAACAGCACTCTCTTAGGAGGAAAAAAAAAGAAGAAAAAGTTTAAAAAAAAAAAGTAAGTTTCTGCTACTAAAATGATAGTTAGCAGCCCTAAAGCTTTTAGCAGATAGAAAAGCCCATGGGAAGAATGCTGTGTCAATCCAACCCTGCTCACCTGGTGCCTGAGCCAAGGACGGGCCAGCCCTGCTGAAGGCTGAGCAGAGCCATGCACAGTAAATATTGGTACTGCACACATGATGTTTGTCAGGAGAACCATCCAAGCCTGCAGGCTGTTCATCAGGATGGGACTGCAGCCACGTGGGCCTGCACTGTCAGCAAAACCCACACAGATGGGGATGTCTCCCACCTGTGGAGGGAGAATTTTAGAGGTCATTTGGGTATTTGAGAATGCCTGCCTCAGCAGAGGGAGGAACAGCCCAAGACCCAGCAGTAAATGGAGCAGAGCAGGATCAGCAGATACAGGTGCTGGGATAGGGGCACCCTGGAGGCATTGGCAGAGCAGTGATCACTGTGATAAAGGATGGGAATACATGATCTTGTAAATATTTTAACTAGTGTTGGTCTGTCTCCCAGCACACACATGGAGTGAGGGTCAACAGACTCTGATTGCTATTCCCAGGTTGGGACCATCCCCCTTTCCAGCACAAATGCTCATTTCTAAGGAACTTTTCCCACAGAAATGAGCAGCACAAACCAGGAGGGCAGTACCCAAAGTGCTCTTGGCAGGCCTCCCCCTCTGCCATTCACCCCTGATACATGTTTGACCCCCAAAATGAGATGAGCAGCCTCAAGGAGGGAGCTTGGATTGATGGCACCCTCCTGAAATAAACCTGGGAGAAGGGAGGATGGTTGCCAAAGGCTGAGCTGCAGGAACATCTCAGCACTGAGACCTCGAAGACATGGAATACTTTTCTGGGCATTGGGAGCTGTTTAAAAGCAGAGCAGGATGAAAGTTGCAACTCACAGGGGTTGCAGAGCAGCTTCCAAAAACATGGTGCAAGACAGAAAACACAGGGGTCCCACTCTGCCCATACAGGGCACGGTCACCACACACAGAGACCTCCCCTGCCCTGTGACGTGCATTCCAAATTCCCAGTTGGAATTCCAGTTTCCTGAAAACTATGCCTTTGTAACATGGAAAAAGGGGCACCAACAAGCACCCTTTCCACCTGGGAAAACGCCTCACTTGGCCAGCTCAGAGGCAATACTCAAGCCCGCAGTTTGGTGATGAGAGCACACAGAAAAAGCCCTGCTGAGAGGACACGTCAGTGGCAAAGCAAGCTAGAAGCTCCTGAAGAGGTACAGATCTGGGTGAGTCAAGGGGGAGACTGTGCTGATTCTTCGAAGACCACTTAGGTATGGCATGAATTGCTAGAAACCCACAAAGGGTCTGGCACCAAATGGGCAGGGTGCAGGAAAACATGGGGCTTCCTTGGGGGCTCAAACTACAAACTCCCTCTCCCCCTTAGAACTAGACAAGGGACAGCCAAGACCAAAACCAACTGCGGGTTATTGCAGCAGGAGCAGCCAGGCAGGGGAGCTGTTTTACACACACAAACCTCCAGAGCCATCTTCATATATTTTTACTGCACACATCTATCCTTACATATCTCATGGGATGAGGCCAACTTCCCTTCCCAGGACAAACTATTTCTACTTAATTCTGCCAAATCCATCTGTTCCCAAGACAACTTTTGTTGCTGCCTAACACATATTTTAGAAGAGTAAATTTTCTCCTCAAACTTCCAATCCCTTCCCCAAGTTGCTGGATTGTTCAGAATGCTCTCTGGGTGCTTCAGTTACTAAAACAGATCTTTTCCTCCCAGCAAAGCTTGTGAAAAGCCCAGGGGCACAGGTGAGCTGGAGCAAACCACCTTTGCAAAGCCCCTGAAATGCCTGCACCTCCCCTCCCCCAGCATTTGATAAAGCCCACACCTGGCACAGGAGCCTGTCTGGAATCCATGTTTTAATTTCAGGCACCCTGGCAATGATCTCTTTGGTCCCAAGTGGTATCTGGAGTGAGCACACCCGCGGTGAGCTAATTAGTGGGTGGCTGGCTGGAGCATCAGCAAAGCACCAACCACCCTGGGCTCTTTTTCCTTTGGGTACCTGGTGCAGGATGACTGATCCTAGCAGGCTGCGAGCACGTTTGCATCACAGAGCCTGGAAGACATTTGCACTGACTCATAATTTGGGGGAAAATACTAAAATTCATTTGCAGACATGATTTGCCATTGGTGTGGCATAAATATATGTGTGTATGTACAGACCGACCTCAATTTTTAGAGCTGCATGGCCAGGGTGCTGGCTCCATGGGTACTCCATTGACAAACAGGATGCACTCTTCTCTGAGCTGGGAGGTTTTCAGTCCTCCCCCTTATTGTAAACATCATCTGCCTTCAAAACCCTTAATGTGTTGCAGATGTGACAAACAATAAAAGACCTATCATAAAAAAGAGGCTGCCATTTCCATGTTTCCCACTGGGGCAACATAATAATGAATTTATTAGCATATAGGGCTCACCAACATATGTTTATAGTCACTCACAAACTTTTGACTTGACAGTTTACAAGTATGTTTAAATCATTAAAGTTTAGGTTGACTGTCCAGTTATTACAGGCTCATTATAAATAGGAAACAAAGGTTACATTTTATACAACAGGCGATAAATCAAAACTAGTCTGTATTTTAGACTGACTTTTTTTCTTTCCCCCCCCCTCTTTTGCTCTTTTTTCATCTCCTTATTTTCAAGACCTTCTGAGGGGACATCCTGGTGAGGCCAGTGCTCAGCAGATGTTTGCAGTTAGCTGGCAGGGCCATTGGCACCCACACCAGGGAGCAGGAGAAACTCCCACAGCATCTGAGAGATGCAAAGGCCTCAGAGGTGGCAAACTCTGGCAATGTTATCACTCAACCAACAGCCAAAATCACTGCCAGACCAAGACACTCACCTCTCCTTCTCCTCCTCCTCCTCAAGGCATCACCAAGTCCTTCTCCAAGGCTTGGGAAAGCCTTTGGAAGGGAGGAGTTCTCCACTGCCAATACCCTCAAGCTAAACAAAGCACCTGAGAAAAGGAAGGGAAAACCCCAAACTGTGTTCCCTGACTGCAGACCTCAAGGCCCAGCAGAAAGACTCAGACATGCTCAGATGAGGGGTTGGGTTTGACCACTGCACTACAACACAGCCTGCCATCCATGTTTCTGCCTCAACACTGCAGAGAATCCAGCAGGGGATCAAACCAGGGGCTCAGTAACACAACTCCAGCCACTCCCAATCCCTTCTGCCTCTATTACAGGATAACCACCTCGGGAAGGAGAGAGATAAAGCCACATTAAATGTAAAAGTTCATTCTGTAAACTATTTCCAGATTTCAAAGCCTGGCATCATTTCAAATCGGCATGCTACCCTAAAATTTACAATTTGTGGAAGTGGGGGGAGGCAATGTGGAATGGTTTCTGGTCTCTTTTATTTCTTGCTATGTACATGTGATATGACGAAAAAAAATAATTGAAAAATACCCTTTCAAAGTAAAAAGAAATATCATTCTCAAAGATGTTGAAAGTGAGTATTTCCACACCATCAGCAACTTTTCCTGGGCTGGTTTCCAACAGAAAACTTCAACAGAGTCACACTTTATATCCAATACCAACCAAATAGGATTCTGTCACTGTCACATCAGCTTCACCTTTCTGCTGTGAAGGAAAACACAAAAAAAGAGCATACAGCATGAGCAAGCAAGGAAGAAGGTCTCCCTGGAAGCACAGCTCATGCCCTCTGAGCACAGTCAGTGCCTTAAAGCCCTGCTGGACAAACTCCACTCTCTCAGCAATCTGAAAGACTTTACCTGCCAGGAACACCATGCCCCAGAGACACAACTACTTTAAAGTTAAATATTTACCCAGAGCAAAGACAACAGCAAACACCCTCCACAGGAGCAGCACAGGAGGACAAGTCCTCTTTTCCTGCTGCATGTTCCTGTACCACAGTGACAAGAGGGGTCTGAGTTGCCACGAGGGCAAGCTACCAGGGAGATCAATACAGTGATTAAAGCAGCCTAGATAGGCAGAATAAGGCAGAAAGGATCATATATCCGACCTCGGAGATCACTGATGATAGTGTGGGGAAGGCTTTACAAGGAAATTAGAAACACATTAAAAATAGTATCAAGGTGTGACACAAAGATCATGGAAAATGAAACACGTATCTCTGCACTCAGCACAGGACACTGTGAATAACCCGTATTTCTTGAACATAAACTTTGCTATTTAGGTCTTGGATGAAATTGTGTTTTATCCCTCTCAAAATTCTATCTCTCTCTTTCAGACTTTGAGTGAAGGACTTGAAAAGTCTTTTCTTTCCCTTACTTAATATCTGAATATATGTATTTTATGCATTTTACATAATGTGTCAATAATCTTTGATATGAGACTGACATTTAATATTTCAGCTCTCACTTCATTAAGGAAATTTTAATTATCCCACACCAATGGGAGGGAATTTATAAACATCTGTGCTTCGTTTAGGAGCCCAAATTTGCCTTTTAAACTTCAAAGCTGCAAAGCTGATTTTATCCAGGTTCAGTTGTCTGGTCTCTCGAGGAGCACTATGTTGCACTGGAACCAGCATTAACTGGGCCAAGCCTCCAGCCCACAGAACCACATGCAGCAGTGCTCATCCATGCTGGACACAGCCTCCAACAGCCTGGGCTTGCCCACACAAGCAAACCAGATGATGCTGCTGAGCTCCACAGAGTGGTCAGTGGGTCTAGGAGAAGGCCCACACCAGCAGCACGTGTGACTGCCCAAGTCACAACTGGTCCTTTGCTTTCTCCTCCCAATGGGTGACCAGGGGCTACCTCATCAATACCATCAGGAGTGTCTCAGGGCTGTTTTCAGAGCAACCAAAGACATGACTCACACTGGCAAGAAAAGCAATTTTTAGGCTCCCAAGTACCTAAATCGCTTCTGCAAAATGAGCCTGAGGTATTTGCAAAAAAATCACTGGGCGTTTCTAAACCCTACGTCAGAAATAACCATCATTTGCTGCAGTCAAACAAACCTTCCTGATTTTCTGATGCCCTCCAGGAAACCGAGAAGCTCATCTTGAATCTCAGGATTTCAGGCAGCAGCAGTGGGAAGGAGAGAATAGAAGGGTGATTGGGGACCTACATCAGATTTGCAGTTTGCCTCAAATCCTCTCCAATGGGCTGCCCTCAGTACACCCCTACAGAGCCAGCCTGGAAAAGCAGAGGCATTTTCTCTCCAGCTGCTGCCTCGACTGGCCCCACAGCCAGCCAGCACAATTCCAGGCGTCTGTGGCCTCTGGGCCGTGGCTGTGGAGGGCACTGGGGGTGCCTGCAGCGAGTGAACCTCAGCAGACCCCAGGGAGCAGCTCCCCACACCACCACCAAAGCCTACAACCCACAGAGGGGCAGCTGCTGCAACCCCACCATCCCCATCACCTGCTAAGAACCGGAGCTGGTTCCTCACTCGCAGCTCTCCATCCCCAGAGCCTCCGCCGCACTCATCTTCATCATCGCAGTCTCCGCTCTCCTCCTCCTCCTCCTCCTCCTCTGCAGTTTTTCCTGGAGCTTTCCGGCGGGGCAAAGTCATCCCTCTGAGCAGCTGAAAGACATGAGGGGACACAGTCACTCAGCTGCTCCCCTCCACCCTCCCTGCTGCTTCATCCTGCACCCTCCCTGCACTCACTGGGGTGGCACGAGTGGGACAGACTCTGTGGAGCCAGGAAAATGGGACAAGACCCCAACACATTCCTTGTGCCAAAGCACTGAGCAGCTCAGGTTCATTCATGGACAAAGCTGCATAAAAACCTTCAGTGGAAGAAACAAAAAGAGGAGGCAAAACCACATTGGGTAATTCTTCCCTGTGGCTTCTACCCAGCAAGAATCACATGAGCCCTGCAAGACCCCAGTGTAACCAAGGCTCTAGGGTTAGTTACAAAATATGTCCAAAGGTAGGTCAGACGGGAAAAAACAGCAGACAGAGGAACCTCTGTTCAGGGAATCTCACTGTTTTCAGGGTCTCTCTCCCATTTTAGGCATGACACTTGAAAGGAAATGGCAGAGTTCCCAGGTCTGTAGGGACCCCACAGACATAACCTAAAAATCTCATTTCTCACTCTTGAAGCACAGAGGATTCTAGTGAAAGTTTTTGGGGTAGCCAAGTGACACAATGAAAACATCTTTTAAAGGATGTTTTAAAGCTGAGTCCTAAGTAGCAGTGGGAGTTTGCACATCCCTGAGACAGGGACTTGAATGCCTCTCCTGAGCACAGGGTCAGGACCACTCTCCAAACATGGGTGGGAGCTCCCCACGCTGCTGTCACAGCACACAGAGGGGTTAGACACATTATAAACTATCAGCTTCCTCTCTTCGCTGACTTTCCTCATTTTGCTGTTGCTGAAAGCAGCTGGCTACTCCATCATAAACCCAGATCCCCTTTGAAAAAGTGTGAGTCAGCCAGTTAATATATGCTGAAAATTTCTATCACTGCCACTCTGCTGTTAAAAGCTTCTCAAATTTAATCTCGGCGCTAAGAAAAAAAAAAATGAAAAGGGTAAGTAACAGAGAAGATACTGCAAAATGGGAGCTTTCTGCATGCTTCAGGAGTTTGGTTAGTTCCATCTCTTGCAGCAATATGCATGCCTTGCAAGGCATTTTTTAATATCTAGAATCTAGGTTATATTTTTAAACTATTAAGCTAGCCTTAGAAAACAGTTTCTAAAATATTTATCTCCTGAAGTTTATACAGCCTTGGAGGAATGCCTTTGGCATCTGGCTCGCCCTGTCCACAGCAATGTCCACATACCTTAGTGTTTATATTAGAGCAGCATAACGTAATGAAAAACAAATGGCTCCATGTGGGACCCCTTTGGGTTCCCCAGCAGCAGCAAACCCTGCAACAAAGCTCTCCCTGGCACGTGCCAAAGTTTGCCTGGTGTGAGAACCACATCCATGGCAGGCAGCAAAATGCAGCTCATCTCCTCAAAACTCAGGGGATGTGCTTTCACGGCCTCCAAAAGGCTTTGGCTTGGGCTGGTTTAAGTTCACTTTTCAGGAATTTTACTTTGTTTAGACATTTACAGGCCTCCCCCAGAATGTGGTGCAACCACAAAAAAATAACAAATAAAAAGGCAAGTGCAACACTGGGGCTAACTCAGGGAAGACCTTGCCCAGGAATTGAACATGCCAACCACCTCTAAGCCTTTACACCATCACTTGTACTTTGCCCCTCCAAACAGAGCCCCCAGATAACAGCAGTCCTCAGATGGGGTGGAACGAGGGTCTCCCATGCACAGCAGCGAATTGGCACATACACCAGCTCAAACCCAGTGCCACCACTGCCAAAACCCAAGCCCATGGTGCTGGAATGGATGGCAACGGTTCAGCAGCAGGATCCTTGTTCCTCTGTGGGATCCTCGCTCCTCTGTGGGATCCTCCCTCTGTGGGATCCTCACTCTCTGTGGGATCCTCGCTCCTCTGCATCCCAGGAACAGTGCAAGCCAGACAGGACCCCACGGAGCAGCCCAGGCAACACAACTTTCATGACTTACCCAAAAGAGCAGAGAAACTTTCTGGCAGAGAGAATTAAGCTTTGGGATATTTTCAGATTTAATAAGCTCAGTGGGGGGCAAGGGTAGATCAGGATTTTTCAGCTGTGTGTTTTCAAACATTAAAATAACTGAGCGTTTCTTGTAGTACTACTTTTTTCCTTGGCACGCCATAAATTAGCAGCTTAATTTCTATGCCTTTGTAGCCACAATAAAACAGAAACTTTCTGAGAAACGTCACGTGGGGCCCAACTTTGGATCAAGTGAACGTGACATCCCTTTGCCACAGTGCTCTTTCCTCTGCCAGGAGAAAAGCTCCATCCTCAGGCATGCCCTCCCCAGCTGCCGATAACTATAGAGAGGTTCAATTAAATCTTGCAACTCCCTGTGGGAGAAATACAACCCATGACAGAAAACCAGTGGAAGAGTTAGCAGGAGACCAGGCATGGGGTGGAAATCCCACTCCACTCCATTGGTACATCCAGACCCAGGAATGCTGTTGGATGTCTCATCTTCATCCAGAGCAGCAGGCCTAGTCCCACTCATCAACCATTCCACAACCTCCCTGATGGTTTGCATGCTTTATGAAATTATATTTGGTGTACTGAACATAGATTCCCCATCCTTAAATAGCAAGCAGAGCTGACTGTACCCTAACATTACAGTTTATTCACGTCCTGTGGCTTAAAACCCATAGTAAGAGGCAGCAAAATACAGTCTGGTGATCACCAAAGTAGTATGCAACAGTGAGATAGCTTTAACTTTATCGCAACTCACACAGCTGTAAGAGTTTACTGTCATGTCTGCTCTTCTTTGTTAAACCATAATGGCAAAAATACACTGTATTTACAACGTAGCTGATGTAAACAGGAGCACTCTTAGTGGGAGGCCGGGCATACTCATCCACACACCTCTGAGGGGGCTGCGGGGCTTTCCTTCCCTATCCATGGCAAGAAACTCCCTCTACTCCTCACTACAAGTTCTAACAGAGCAGGTGTCCATCAGTTCTATTTCCAACCTCATCCCTTTTAAACCATGACCCTTGGGATGGGTAGGGTGGGCAGTGCCAGGCCATCAGCAGGAGGGACTCCAAGGGACACTGAGCAGTCACATCTGTGACTTGTACATCTTTGTTGTTTGGCTTTGTCTTGTGGTCTCTCTACAGCCTAAAACACAAGGCAGATGGGAATGGTGTGCCGAGCCTTCCTGCTAAGAAAGCTCCCCAGGGCATTCCGGCGTGATTTACACAATTATTCATAACTGTACAGTGACCAGACAAAAACAGATGCAGCGACGCGGGGTAATGACTCAGCTTGTCTTGGACAGGCCACTGTATGCTGAAATCTTTTTAACTCCTCATTCTTTACAACCGCTTTACTCAGAGCTCCCCATCCCACCAGCCCACTGAGCCACCTGGTCCTATTTTTCCAATTTTAACATAAACAGTGGGAGCTGCAACATACTTTTTATCATTAATCTCCCATCTCTGAAAAGAGCTCAGCATCAAGTTTCTTGGACTGCAGTTTAATAGCTGTTTTCTCCTTTTGGAAATAAGCCCGCAGTATTGCAAATATCAATTTGAGCAATACCCAAAATTGTGCCCACAAATTCAGATTAAGTACTGTCAGCAAGCTACAAGCACTGTGCTCCTTTAGGGCAGAAATCATCCCTTTCAACACACTTCAAAAATATGTAAAGTAAAGAGAACAGCCAAAGAGATTATTAAGGGGAATAAAAGACTTTTAGAAAAACATTTAATTCCTTCATGAGTTTAGGGGAGAAGCTTGATTGATATTTGTAATCTTTTGGTGGACAGAGCTGTCATTTAATTTAGCTTGCATGACTGAAAGAATTTAACAAAAAGTGTTCCAGAGAGTTTTGCAGAAATTCTTCGCATGTTTTTAGTAAGCCTCTGGAATATGATCAAACCTAAAAAGCTGGAGAGGATGGAGACTAAACTTACAGCTAAAATAATATTCAGAATTGTAATATATGCTTAATAATCAAGTATTCACATCCAGCAGAAAAAGTGCCACAGTGCACAAATGACTCTGGAGCCCCAGCCATGTGTCCATGTGCTGCTTGGCATCAGGAAGGGAACCCTGGGAACTCATCCTAGCAGTGAAAACCAGCTCCTGGCTCTGCTAGAAAACTCCCAAAACTCAGTGAATTTCATCAACTCTCGACTGCTTGCAAAGCACGGGATGCCTTCCTTCAGGAGCCTCATAAGGAAGAGTTTTGGAAGAGCAAAGGTGTTATTTTCCCTTTCATCACTCCAGTCACCCACTCCCAGCCACACACTTTCGACTACCTGACACAGGTACTGAGGTACTTCTCACACAACTCCTGAGATTCCCAACAGATCAGCTTTTTCTATTTTAAATTCCATCCTGCTAAAAACATTGGGTTTGGGGGGTGAAAAACTAGATCTTATGTGGCCAATCCTGACCTTGAAATCTGCAATACCAAATAATTTATGTGTGGCTTTTGAATCAGGGCAGCATCATGGGAAACGTGCAGATTTTCACACGATACTGTTCCCTGTTAACAGCTCATTACAATGTACAGAAGTGTATTCCCATTATGAAACACAGCTGGGGTTGTTTTGCTTACGAAGGTCATTATCTGATCACAGGCAAGAATCAGGGAAAGGAACCCATTTTATAAGGCTGAAGTTGTGGACTTTTGCAAAACTCATGTGTTTTGAATTTGGTGGCCTGATCATACACAAGCATGCAACAGCAGAATCGATTCTCTCCACTTCCTCTGCTTATTAGCCCTGGAAATAGCATGGAAAAAATTATCTTTTATTAGCAAATACTTTTTTATTTAACCAACCCTCATGAGAGCGCTGGTGCCCTCCACACCACATTTCTATTTCCCAGCTCCCTTGGGTTTATCCAGTCTGAGAAGAGGCACCTTGGTGGCACAGGAGCGTGCACCAACACAAACTCAATGCAACATCAACAGCACCTTTCTTTTCATTGCTTCTTTCCAAGCTCCAGGGAGCCTTCCCCCTCCTGGGCAGCAGTAAAATGCAACACATGTTTACAGAAAAACTCAGTGTTCCCTGGTACCAAGCCCCAAACTCTATTTGAAAATAAGGACAGCTAAAACTTTTAAAATATCTGTAAATACCAGGATCTGTACTTCTGTCTAGCACGAGTGAACACATGAATATGTGCACACCAGCAGGCATGACTGCTCTTCTCATCACAGTGTTGGCCCATGGACAGAAGAACCCATTTTGGGAGGAGAACATCTGAACTGTGGTTTCCTTATGATCCTTCCAGTTAGCTGCACCTTGGCAGCACAGACATGGCAGAGAAGAAACCTGTTCCTCATTGAATTCCTGCTTCAAGTTCAGCAGAACAAAGAATGACCACTAATCAAAAGTAAATAAAGTGAAAGCAGATTTTGGAGGTGGAAAAGTAATTTTCAGTGCTTGGAAAAATGATGCGTTGGACATGGCCATTTTCTCAGCTGCTCTAAAGGCCAATCCTGGATTCCCCTGTGCCGCCTCCTTTAAGACATTAACAGGGTTTGTGCTACTGGAGCTGAACTCAGCAGACCAAACCCCACATAGCACCTCCTGTGTGCTCTGAGCAGCATGAGCAAGGGATGGCCCCGGAATTCCCTCCCCACACACTGATCTTGAGTCACTCTTGCTTTGTGGCTCCACACCAGTCCATGGTGAAGGATGTCTAAAGTTGTGAACCACAGCTCTGAGCTTATATTGTGCTTCCCTAGCCATAAAATGTTTTAGTCTTTAATTCTAGCAGTTAAAATACCGGAAACAGGAAAAATCCCTACCAAGCATCACTGGGGGTTTACCAGCACAGCAGGACCCACTTCACTGTCTTCACAGGCTCCAGAGGAGATGCTCTTGGCTGCCAGTAAATCAGTTTTCCTGGTCATTCTCCTGACAGCACAAAGAAGCTGGTGACAGCAGTGAATTATTGACCAAAGAGTGGCCCTACTTTATGGATCATCAACTTGATTCCAGATTAGCTATCCAAAATAACAACATTCCTATGGGTAAAAGAAGACAGATAAAGACTCCTAAGTGCTTGCAGTAATTAACACGAGTCTGCACTGGACAGTAAATCTCTTTTGGCAGCAGAAGGGGCTACCAAGGCATTATGGATTGCTCTGGTTTGATGTGGGCAGGCTGATGCCCAGGACTGAATGCTCCCGTAGAGGTTAAGCCCTGGCTGGCACCAATGCAGGCACAGGGACCAGCTCCTCCTCTGCTGTCCCCCAGGCAGGGGAGGTGTCACATCCCTGGCCTGAACAGAAGTTCATTCACCACCGGGCACATGTGAAAAACAGATTACTCAGGCTTTACGACCAGCTCATTCACCTTATATCCAGTTCCTTCCCCTTCCACCTCAGCTATTTATGGCTTGTTTTTGTGCAGCAGTAGGAAGAAACAGTGTGGGTGCTGAGTAGGGCTGAGGTGTCCAACCCAGCCTGGTGGGGTTCTGGGCAGTCCCTGTCTGCTTCTGGCTCATCCCTTGAACTCTACATCAATGCCAGTGCTGGAGAAATGCTGCTTTCCTGTTTGGACTACTACAGTTCCTTCTCTCATTTTCCCTTTCCAAGCCTTGACTATCACTGGCCCTTCAGCACCCCTTCCTACATCTGCTTCCATCAAACAAAGACATACCTCAAACTTAAAAAACCCAATAATTAGACCAATCATCAAACATGTGGTTGGACCAGGCAGTAGATGATGCCTTCAGCACTTTGCTGGAGTCTGCCTCAGCCAATTCCTTTCTGGATCAGAAAGACTTCGATGAGCTACTACTTCCTTAGAAGAAACACAGGAATGCAGCTGTTTACTGCAAACACCCCCTTCCGCTCTTCCTCACTTTACCTGAGCTGATCAAGCACATTAACTACCCACACCTGCCAAGAGTGGTGGAAAAGGTTTTGCAAAGATGCTCTTTTTCTTGCTGCCTGCAAGGGCTGTGTGTCTTGTCCCCTTTCCACATTGTTCTTCCTCTGGCATCCTATCCCAGCTCCTTCTCCCCACAAGGTTCCTCAGTCTCCTGCCAGTAGCCCCAGCTGCCTTCTCCTCTCCTTTCCACTTGCTCTGCATCACTAGAAATGAGAACCTGGACCAATTTCTCTATGTCTCAAGCAGCCACCCCTCAGGGCATTGCCAGCTGAATGAAGGAGGGGTGTGGGAGCCTACGTGGGCCAGGACCCATCACTGCTATTATCCATATTTTCCATATTTTGTTTAGTTTTGTTGGAGCAGAACCCCAAACACCCAAACACAACTCAGGAAGGCCCAAAGTGCACGTCATCACAACATGAAACATGAGACAACAAGCAAAGTAGGAGCACAAGAAACAAGACAAAATGGGCAAAGGTGGAGCCATCAACCACCTCACTGCCATCACATCCTTCAGACATCTGAGCACGGATGGTCTGGATGCCAGAGCACCTAGAAGGATGTGCAGGTCTCACACCACCTCGAGCCATTTGCTGTAAGACCCCCACGGCTCTGTAGAGGGGATCAGGTGATAAGGCTCTGTAGAGGTGACCCAGCCAGGGGGTGCAGCAGCCAGGGGTTCCCAGAGCCTCCTCCTGCTCAGCCCAGCCTGTTGGAGCAGCTGGGAGATTTCCTCTTGGCTCAGGCTCCAGCACACATGGCAGGTCTCGGGCTGCTGGCAGTGTCTGCAGGGCTGCCTGAGAGACAAACATCTCGTCCTTGGCACCAGGTAGGAAACAGCAAGCTGAGACCTGGGCAGGAAGGACTTTTTTTTTCCCCTTCCTCTTCTCCTTCTGCAACACAAACCCCTGTCCCAGCCGCTTTCCTTTTCCCCCTAAAAGCTCCCAGTGGAGAAGCACTCCTCAAATCATGTATGTTTTGTACACAGTGCTGTGTTGCACAGAGGTTTCTGCCAGAACACCTGAGTTTTGAGGTTTGAATCACCCTGGCTGCATCCTGCCCTCCT
Organism: Cyanoderma ruficeps; assembly: GCA_008694505.1. Taxonomy (NCBI): domain Eukaryota; kingdom Metazoa; phylum Chordata; class Aves; order Passeriformes; family Timaliidae; genus Cyanoderma; species Cyanoderma ruficeps. The sequence goes on from VZDJ01004330.1 coordinate 224,622, forward strand.
GGGGGCTGCTCTTTTCAAGCTTTGCTTTTGCATTCACTTCTCTTCAAGGCTATGGAAGCCCAAAAAGCAACTACAAGCAGTTCTGATAGATGTCCCCTGGTCCACAGAGCTTCACAGGGAACTGAACAGCTGCCTTATAAGCCAGTTATCTCCCATCAGACAAGACAACCCCAGCATGGGGTTAATTATCAAGCTGTTGATTTCAGCAGAGACTTAAATCAGGCAAGGGGAGGAGGACTCCCCCAAACCTGTTAGCTAGGCAGGATGAAGCAGCTGGTCTCTAATTAAAGGCTGATGGCTGGACTGGCTCCTGGGCAAGGCCTCAGCTCTCCTCTGTGTTCAGAGCATGGATGCTGCTTTCAAAAACAAAAAAATCCTCCAGAGACACAACTTTTCCAGTGTCAATATTGGCACCTAGGGTGGGTGTACCAACAGGATAAGGAACCAACCATCCAGGCTCCAGCATGGGCATTGCTGATGCACTGGGCTGCAACTCGTCACTGAATGTACACAAGATTCTGAATGTACTCAGCAGCAAGGCTCAAGCCTCTGGAGCTGCAGGCAAGAGGAGCCCTGCCTGGTGTGGTTCTCCCACACACAGATGCACAGACACCAACTGAACAGCTGAAGCAACTCAGTGTTTAAATTAAGTTCAAAGCCGGTGACTTTATACCCTCTGTCAGTGAGACACAACACTCACAGAGGAAGCCCTGAAATGCACCTTTATGACTCTCACCCACAGCTTTTAGATTTTGTGCTGCAGGAAAAGGTCAGCAAACTCCTTCCCCACCAATAGGCAGGAGGCATTTGAGGGGTCCTGCCAAAAATAAAAGGTAACTTCCTCCCCATTACGGTATTTGTTGATGGCTCAAACACCCACCCACTGCCAGCTGCCTCCCACTTCCTTGCTGACCCTGCTGCATCAGCAGCATCTTCTTACACACATCCTCAACCAAGCGTATTTCCTTCTCTTAAATATCACTCCTGGAAATACAGCCAAGCGAGGCAACAAATCTTGCTGCAACCCAAGCTTCTGTCTTTGCTCACAGTTTGATGTGCTGCAAGGGCCATCTCTCCTTGCATGGGGTCTGGCAGCAGGAGCACAAAAATACAACCCAGTCTCTGCAGCCAGTTACAGATCAAAACCAAGCTAAGAAGTTTAATGAGCAGCAGCATTAACCAAGATTCTTCCTGAGCCATGAGGGGTATTTACACCAGCCCCAATGCAGCCAGGTAAAAAGGGTCTCACTGACTGGGAAAGGGGTTTGTCAGCACAGGGGAAATACCTGCCATGAGTGTGCCTTGTCCCCCTTGCAGGCACAGGGCTTGGGTGAAGTGGCAGAATTGCACTGGGGAAATTCCCAGCTCCAACCTGCCCGGCACATGAAGCAGCTCAGGGAGAGGTGGGAATCTCACAGGCATTTGTGCCACACTGCCTGTATACCATGCCACAGCCAGGCACCACATTCCCACTGCAAAGCCCAGGCTGGAGAAGGAAATTCCTGTCAGAGCTGCCCCTCTCTGCCCACAGTGGGTCTGACAGTGCTGCCTTTTCCTCCTGCCCCTGAGATCATCATCACTAAGCAGTCTTACATCACCTCAAACTGGTATCAAAAGTAACATTATTATCAAGGCTTTTTCTTGGGAACAAAAGCAACTGGATTTCTTCTGCAACCAGGAAGACCAGAGTTTACCTTCTGAACAATGAAGATAGACTCTTTGAATCTCAGTCCTCAGTAAGTCTGGACCACATTTTAAAAACCTTGACGTTGAGTCAAATTTTGGAGAAAAACATGAGAAAATTACCCAATGTCCCAGACAGCTGTGTCCTTTGTTACTGGGCCCATCAGGGAAAACACCTACCTCAGACATCTACCGATTATATTACAGCCTGAGTCAGAGCACAAGGCGACACTTGATACAATGAACCAGGACCAGAATAACTGTAATTAACTGTTAATCTGCTATCAATAGCTCCACTTACACCGGGTTTTGCTCCACAAGGATTCCTTCAGGTTTGTTTCCTCCACAACAGGATAAACTTCAGCTCTGGTACAGGATATCTGGTGTTTGTTTTAAGGCACCAGTGTGCATCAGCTGCGTGTTCTGGACACAAAAGCAAATGAATCTCCTTTAAAGGTGTTGGTGTGGCTTTTTCCACAGCTGATTTCCACAGCACTGTTTGGAGGATGGTCCCTGCAGGACACACCTGAAGCACCTGACGGAACTGAAGCCACACAGACAAAGCTGAAACCTTTCACACATATAAGACCACTCCAGGATCCAGCTCTGTTTGAAAAAAGGCATGCAGACACACCAGGTACGAACAATCTCTGGCTGTTTAATTGTGGATGACCTGTGGATACAGCATTCCCTCAACAATCCCAATAAACCTGCAGGTTTGCCACAGGTGATGTCTGCTGCGGGCAGATGCTGGCTCTCGCTGAAGAGGGAAAGAAGGGCTTTGGGTTTGACTAGTCAGCTGACAGTCAGATACCTTCAGATTTAATCATGTTCTCATTTCCGAGGGCCACTCTTCCCCTGATTTAACTGCCCTGGCAAAATCCTATCAGTACCACTTGCAGACAGAGTGGGAGAGCATTTACCCGGCATTAATGGGAGCCAAGACACAGCTAAAAGGACAATGGAATTAGTACTTAAATACCAGGCCTAGACTCAGTGGAACTGTACATCATTTTGTGTACTACAGAAGAATTAACTGATCCATTCTAAAATGCATTTATCATTAAAATAAAAATCTTCTGTCATTTTATTTAATAGCTTTAGTAAAAAATAATTGCAATGTCTGGTTGCTTTTCAACAACATGTGGATTTAATATTTTAATTGTTACAAACTGTTTAATAATGATGAACAAAAGGCGTGTCCAAGTAATTATTGTATTTATTAACATTTCTTTTGAGGACGTGATAGATTGTGTTGCATATATACAGCACTTCAGACATTGTAGTGCTGACTTATTAAAGGTGGAAAATGAGTCAAAAGTGACTTGCTTTGGTGCAATTTAAATATTGTATTTTCAAGTGATTAGTGTTGTGCCTTGCATTATTTAACAATCTGGCAGTTTGCACATTTTTCTAATTAGTATGCAGCCTCATCTGATCGGGGAATTAAAATACAGTGGGAATAATAAACCTCAGAGAGCCTAGCAGGCACAGGGAAACTTTCACCAAATCCGTCAAAGTAATGGATTTTTCTGAAGGAGGAGATATATTCCTGAAAAGTCCCCAGCTCCCCAGCCTCTCCCATAATAAACTTCTTATTTCCCTGTGTGCCCTGAGCAGGGTCTGGGTCCCTTTGCCACCCTGAGCTTCTGGTGGGGTCAGACCCTCCTCACTGGTCTCTGGTGCTCCACCACTCTGTATTTGGAGCAAAGAGGTTGCAGGGGACTCAGGCACAAGGACATCACACCGTTCCCAGGCCTATTTTGTTTACATTTGATTCAATCAAGTTGTGGCCTTTTGGCCTCTTTCCAAATTAACTTCTGGGTGACCTCCACCATGCCCTCTCCCAGCAGCCAGGCCCCCGGGAAACAGCCCATTAAACCTACAAATAAATATGGGACATATTGCTTGATCAAACCAGTTTCAAACACGGCTCTGGAAATGCCAGGATGCGCCTTTNTCAGGTCTATTTTGTCTTCGGTCATTCATACCTCTGGGCCTCCAACCTCTTCCCCCCCCACCCCCTTCCAAGTATAGCTGTGTGTTTTACTGCCTCATAAAACTTCTAAATTTTGTTCTCATCCTCCTGCAAACCCCTCTAAGAGCAACGTGAGGTTCTTTCACATGGGGCTCACTGCAGGACTGGGTCTTAACACCGAGCACATGAAGAAAGGCAGCGAGACCCTGCTTGGAGGAACAGCTGTAATACTCCAAGAAATTGTGTCTTCCCCTTATTTCCAAGGAAATAAATCAAAGGCAGTTTCTCAGGGTCTGTGAAAGCATATTGCCTGGATTCCCATCCCCAAAGGGTTTATTTTTTCAAGAGCTTATATGGTAGTTAGATTTCTGGCTAGAAAATATGCAATATGATAAAAACACAGTCCCTATATGGGGCAATAAATTACAGATTGTTTGATGTGGAAACCAAAGAACTGTCAAACTCCAGTATATCTGAAATATTCTAAATGAGCCCTTAACTCGAGTGTCTGGAAATGTACAATATGTTTCCAGGCCGTTCAATTTTGTAAAGACACATCTTCCCCAGCTAAGTTTCCTTTTATGGATTTTACTATTAATTTTTGATGCGCTTTCCCCCCTCCTTTTCTTAAAAAATTGTGCTCTTCTTCCTCGAGACAGTACTATGATAAAACACCAGGATTTACCTAAGCATAAAAAGAGACTGCAACTGGGCGCAAGCTTAAAGAAGTTATGGCATTAAGGATGAAGTAAAGCATCTGCTGCAATGGTGTCAGAGTCCCAAAAGCACTGCAAAGGACATAAAAGTCACTTCAGGACAGACAGGAACAGCAGGGAGGACTGAGAGTGTCACATCAGTTGGTTTGGTACCACAGATCCCTGCTGCATCCTCACACCAGCGTCACTCAGGTCCTCTCTCCAGGGCCTTCCGTGGAGGAGGATGACCAACAGGAGGTCACCCAGTGTGGCAGGGCTCCCAGGACGTGGGACATGTGACACCACACCTCCCACCTCCATGCATAGCTGTTAGAACCTGAAGCTCATCCCCATCTGTCAGCCATCCAAACATCCCCGTGGCTGTAGGAAAATGGAGTGACCAGAGGAAACAGCTCACCCCGCACACAGCTTTCTGCCTGGGGATGTTACCAAGCCACAAAAAAAATCTGAGCAAGACCCTGTGCTGACACTGAATAACCTTTCAGTTTCCATATAGTTTTACTCAAGGGATGACTGAAAACCCTTCTAGCGAGAAACAGACCCCATCCACTCTGGGAAATAAAAGTTAGGAACCAATTCCAACTCATTTTCCTGAAGGTGACCCTTAGCCTCCCAGCTGAGATAACAATGCTAATATTTATGGATGGGCTGTTCATGCCTCTGGGCACACAACAAAAATAACTCAAATCAAAACTTGGTAGACATCTAACAGAACTGAGGGGGGAAAAAAGATTCCAATATGGCAATAATAAAGCATCTCACCCACCAGTGCACAAAAAATAGCATCAGCCACAATCACACGTTTGGGTGAAACAAAAACGGTCTGATGTGATGAATAGGCAGCACGGAGGGGGACTCATCCAGAAAGGGCTGACTTGAGACAGCACACAGCTCAGGCACTGTGCTTTATTCATTTATTTATTTTAGGTTGATAGGTGCTCAAAGCAAAAAAATACAGTCTGGGACACTTTCCCTTCCCCTTTTCTCTGGGTTAGGTTTTCTCTACTTCTTTCAATCCCCATGGGTTTAATTCTAATACACAAACCCCGTCCTCATTTCAAACTGCAAACGTTTGATGAGAATTTCTCATGTGAACGTATGTGCATTTACCCAAATTAGGTTTGAGAAGATGTGAACTAAAGAGCAAGCACAATTTGTGCACACAACACTGAAAGAACAGACACTTCCAGCAGCATGAGCACCCTGGAATAAAGGCGAAGTCATCAGCAAATTACAGATACTTAGCAAAAATCTCCAAGTAAAAATAAAAGCTGTAGACCTCTATGAAAATTGTACAACAGCATGGTTCCTCAGTCTGCCCACACCCACAAAATCCAGGGTGTATCTCCAACACAACATGCTGGGAGGAAGCCACAACATTGTACAAGAATCACAAATTACAGGTAGTCACATGAGAATCCAATTTACAGCTCTGAGCACCACAAAGATGGTCTTTTCTCCAAAAGATCCTGGATGTCTGAAAATCCTTAAAAGCCACTGTTGGCTTGAGCTTGCTGCATAAGGAGATTTTCAACCCTCTCCAGCCCAGGAGCTCCCACTGCTTCCCAAACATGAAGCCAACACCTGAAAGACACAACTATAATTCATCCAGAGCTGCTGTTTCTTCCACATTTAATACTCTTTGGCAACCAAGATGCATTCCAGATGTGAAAGAGAGCTCAAAACTTCCTTCGGCCAAGAAAATAAGTGTGATAGTAAGCTCTGACACCCCAAATCCCAAATTTAAGTAACCTCCACAGTTACTTTCCTGGTATATAAGCTACTAACCATAGAGTATAGACCCTCCACAGGAACAGAATCATATCATAGAATTACAGATTGGTATGGGTGGGAAGGGATCTTACAGATCATGTAGTTCCAATCCCTTGCCATGGGCAGGGAAACGTTCCTTAGAGCAGTTTCCTCCAAGCCCCATCCATGAACTCTTCCAGGAATGGGAAAGCTACAGCTTCTCTGGGCAAGCTTAGAAACTAATTTGCACGAATCACTTCCCATTTTCTCCTGATTCTATTCTCAGTTCCTCCTCTTTCTCAAACACAGTTTTACAAGAGGGTTTGACATTTTTCAGGCTCTCACATTTACGCTGTTCAAACCAAAACAGCTTACTTGCCCCCACAACACATTCCAACCTGACACTGGAAGCCACTGGGGGGGAAGCACTGTAAGAGATCATGACTAAGCTGACGGTATTCACGCCCTCACCACAATTTTTCTCTGAGCAGCAGCTGACAGAGACACTCTGCTGCTGCAAACAGCTGAGTTGAGCACAGCAGTGTTTACCCAGGGTCTCCCACTCCACAGACCTCCACTCCTCAGAAGCCCAAGCTGTTCAGCAAAGACCTAACTTGACCCAGTCTGGCAGCCAGCGTTTCACAACCACTTTATGTCAGCAGTTTCAAGTACATAATAACCATGTTTTGTTCAGTGCAACTTTCTCACTGTGAATGGCAAAATATCATTATCACCTGCAGGTTGAAGCCTGCCCTCTACCCCATTTAATAGGGAGCTGATTATGCTATTCCCCCTGCTTTTCCCCTTCTAATAATTATGGGCTGTTGGCAGATGGCACCGCTCGGCACAGGGAGCGTTGTGGGAAGGCAGAGCAGGCTGTACTGTGATTCTGCATTGTGGGGTGCTCCTGGGGACCCCAAACCCCTCGCTGCATCCTGCTCCCAGACAGCACCTAATGAGGTATGCCTGTGTCGGAGGGCGCAGGGGTTAAACCGGGAATGGCTGTGAAAACAGTCCCTGGCAGTCCCGGAGCAGGAAAGCAGAGGTTAGCAGAAAAGTTGCTAAGCCAGCAACTCCAAACAGAGCCGCCCTCACGGCCCACCCGGCTGGGAAGCAAAGCTGGGCTTAACCCCAGGAACCCACTGCTGCTGCCCAGAGCTTCATGCCAGAGCAGCCCTGGGCAAGGTCCCCACTGGGAAGAGCTCTCCCAGGAGAGATGGGACAGCTCAGCTGTGTGAACAGCATTACCCCCTGAGGATTCAACCTCTGAGGTCCCAGTGCTGTGTCCTGGCAAAGCAGCAGGTTCAGGCTATCTGCCTGTGGAAAACATCTCCTCTACGAGTCACTGTGACATCCACACTCAGTGAAAGAGGGTAGAGCAGAGTCCAGAGCCAGATCCCAGTCCTGCTGGCCCAAGGCAGTGCTGGGGAAGGATCAGCCACAATAATTCCCTGCAGAGCTGCCACCTAATTCCCTGGCAGCAGCAGGGCTTGTTCACAGGCCTAGCCTGGCGTGGCATAATGGGCAGAGACAAGATGCCGCCTGTCCCAGGAAGGATGCCAGGTCTGAGACAGTGGGAAGGAAGCTTCCTCCCCAGAAGAAAGGATCTCATCCAGCTCTGCCATTTCCCCATTCAACAGTAACTTGCTCCCATTACTGACTTGGGAGAGAATGCCCAGGGAGATAGAGCAAAGAAAAAACTGACCCTTGTTGCCAGCCATGAGCAATGCCCAAAGGAACTCCTCCAGCCAGAGGGGACATCAGGTACATGCTACCTGACCTTCTGCCAGCACACCATGCTCAAGGGCACTCCATCAGCTCCACCTTTCCTGGACCTCCACTGCCAAGGGCATGGATGCCCAGCAGAAGCATTCTGGTACTGCAGCCATGCATCCACACATGAGCCAGGAACAGGCTGAGCCCTGGGAGGCTGCACCATGCAAAACCACACCACACCACACATGTGCCCTGTGGGGCTGGTGCTGTGCAGGGCCAGGGTGGCATTGGCTCTGCACACGGGGCTCCCAGAGCTTCTGCAGATGGAAATGCCCAGGATTGTCTTTTCTGAGCACAGAGAGAGCGTGGGGAAGGCCAAACTGATTTGGAAACCGCCCACTCCAGAGACACCCCTGCTGGCACATCTGCAACAAACCTGGTTGATGTGTTTCAGCTTGTCAATAATCTGGCTGACCACTGGCTCCGGACCTTTCATCTTCACCTCATGGTTGCCAGCCTGAGCTTTTCCTCCGTTCCTTGTGATCTGGGGACTGTACCTGTAGGAATGAGAACAGAGAAGACCACATTGTGATGGGCTAATAGAGACGAGATCTTTAAAGTTCAGTACGAACATAAGAAATCCCAAGACAGGCACCAGCCCTTTCCAAAACAGAGAGCACAAGACAGTTAATAATGACAAAGAAAGGACAGAAGATTCCCATAAACATTTTTGTTCTGACTTTGCAAAGCAGCAAGATGATGTAGTTGTATCACTTGAGGACAATGAAGTCCTTTCCAGTCCATTAGTAACCAAGGAAGATGTTAAACAGTATACAATAGAGATAAATATTTTCACATAACTTGCACCCAAGAGTCCTAAAAAAGCTGGCTCAGAAATTCTGGCTTGCTCATGTTTGTTTAAAATAAATCTTGGCAGACCACAGAGACTCCAGTACAAGAGCAGTAGTGTTATGCCCACAGCCAAAAAAATGAGTGGGATGACCCAGTTAACTGCAAGCTGATTAGCATAACATCAACCCCCTTGCAAAATAATGACTATCACTGATGTGTGATTTCAATAATAAAGAATTAAAGCATCAGAATATAATTAATGCTGTCAACATTGCTAATGGAAAAAAAGGTGTTGTCAAACAATCCTGATTTCAGTCTTTGATGAGATCCAGCCTTAGGGATCAAAGTAAGTGCTCAGACAGAACGTACCTTGACTTTGGCACAGTGCTGGGCTCTGCACCACAGGCTATCTCGATTTACATGGGTACCATGAGAGCCAGAAAAGCCCCCACAGACTAAACTGCCAGGGCAGCTCTGCAGAGGAGAGCAGCCAAGCTGCCCTCAGCTTTTACATCAGCACTTGGGAAAGAACCATACATTCACTCGCTGTGGGATTTATGAAATAACAAAGTTTACCAGAGTGATTAAAGGCAGAGGGACACAACTGCTGCACACTTGCCTTTGGAGGAACACATCCCTGCACTCAGAACCTGGGTAACAGCTGATGATGGTCCAGCACAAGAGAAGCACCAAACTCAAACTCAGGTTTGGGCCAGAGCAGTCAGCTGCCACCACCACTGCCTGCTGGCAGCCACAGCAATGGCACGGGGCACACCAGTGCCTTCTCGGACTCTGGGCTGCTGCCATTCATCCCCATTCAGCCCCAGTGATGGGCTGTGGTGCTCCACAAGCACAAAACAATTCCTTATCTCCAAGAGCTGGCAGCCAGGACAGGCACTACCAAACCCAGCACAGCCTCCGAAAGTGAGATTGCAGAGATAACACCAGCATCAGTCTGCTTCACTGTACATCTGTTTTTCCAGTGCCATGGGTAAACACCATGAATTTTCCTTTCTGCATTCATCTCCTACACATCATGCTTTCACCCAGCTCCCAGAACCAACCCTAGTCCTGCTTCCCTGTCTGTCAGCTCCCTGCTCCCCTGCCCAGTTAATCTTCCATCCTCAAGCTACCAGGCAAGCTCAGGCAATCACAGTCAGCCCATTTCACATGTGTTTTGGGGAGAAAGTGGGACTTTAGCAGGCCTTTAAAGAAGGGCAGAGATGGTGGGGCTAACTCAGGGAGGATGCTTTGCTAGGGTAGAAAGCAAGAGGTCTGTGGACATTTGGCCACAAGAGCTATCAGGGCACACTGAGGGGCTTGGGGAAACTCAGGGGTTTGGCTTAGACTCTAAACTAGAGGATGAGATCTACTCAGACACATGGGGATGCAAAGGCAGCCTCAGATCTATACTGGTGCAGCAGCAATCTGCCCTGACCTGAAATACTCACGTAATTACAGAACTGAGGCAGATTTCCACTCCAAGGCAATCTCAGAGCAGGAGTTCCATGTACAAGAGCTCTCTGCACCTCCAGCTGGGTCCCCAACACTAGGCATTCCCCACATGAATCTCCAATAATGGCTGGCAACCCTGCAAGATGCTGCACTGAACAGATGACACAGGAAAAAAGGACAGCAGAAAGGAGGTGTTTGTACCTACAGCACAGGAACACACACCTGCGCATGTTCCTTTTCCAGGCACAAGCAACTTTCCCAGGTACAGGCATCACTGCAGAGCAGATTCATCAGCTTGGCTCTCCCACCAACTCCTGAACAGGGGGGCAGCTGCCTGCACAGCCATCCCAGCCCCTGCCTTCAGCACCAGCAAAGCACCACCTCTGTGCTGGCCCTGGGGCCTCCTATTAGGACTCAGCATTTTGCAAAACGCCTTTTTTTTTTTAATAGTTGCCGTCTCCTGGGAAGCACAGAATGCAGCTGCACCTGAGACACAGTTGGTCCCAGTTCAGAAAAGCCCTCACACCTGCAGCTGGAGGGTCGGTGAAGGTTGAAAGCTGAGGGACTGGGAGAAGGGGGCCAGGCTCCAGCAGCCCCTGAGCTCCTGGCACAGCCCTGCAGGCTCCCAGCTCCATCTCGTGGGAAGAGGCTGCTGCCGCAAGCACAGACCTGCCCGGTGCTGCTGAAACGTGGGCTGAGCTCTTTGCAGGGGGACAGAGCTGTGTGAGCCATTAATCCCGCTGCTTAGTTGTCACACAGCCACTTAGTGCCACCGTGCCGAGCTGACAAACACATCTGGAGGCTGCCCGTAAACATCCACAGCACGCATGAGTTTTTAGATGACAAAGAAATTCCTATCCTTGGTGTCACTGTAAATTTAATTTAAAACACTGGTGGAACTCAGAAGTACATTGCTGAAAGGTCTCCTGCGGTTTCAGAGATTTAATCAGGAAACTCACACAGGTTTTAGCAAGAGCAGAACCAAGCCCACTTGGTGCATCCCTAAATTAATACAGTCTCTCTCCTAAACAGTTTTATACAAAGGAACACAATAGCTTGGGTTTGAGTGGGCGAAATCCCTTCTGAAATCCACACAACGGCTGCCAGAGAGGATTTCTGTAGCCTACACAACATAGTACAGGAGGGAGGAACACAATACTACAGCAATACTCTACTATCACTCCATGTCCAGAGTCTGAAACTGTTCTCCAAAAGATTCTGCTGGGGTGGTGAGGACCTCAGATCAGCCTTCTCAGGGGAAAAAGTCTGCTTAGAGGAGGAAGCAAACCTGAAAACATTTGCAGAGGGATTTCTCCCTAAAACAGTGATGGAGAAATAGTGTCACCTCCTGGTGCTTCCCACCTGGCCAGATACAAGAGTAGGTGCCTGACCCAAAGTCAACCATTTACACCACTACACAAGTCATTTGGGGCAGTAAGGCAACGGGCCCTGCTAGCTGCACATCTTTGAGCATGTACTGCAAAAAAAAGGAGATGCACAGGGACCCACTACATCCCGCCAGCCAGAGACATGGCCCTGTGGGACTTGGGTGTTTGGGGGACACTTCTTCCAAGCTGAGACCTCCTGGTGTGCTCAGGTACAAGGGGGACACCAGCTCCCCTCAGCTGTGCCATTCTCTGCTCCAGCACCAGTCCGGAGTGGCCACATTCAGGCATGTGGGATGCAGCCAACCAAAGGGTTAAAGGCTTTGAAATGTAGCTTCAGTGAGAGACCCGCATTCCTGAAATGCCAGAGAAGCTGGAAAAGGCAGCTGGCACCCCTCCCTGCAGCTCGGGCCAAGCAGCTAGGCCTTAATATGTCAGAGAGATGCCTTTACAACCCCAACAAGCTGGGGGTCCCAGGACAGTGCCCATGCAGGCTCCTCTGTGTGTCCCCCCGAGCTGAAGGGTTGGTGAGCTCTCAGGCAAAAAAAGCCAAAGCATCAGCTTCCTCCCATGTTCTCCAGTCAGTGCAGAAAAGGAGAAATCACTGAGCCATCTCGAGCTGTTTTCAGCTCATGCCAATAAAACGTTGCCGTCCCGCAGGACACTTGTGCCACTTCATGAAACCCATCACATGCCTCTGCCATGGTGATTGATACCAGCATGGAACAGCAAATATGCACAGTGGATAAAGTCCCCACCCTGGTCCCCGGGGGTCTCTGTGTGGAAAGGGTATCAGTATTGCAACATGAGCATGGTCTGGCTCACACTTCATAAGCAAAGCCCAAAATACTTTTCTCTTTGACGTGTCTCAACGTCAGTCAGCAGCATCTCTTTGCCTGGGCTCCCTGGGTATGGGCTCTTGCTGGGGACATGGTATTTTCCAAACACAAATGTCACATTGTTTTATGTGCTGATAAGCAGCCCTCATTAAAAATTACTTTAAAGACAACCCCCTTATGAAAACACCAATAATCTGAAGTTTTCTGTGGGGATAGTACTGCAGACCCTTCCTGCTTCTTCTCATCAGACATAAATGCCCAAGTATGCTGTCAAATTGAGGGATTTTCCTCTCCTTTCCTCATCACCATCCAAAAATGTCTCCTGTGAATGTTTGCTCTTTCCAGTCTAAATGTAGTTCATTCCAAGCTTTCATTTCAGAACAAAGAAGACGAGATGACAAATGTTATTTAAATACGTGGCAATGAGTGTAAAATGTGTGTTCATATTACTCGGCCCTGCTAGGCTTTGAGATGAGTTACTACAATAGCCTGACATGTGATTTAGAGAAAGTTATCCTGAAAGTCAAACATAAAGAATTAGACCTTTTAGAAAAAGGAAAGTAAGTACGTCATTCAAATAACAATTAATTTATGCCTGCCTTCCAGTTGCAAATTATTTATTCAAATGCATGTCCAGTTTAAACACAGTATCCCCCTACAGGCTCTCTCTCCACTACCTGTGTTCACTGAATTATACTTGTCAGAGGGAGTGGGTGGAGGACAAACACAACAGACACAACACAACACAGAGGTTTAGTTGCACTAGAGTTAGTAACTCAGCTTGAGAGCAATAATCCCCTACATCCCCAAAGCTGCTCTTCATTTCAAGATGTGACTTGCTACAGATCATGTGGACTGGTGACACCGAGTCCTCACCACACAAGAAGCAAAAGGGCTGAAAAAGGGAAGAAAGAGAAGAAAAGTTTTACCTCTACCCCTCCCACATTCCTTACAGGAACCCAGCTCTTATCTTCAGCTGGTTTTCATGGGTCAGTAAAGGTAGGTGCAGTGGTGAAGCCAGCATTTTACTCTCTGACCCTGCTCATTTCTGGTTTAGTGACACAACCTCACTGTCACATCAGCAGTGGAAACAGTGGGGGCCTGAAGGCTTGAAAAGCTGTTTCCAACCCACTCATCCTGCCCTGCAGTCAGGGTGTAACTGCTGGATGTGCCCACAATCCTCCAAGAAGAGGCGACAACTCTTCCCCTTAGAGTTTCCTCTCTAAAGACAGATTGTCCAGAGACATCTGGTCAGTCATACCCCACACCAGACATGGGCTGGCTGTGGGGTTCAGGTCCACCCCAGCTGTTCTTCTCCATATAGGGTGTGTGTCCCCACCATCCCATGACCATTGTCAGGCATCTTTTTCATGGGAGTGCAAGAGGCAGGGGAGAGGTGGGGTGTATGGCTCACAGGTGCCTTCCTGGCTTTGTTTGCTTGCTTGCAGAGAGTCCTTGCAGTCTCTGCAGAGCTCCTGATGCCGCAGTCAATTTACACCACCAGCAGCTCCAAACAAGCTGCTTCAAAAGCAAACAGGAGGATCCAACGCTCTCAGTGGGGAGCGTTCTCACCTAACGAAAAAGGAACCGTTTTCTGCTGGATTTCCAAATATCAACACCTGGAAGCCTCTGAGAGCACCCTCAGATCTTGCTGTGTCAGTTCCCCGCCAAGAGAAGTGATGCTTCTTCTTCCCATTTGCCCCACACAAACTCTACAGCCAGTGAGTGTACTGCAGATGATGGCTTGGTCATAAATGTGAGGTCTCAGGTAATCACCTGGCTCTGGGAGATGGGACTTCAGAAGGAGCAGCAAGAACTGTAATATTCATAGCAAAACAGTGGGAGTTTATAGACAGCCTGAAGTCTCCCTCTATCCTTATTTCAATTCAAGACAAATAGATTGTGGAAAAATTGTCTAAACCTGAGACCAAGCAGCAGGATAGAGGAAGATTCGTGATCTTCATTTCTGAAATACTCTGGAAACAGACATGGCCACTCAATAACCCACTGAATTTGCTTACTATCCCTTCATTATAGCTAATACTTGCTACAAAGCTGTGTTTTATGGGCTTGGAAAGTTATACAGCCCCCTCTTTGGGGATTCCATTGGATCAGATATTTTGCAGCACTGCCAGAAATAACCAAACCCTTCATGAACTAAAGGGTTATTGCTGGCATGGAATTTCCTTTGTTCCAATTACAGAATCTCATTTTTCTGTCTGGCTTCCAATTGTGCTTTCATTGTTTATGGTTTGCATGATTAAAACAAACCACAGTACGTTGGCAACAGCAGGGAAATATGAGACTTTTAGCTGGAAGAAGAGAATCTGGCGAGGTGCTAAAAATATATTAATTTTGAATTGGTACAAAGAAAACAAGAGTTATGCTGGTGATTTAGATTAATGTATGCGTTTGTCTTGAAAAAGTTGGAAATGGCAGCATCTAAGGCTTAATGTGCTTACAAGTTTTGCAGTGGGCAGATGTTGCTGTCATTCTATTCAGTAAGCAGATTATTAAACTCTGAGACTCTAGATTTAATAGGCTTTTAGTATTAAATGCTGCAAAACCCTGATACGATATATATATAAAGTTCGAATCACCTTTGAGATTCCAACGCTGAGCTCCCATAGAAACTGAGGTGAGTTTGATATCTCAACACCTACTTGACTTAAGCTGAAGGCTTTAAATGAGCTAATTACTCAGCCAGGACTTGGGTGATAAGAATCGACCTCGGCTTTTTCTCTGCTTGGAATGGAGATAAGGGTAAGAGGGGCCGGACAACATTTCACCACCTAACACCACCAGCAGGAGGTCTGTGAGAGGATGGGTCATGAAGACTGAGGAAAGGAGGGGCACCACAGAAACCCTCACTTAGGCAGGTTTAAGCTGTTGCACACCCACCCTGCCTACATGCCTGTCTCAGGGCAGTGCCTGGAACTGAGCCCAGGAAAGCTGCAAAGAGGTGCCCAGGGACGCACAGAGACAGGGGAAGATCCAGCAGGTCTGGTCCCCAGCTACCACAAACACCAAGCACTGTGACCCCTCAACAAGCTCTTTGCAAGTGGTGAAATGTGGCTTTTGATATGAACCTTTGTGGCGTCCCATAAAAGCACAGTGTGTTTTTGCACACTCTGGAAAGTGTGAAAAGCAGGAATGCCTTGCCTTTTATTTTTTCTTCCCACTTTGGCTTATGTTCTTAACCACTCAAAAGCACAGTGAAGACACAAGGCACTGTTCTGCATTACAGAAAAATCAACCTTTCTTGTGTGGTTGCCACTGTTTACAAGCAGTCATTTTGAGACATCATGTCCTAAACCCTTAATGGGGACGACAATCAAACTATTAACCCACAGATCAAACCTTTGGAAGGAGGATGAATCCTTGCCATTAGATGGGCAACGTGGAGAAGCAAATTATCACAAAGTAAGATTCAGTTAAAAAAAACCAAGGTATTAAAAGCAGGATAAAATACTCCAGCCAGCTGCATTGCAGTGGAGCCCCAAACATGCCGCCTTCAGTCAGAGCAGAGGGGTTTAAGAGCAGGAGGAAGCAAAGGATGGTTCAAGGCTCAAATTGAGAAGTGAGCCCCAGTGGAAAGACATTGATCACATCCAGTCCATGGGGAGGAGAGACCCTCTCATTGCCTGTGGATAACAAAACATTGGGATAAACAGGACAGAGGAAATATTAAACAGAAAAACCACAGGAGGAGGATTGCAGGGTGCAGAGGGGACAGTTTGCATCAAATAGCAGGACACACATTGTTGGTATTATCAAGTCCTTGGGTGCATTGGCCAGGGCTGTGAAGTTGGTGTTCCAGGCTTGATTTAACATGTTATAGGAAAAAGGCTTAGAATAACTAACAAATTTTGTCACGACAGGGAGGTCTGGAAATGGATAAATCAGTAGGGCTCTTTTCTAACTTAATGGACACTCAGGTACTACATTACAAATGTAAGAGGTAAACAGCCACAGTCCCTACAAGAACATGATCAAATCCTGGACATGCTGATATAGATGCTCACACTGACCTTACAGACCCAACAAAGTTCAGTTTTATCCATTGCCCACACAGCACCAGACATGGAAACACATGGAAGCATAGCATCCCCCCTACCATTGCTTTGCCCTGGTCTTCATCTGACCAGCAGATTCAGCAGGAGCTTTCTAGTTTATCCAGGAATCCAGGGATTGCTTATGGCCTGCTGTGTTGTCCCTCCAACAGAGACCAGGGTTGAAGTCACTTGTGAGGGTCAGGGCTTGTAGTGTGAGCCTGCTTGTGTCTATAAAGAGCCTCATCCACCCAGTCTTCCAGGTCAGGTGGCCTGAAGCAAAACTAGACTATAACATCACCTGCTTCTGCCCTCCCTTTAATCCTGACCCAAAAGCTCTTGGTCAGCTCCTCATCCATCCCCAGGTGGAACTCCAGGCACTCCAGCGGGACACTGACATAGACACACCATCCTTGTCTGCCCTGCTTGTCCTTTCAAAGAGCCTGTACCCTTCCATGCCAACACCCCAGCCACAGGAACCATCCCACCAAGTCTCCTCCATCCTTGTTTCTGGCAGCGACCACAAATGTGGGACAAGCACCAGGACAGCACCCTGAAATTAACACTAGATATTCAAACCACACCAAATTTCTTGCAAAAAAATGGCAGGATGGAGTCTGATCACCAACAGACACACACCAGTCCAGCAGGAGAACAGAATTCCTCCAGTACATAGCACACATTCTCAGAACAGCTTGAGTAAGAGCTGCTGTACCATGAACAGCTGCTTGGCTCCCTCTTGGGGAAAACATTGAAATAAAGGAACTGGCAGCTTGGGGTAGTCGAGCACTGTTACCTTATATGCTCCTGATTTTCAGGAACCCTCCCAGACACCCTGAAAGAGATGCCAAGCTGAGAAGTCCAAGCACATGAAGCAGCCAGCGTAGAGATAATTTTAACTACATGTTTGCTTCTATTTGGAACATTCTGCAAGTGGGTCCTGGGAGAAGAGCACCTTTGGCCATTATCTCAGCTCAGCTTTATTTAGCTGAGGTCTCCCTGCTCACAGCAAAAACCTCTAATATCTGCCTGCAAGGGAACTGTCACTAATAACTCACAGGAACCAGCAGAGCAACAGATCAGAGGGGGCAAGGAGAGGAGTGGAAAGGCACTCTTCAAGCAGAGTAGAGGATTTATTCCTTAACTCAACAGCCAGGGGCTGAAATCTTGGTGTCCCCTTCATGCATACAGACTTTATGCTCTCCCTGACTTGCCCCTCTGCATGCCACGGCACCCACACAACGTGCCATATTGTGCCCACAACGGTCCCCTGATACTCTTAGCAGAAAGCTGAAGGTCATCTATCACCTGAAGACATGTTTAGTCTGCAAATAGCTCTGAACTTACATTTGCAGGAGGATCTGGACTAAACACCCCTCCACTGCTATCACTTCACCCAGCTGTGGCACCAGCAAGACCCAGACCAGGGCCACTGGCCATGATCCCAGTGAACTGTTATAAGCCAAAGCCTCACCCTAGGACCCCTCTCCAGAGCTGCAGTGTTTATAGCCCTGCTTTAGGAGTTTTAATTAATAATCAGTGAGACAATATTGAAATATTCTTTTTCTTTCCAATTGAATGTCTCAGTTAGGCCTGGAAACTCAAGAAGTAAGTAATATTCCAGAAATAAGTACCAAGAGAGGACACATTTTTCCTTAGGCAACATAAGTCCATTTTAGTAAGCGTGTGATCCTAGCTGTTGAGTCTTTTTTTTTTTTCCAAGAAAGAGTTTGATGCTATTTCAGTCTATTCAGTTTTTCAGGTCAGTATTGCAGGTACAGGCTAATTACCACCTGAAGTTACTGATCAAGAAGTCATAATTACTATCTCAACATTTCACCACTTCCTGATTTTATTTCTATTTCTTCCCTTATGCAAACTACTTAATAGCAAAGGATGCTTTGCAAAGTAGAGTGATTAGAGGAGATTTATGTATAATTATAAAAAATATTTCCAAGTTCTATTTCTACATTACTTAATGTTCCCAAGGGGCATTTTTTGCAAGAAAAAATCTGCGTTACTTTTAACACTTCCTTCCTCTTTATGGTATGAATCCTGCCTCTGTTAACCTCAATCACCACCAGTATATCCTCCAAAATGGAGAGTGAGGCAGGGCAAAGTAGCCACACCACAAGCTGGACCTTGGGAATGGCTCCATCCAGAGAGGACAGCCAGGAGCTGGTGATGGGAAGGTGGTCAGAGGGCAGCAGTGGCCTCACCAGAGTTCAGTGGTCCTCACCTCCTCCAGCTGAGAGCCCCAGCAAGGAGAAATTCAACAAGGGAATCTTCCTTGACCCTCCCTGGGTGAGGCAGGGGATGCCAACCATGTTGTCCCGCTGGAGACATCCCCACCCCGTGCAGTGCATGGGGGCAATGCCCCTGCTGCTGCTCCCAAGGAGCCATCCCTGGACTGTGGTACACTCTCCCATGGGAACAGCTGCTGCAGCTGCTGCTGCTCTCCTGTCTCCGGCCTGCCCTGACCAAATCCCACTATGGATGCAGAGTTTCACTACGCAGAAAACTCAGTGGAGGGCAGCACACAACCACTTCTCTCCGTGCAGACCTTGCTCATTCATCTGAGCTGCAGCACAGCTGAACACTGGCTCTGCACAAAGTCCTTAAGGGAGCAAGTCATGTCCTGGTCAGACTGCTCCTGTGCCTGGTCAACAAAAGATAAGAAGGACAGGGGAGAGGGAGGGCAAGGGAGATGGGATTCACCTCTCCACGACTTCTTGTCCGTTCCAGCAACGGGTGTCATTCTGAACAGCTGAGCTGTGGTTGCAGATGTACTCTGGCAAGCTGCTGTAAAAACTGCTGTGGGACTTCAGCTTTGCAATCAGTTCCCTGGAAGAAAGGGAAAGAAAAGGGTGTTTAGTTAAAAGAAGAAGAGAAGATGAGGTCAGTGCATTTTAACCTGTGAAGGTAGTCACACAAACACAACATTAAAGCAGCTTGCTGCAAACAAACCATGAAGCATCAGTTTTATTTCAGAACCAAAGTGGCTTTTTGTGTTTTTCCTTCATGTTATTCAGTCAAAAGTTGAGCCCATGCTTCTCAGGGCAAAACTGCTGGTGATGGGGAGGGATGTGGAGGCAACAGAACCTCAGCCCAACTCTGCACCAGGCAAAAGTCAGACAGAGTCTGTGCACTCTCACAGCACCTAAGGAAAGGTGCCACTGGTGCAGGCCATGCACATGGGGTACCTCTGAGCAGCAAGGGCTCAGGCTGTAGTGTCCTCTCTGCTTTGCAGAAGGCAACAAACGCCTTTCAGAGTCTTTGTCTGGCTGACATTGGCTATCCAGCATTGCTGCAAGGGCAGGTGGCATTTTTGGTGGTAGACCAGAGATGACATTCTCAGCACAGACCTGTACACATGGGTAAGGCTGTGTTTCATGGTGCACCAGCAAATGGACACGACCTCAAGGGATGCACAGGGTTGGCCATGGGGTCACAGTCTGCATTCAAAGGGGCAGGTTATACTCACCAGAATGGCTCTGTTGCAGGAAGGCAGGAGGAGCTGCAGGAGCAGTGCTTGTAGCAAACAGAGGGGATGTGAATCAGGCTGCATCCCAACCCTGTGCCCTCCCTTCCCAGCAACAAGGATCTCCAGCTGGTCACCTGCAGCAGTGGACAAGCGGGCCAGAATACAGGCTGACCGTGGGACCTCTGATGTGGCCAGAGAGGTGACAAAGGCTCAAGGAGTGGGATGTAACATCCCCCCAGCCTAGATCTGATCCCTCAGGGACACTCAGCAGCTGTGACCAGGGAATAGTGGCAGATTTAACTAGGTAAACAGCACCAAAAGTAAGATAATATGAATAGCAAGGACTGGAGGCAGTAAGACTTGGCCTCACGGTCGTCTTGTTTGGTTTCAGCACATTCCCCCCTTTGGCAAGGGGTTATTGCTCAGCCTCTTTGCTCCCTGGGAGAAATGATGAGGAATTAGCACCTGGAGCAGGGAGCACTCTCAGGAGCATCCCCCGTGTGCTGTACGGGGGGTTGACCGTGCCCTGCCAGCTCTGGGGAGCTGCCCTGCAGTCTTAGGTAGTTTGGTGTGCAGAGAGGCGTCCAGCTCCCTCCATCCCTCCTTGCTTTGGGATTCCGTGGGGTTCCCTCTCCAGCCAGAGCCCGCGACAGCCAGCTGGGGGCAGGCGACACAAAGAGGAGGAAGCCTGTGCTGTGTGCTGCGTTTTCGCTGCCGAGGAGCGAGTTCCTGCCGTGCTGGGGCTGACACAGCCAAGCAGGGAGAGCCGCAGCCCGTGGAGGGTCACTCAAGTCCCGCCTCTGCCCACCACAGCACATCCTTGTGGGAGCTGACAGTGATCAGACAATAGATTTTAGGGTCCAGGCAGTGGCTTGAAGCCTGTGAGAAAGCTAGGCACCTAGGAAATTGTCAGGAGGAACCCCAAACAATCCCCGTAAATAATCCCCGTAGATACCCTCCTCCTGACACCTGGTGTTTTTCAACTTGTTTACTGGTAAGGATGTTTACAAGAAGGTGGTGCTCTAAAGGACCAATCCTATTGATCGTACTGAAACACTGTATAAAAGGATCTGTCTTTCAATAAACTTTGTCATAATGCTCCCCAAAGAACCAGAGTTCTACGTATCATTAGTTAAGCTGTCCCAAACCATAACGATACATCCTGCCCGGGCATTTCATGCACCGACCCCTCTGTCACTGCCCACGCAAATGAACAAGGGTTTGTCTGATCAGTTAAAGCCCCTCCAAAGGGTGGGAATTCAGCCTACAGTCCCCTGCACAAATCCGAGGGATGCTTCAGGCAGTCACCTCCTGCATGAGCCACCTCCTACATCCGTCTCTTGCAGGGAGCAGAGTTCCAACCAACACCACTTGGAAAGCCAAAATGAAATGAGACCTGGATCATCAGTTATGGCAAACCCCAAGCAGGAGTCTCACTGCCCACGGCACTCAGCTCCTTACATCATAGGCACTGCCCTGCTCCTCTTCCACAAACCCCTGCAGAGCTGGGGAGAACAGGTAGAAGGAAACTTTCCTGGGGAGCAGAGCTCCCTGCAGGGCAGGGAGGAACTCCTCCGTATCTGCAGGTATGAACCCATGTAATTCATCTAGGCAGATTTCATTAGCCTTCAGAGTCTTCAAAGGACATCTCTGTCAGAGTTTGGGCTGTGTAACCTCCGACGTGTTGAGACAACAGAGGAATGCAGGCCCTGGTGCTGTATCTCCTGGGAACTGTATCAAGAATGTGGCCCTGTTACTCTTCAGAGAGAAATCCTCTCAGCTTAATTTTTGAAACTGGTGATACACTGCCAAGTTTGCTTGTTTCTCCTCCACAGGGATTTTTCTTTTATTCAAGAGAGAAGTAAAGGCACTGCCTATCTCTGGGTGTTCTTTCAGATCCAGAGAGGAAATGCTGCTCCCTGATACATCAGTGTGAGCCCACTTAATTGCAGCTTCTACTTACACGGGGAAGAAAGCACAGGGTGCAGTGCCAGCAGTGGAGGCACCTGCTTCCTTTGAAAATATTCAGTAAAAGACTGTTAACATCTCTGTACTACCATAAAACACTGCACAAAAAGCACGAAATGCATTCCCCTTACCTGCACACAGTGTAACACATAACAATTCAGACTGCAGTGACCATTTCTATCTAGAACTACACCTCTAAGTATTTCAGACACTTTAGCAGTGCCCAAGAAACCTAGACAAGGCATTTGATGTATTAACCTGGGTGCACTAGGTGAGAAAACCCATGTAGACAGACGCCTCATTGCACTTCAGAGCCCACCACAGAGCAGCTCTGATGCTCAGAGCCAGGTTTATGGGTAAGGGAAATAAGGAGCTTTCCCATCTGCTTCCACAGGGCCATCCCATATGGGATGGGCTCCTGCAGCCCATCCAGCAGGCACCACACTCAGCCTGAGCATTCTCACCTCCTCCTGCTCGACAGAGTTTCTTCTTGCTCAACGTGAGTCACTTTCAGGACTTTCTTGTCAATGAAAAGGTCTTCTGGATAATTAGCTGATCGAATCTGCCTCTGCTGAGCGTGGCCACATAACCGGCTGATCTGGAAAACACAAACACAGCAGTGTGAGGAAGTGTTGGACTGCAGGAAAACAGCTGAGATGCACAACTGGCACCTGCACGTGAGCTGCTATCATCCTGTCATCCCCATCCTGCTCACAGCCCAGCACGCACCTGAAAGCAAACTTCTGTCCTAAGATTATGACCTGGCTTTTGTATAAATATCCACCTCCTGCCAAGCAGTGCAGGAAGTTTCAGGCAAAATATCAGGCATTGATTGAAGTGCCCCTGTGGCTATCAAAACCCACGAGCTGCAGGTGTGACAGGTAAATCTTCCTGTGTAAAGTTAAACTTAGGCTGGCAGGAGGGGGCTTGAGATGTTCCCTGCTCCTTCCTTCCTGAACACCACAGCATCTCAAGACTCTGCACTCTGTAGTCAGGCTTTCAGGAAACACCTCCCCTCTGAAGGAAAATCCTAAGACTCTGGTTCTGCATCTTGAGGTATCTCAGCATCTGCACAGACTGCACTGCAGATGCCCAGGGATGAGCATCATACACATCACTACTAATTAAAAAACCCAGGGCCTAAAATATAGCAAGTGTTGGGGCCACAGCCCAGTCATATTGTGGGAGGCCCTGATTAACAGGGCTCTGCTAATGGCACAAATTAGCTTATTAGCATACAGATGATTTGGAACTGGTGGCACCAGCGAGGGAAGGAATCCAAAGCGTCTCTTTCAAGCTCTCTCACATGGCCACTGCCCAAAGACTCACCCAGCAGTGCCCACCTCTGCAGCCCCTGCTGTGGATGGGTTTGTCACCATTTCCTTCCCTGGGACACTACCAAGGGACATATGACCCCCCGTGGCACCACTGCCACCGTGAAAGTCTCATTTTTATTCACCCTATCCTCCTCTTGCAGGACTCATCCACGCTGGGTTGTGAAAGGAGCTTGGCTGACTGCTGGGACCATGAAGACACCACAGTTAACACTCCCCTCACTTTCTCTGAGCCTCATCCCACCACCACATCCAGGTTTGGGACCAACCACACACCCCAAAAATGCCCATTCTTTGCAGCACCTCAATTATCTCCACACCACACTGAACCAAGGCAATCCCAGTAAGCTGCACACCAGAGGCTAAAAGCACACCCGCCGCCCAAAGCTACAAGCATCTGATGTGTAAAGAGAAGAGATTAATTCTGTTCTATTACATCCTACATTTGGGTGGGCAAATAAATTAGTAATGTCACCTCTTTCATTATCAACAGCAGCACAGTTTGTTTGCTCAGGCTGCCATAAAACAAAGAGTAAAATAGAAACCTCCTGGGAGCTGGGCACTGCGGTTTCTGTTCACATCACAGTGAGAAGAGATGCTGCCATGGTCCTTCTGCAACCTGCAGTTTCTTCTGCTAAAGCAGTTCCTCCTGCAGCTGCCAGGGGAGCAGTTTCTGCAGCATCTTACCTGGTTTTTCCTCTCCTGTCCTCCCGTGGCTCTGCCTCCTCTCTGCTTTGCCAAAACCAAGTTTTGCATAAGAATGTATCAGCCCTACTGCCCTCCCTACAGCCCTACTGCCCTCCCTAAATCACTTGGCAGGCTTCAAAAACAGAGGAAGGGAGGGATTCAGAAAATGGATCGCATTTTGCGCTATTTTCTTTGCCTTTTGGGCTTTCTGTTAGCACTCATCCCTCCCACAACGTTTACAGGTAACCCCTGATGCAAGCAGACAGGAATAGGAGGAAATCACAGGACAGCGGGAGACCTGGAGAAGGGCATTTAGGATCTGAGATTCAGCCACTGTGGAATGGGTCTGGATGTCCCATGCTCTATCCTGGCTGGTGTCACTGTCCCTGTAAAGGGCAGACCAGCAGGAGACCATCAGGGAGCTCAGGGGATCTGTGGGCTTTCTCCTCTGCCCAAGTCAGAGATGAGACCTGCCATGAAACCTCCTCCAGGGAAACACAAGATACACAAAAGCTCCAGGACATGGGATATAGAGGAAGCAACACCACAAACCAGCATCACTGCACCCACGCTCTGCACGGACACGGAAAGGGAAAGAGAGAAGTGGGAAAAGGTCAGATATTTTAAGCTGCTGTTTGTGATGACTCCCTTTGATTCTCCCCAGCTCAGTGAAAATCCCCTCAATCCCTTTTCAAAGCCCAGCTTTCAGCTGGCAAAACCCATCAAACCCTGAGAGAAGAGCAAGTCCAGGATCAAGGCTTTTTTCCCAAGGATGCAGAGAGGACCTGAATGGGAGGGGAGGGTCTGAACGACAGCGTGAACAATGGCAGCACCCGAGAGCATGCTTCAAACAGCAAAGGGACCCAGCAAAGTGGGGATGCTTCATCTCCCACCCAGCACTGGAGCAAGCTGAGCCCCTCTGCTCCCATGTCCTGAACAGGACCTGCAGCTCAGCTGCATCCTCACAGCCCTGCATGGCACCTGGGTACCAAGACTCCAAGATTCATCACATCAATAAGGCTGGAAAAGACGTCTACAATCATCGAGTTCAACAGCTGATCATCAAGTCAAATCATTGATCACAGAGTCCAGCCATCCCTCCTGTGTGGGATGAAACCACAAACAGGATTGTGTTAGCTGTGACATGGGACAGCAGATGAAATCTTATGAATAGAAGGATGCGCTGCTCAAACTTTCCACCAAGTTTTTACTTACTTATTTATTCAAGCACCGACTAACCTTTTCAGGAAAAAAGCCCAGCCCTGCAGCCCATCTTGTGAAGTCACAGTTAAGGAGTTGTCACCGTTTAGTCAAGCAAAAACCCGGCTGAGATTTGAACTTAAAATAAAGCAAGCGAAAGTAGGAGTAACAGATTGCCAGCTCATTTGCAGGGGCGGCATCGTGTATGCTTTTTAGGGGAGGGAAGGATTTCACAAACCATCTGCCAAAGTCCGCTGGACCACAAGCAGTCCTAGGACAACAACTCAGAAATCCTGTTTCAATCTTTCCTTCTTTTTGACTCCACGCTGCAGGCTCAGGAGCTCACGAGCACAGCCTCCCAGTCTCTTCCTAACCATTGCCATTTTAAAGCAGGCTCTAAAAAGAAAACAAAAATGCCACTATAGGGCAGTCAGAGAAGGGACAGATACAAGCTCAGACCTTGAGGAGAAACAAGTGTGATGATTCAGCTCTCCAGGTATTGTTTGCTCTGGCAGAAGCAAGGACAGTCAGCTCTCCAGCACAGTGGTGTGTCTGCAAGAGGGAGAGCAAAAGGAAGGAAGCATCTCTAATCCAGTTGCCAAACTTGTATAAGCAACACTGTTTAATATGTGGTTTCCTTCCAACACACAAATATAAATGTGAAATTCAAAGCAAATCGACAGAACAGAACCACTGGCTCTTCTCCTCGGGCTCCCCACGTCACCAGGGGGATTGTAATTATACACCAGCCCTTATCTAAAGTATAGTCAGTGCAAGAGCTGTGCCTGAATTCAGAATAGGCTGAAGTTTGACACATTAAGCCACAAAAAATTACTAAGTAAATCAAATGCCAGTGTGCTTTTTAGGCAACAGGAGTTGGACTTTGTTTTTAAAAGAATCTGCCAGGCCACTGAAAAACTACTGCAAGGGGACACCAGGCAAGAAAAACCTTCCCAAAGCCCTGAGCTTTTACAAACCCCCAAAGCCACCGACACTGAAACAGCCCAAGCAAGATTTCTCTGCCCCAGCTCATTAACACACTCACTAATTACCCAATTTAATTAGCCTCCTCCATGCCAGTGTGATCCAGGCCATGAGGGGAACGCTTTGCCTTCTGCGGACCACTACCCCCTGCCCCACTTCTTTATTCCAGCCACAGGGAGGGAGATCCCACACCCAGGCTGGGCTGAGCTCCATGCCCGATGGGGAAGCAGCTGGCTCCCAACCCCCGAGGGAGCTGCACGCCTGTAATGGCCCCGATTTAGGGGGAACATTGATTTGAGAGGAGCACAGGGACAAGGCTAATGGAGTAGCACTATCAGCCCACTTTAACGCTTCCCCATTAATTTAAGATAAGAGGTGCCTGAGGACTGCAGGGAACGAGGCACTGCCAGCAGCCAGGGACCAGATCCACCACGGCTGAGTTGATGCATGGGTGTAAAGCACAGCACTGATCCATGTGGGTACCACAGAAACTGGGGATGGCTGGGGTTAATTATCAAAGAAATAGTGACCACAGTAGCAGGTCCTGTGAAAAGCATCACAAACATCCATGCAGCTGATGGAGGGGCACTTCCAGCCTGGCTGTGGGAGGATGGCATTGCTGACACCACTGAGGCTCCTAATGAGCCTGCTGCCAAGGCATGAGGCAGCATGGCCACACGGGGCAAAAACATCTTACCTTGCACATCAGCAAGGAAATCCAGGGGTGAAGGGATTGGAAAGCAGCACACTGGGATCCTCAGTGCCAATCTGAGCTTTGCTTTTAAGAGTAAGAACATTTTAAAGGTAATTTTATAGATGATTTAGAAGGGAAAAAAAAAGACAAAAAAATAGCTAATCAGCTTCTCCTTGGACAAGAAGAGAGTGCATTAGACACCGCTGGATATCTGCTGCTGCCACTTCTCATTCAGCCCAGGAGCTCCACTCTGCTCTAAAGGAGAGTTTGCTATATCTGACCTTTGCTTAAACTTTCCATGGAGTTTCCATTTGTCTTTTCTATGAACTCTTCCGCTTATAGATTCATTCTCCAGGAAGACACAGTATTTTTTCCCCTCAAGGGGATGGCCTCATTTTTTGAAGATTTCCTCCCACAATCTCCTTTTGCTCTCTGGAGTTCACATAAGTAATTTTATACATATCCGTGAGTTTCCTTTGGGAGAAGCCACACATTAAACTGAAAAGAGATTAACTACTATAATTGATTTGAACACAGCTTCTGAAAGGGTGATTTGCTGCAGTATGCACAGAACATCAAGAGACCACAGACATGCTGTCTTTGGAGGAACCAAATGGTGCCCACAAAACCCCAAGCATCCTTCAGTGATGGAACCCAGTCTGACCAGTGAGGCTGAAAGCCTCTGTGAGGCAGCTGCTTCAATTGGTGCTTCTTCCCCGATTCTCCCTAACAACCTGCTCCCACTACACATCACAAGTCTTATTAGCATTATAAAGATTGCATTTGTGCCCCGTTTATCTTCAAAGTCACCATAAAAGTGAACCTGAAGTCTATTACTCAAGCGCTGCTACAGAATTCCGCTTAATTAAGTTCTAAAGGGCTTAAACCAAAAATATACATTGCGATGATGTGGGATAGAACATAAACTTTTTAATAGTAGTAACCAAGCACATTTACCATTTCTACAGGTGTAATAAAAATGCTAATATATGTTAATGTTTAGTCTGTGGTTAATGTTTTGTCTTGTTAATTTCCCCAGGGCTTTTATTACTGATTTAAATCTGCCACACTGCCCCAGTGATTGCATCGCCTTCCACAAACGGCGGCCCAACGCTGATTAACAGGAGTGGAGAAACATTTGGCTAGGACAAACACTCTTGCTATATGCTTCTAATCATTAGATACATTTTGTCAGGAAGATGGGAAAGACAATTCCCAGCTCCCCTCACCCCTCTCACAGCAGAAAAATGTGATTATGGGCATAAAAATGAATTTACAAGCCTTTCTTTTAGGAAGCACATAATTATTAGCTAAGTAATGATTGTTCTTCTGGTTCCAGGCACTCAAGCAGAAAGAACAAACTGAGTATGGTAACACAGATGTCTTCAATGAACACTCCAACAAAATTCCTCATTAATGGAGTACTAAATGTTATTAATCAGCTCTATAGTACTACGATCTCCATTATTCAGACTGCAAGGATTACATAAGAGACAGCATCCTAACTTACTCACGCAGAGACAGGAATCGGAGGAAGTGACCTACTCTCCGTGCTGAGGAGAACGTTTAATAATGCATCACCCTTAAATAATGCAACGCTATAATGTGTAAAATGCACACAAACACTAATGCTTAAAATAACAGAGTGCCTGTCACACCAGTGCCCGCGGTGACGCCCAACACATGCTGCAAACATGGGCTACAAACGCTCAGGGACCCCTGCAGCCACCAGACCAGGTTGTGCTGAAGGCCATCACCACCTGGTTTGAAGACCAGGTCCTTCAAACTGCCACAGAGGCATTAAGGAGGCATTTCTCAAAGTAAACATAACTTAATTTTTCCTAGAAGGGCTTGGGTTGGAAGGGACTTTAAAGATCACCTAGTTCTAAATCCTGATTGCCACCCTTCATCTAGAGGATCACAAAATACTTTGCAGAGGATCACAGCAGAAACAGAGCCCAGAGAGGACTCAGGGCAAGGAGCAGGGTGTGCTCCACACACAGCCACATTTGTCAGAGGATGTGACAGAGTTGACACAACAGCTGGCAGGTCTGACACCTGGTGTGGTTACACCATCATTCTATCCCAGAGACTGCATAAGGGTGAAGGTGCACCAGCTGAGCAGAGCAGTGGGGAGCTCAAGGGACTTTTTATGGGTTTCAATCCTTGGTGCCAGTTGCTGAAGCTGGATGATTTCCACCTGCTGTGTCAGGGCTCACACGCCTTGAACTGGAAAGAGACAACCACTGCAGCTCCAATCACTGCTCCCGTTAGGACATGCCATCCTGTCCCCAGGAGGATGTGATGGTCAATGTACCACACACGTGCTGCAGCACACAGGGCACCTCCACCACATCCTGACCCTCACACTGACCCAGCTTCTCCCAGTGCAGGATGCCCTTTCTCTCAAAGGAACAGTGACCTCAGCTTGAGTCCAGCCCTTTCAAACCTACATAAAATAATGCAAACAAGATGTTTCTTCTCTCTGGCATCCCCAGCATGGAGTGTTTAATCCACAAAAGAAAGCAGCTCTCTGTTTCAGCAAAAGCCTGTTTATTGTTATTTATAGGTAGAGAGGAAGTCAGACTAAATGATCACAGTTGTTCTTTCTGCCTTTATAATCCATGACATATAGTTAAAGCACAACTTCTCAAGTCAGCCTTTCCCTCCAGCGTTTTTGTAAATTCCATACTTAACACAAAATTTGGTGTTTCAGTTGGGGTGGTTGGACCTTGGCAGCAAACTGCAGGGCGGGCAGCTGTAGCCCCAGCCAGGGCTCAGACGCAACCCAGCCAACCAATTGGGACAGTCAAGAAAAAAAGGATTTGCTTAATTTTTGGCAAACACTTAAGCAGTTTTCCCATGTGGAGACATTTCCTGGAACAGGGCCCTGTAGCATACTAATGCACCACTATGGTTTTAAGCTAGATCTGTGTAATCTGATATTTCTTAGACAACCAAAATTAGACTTTATTCTTGGAAGGAGAACTCAGCCTTGCCTGGAGGGTTACAGCAGAGCAAAAGAGAAGACGGAGCAAAATCCAGAGAAAACCAGAACATGTTAGACTGACTAAAGCCAGGCTCAGGAGCAGGACATGGAGTCCATCTCCTGGTGAAGCCCCATGCCCCCAACATGCTTATGGCTAACGAGGCAGCACAGCAGAGGTGGGGAACATAGCTGCTCCTGACCCCAGGGTGCTGCTCTGCCTTTGGGACTGATTCCCCAAGGAAGCTGAAGAGGCTCCAAATTCAAACAGCTGATTTCAACACTAGCACCGATGCATCTAACCTGACAGAAAATTAGGACTCAAGGCAGCAAAGGCAACTTCTGATAAGGATGCTAAATACCGTTTAATTACACAGCTTTATCCTGTGCATGCTCTAACACACAATCGCTACTATGGGTCCCTAGAAGACCCTCCTATTGCAGGCAATTAAATCTACCCCATCCCAACAGACTGAGAAACAAGGAATGGGCTTGAGGGATCACCAGTTTTTTACGAAGATCTTAAAAAAAAACCCTCACTGGGCAGAGCCAGGCAGCACGACAGCTCCAGGCAATTGCCATGCGCTTGTTATTTTCCTTCCTTGGGTTAATCGGTTTCCTTGGCAGATTTCTGTGGGTTTTAATGTTGCACCGTGTTTGTGCCTAGGGCACTACAGAAAGGAACAATCGGAGAAAAATAAATTCCTAGCAGCTTAATTTAGAGAGGAAAAACAGATACCTGCCATCAGTCTGGAACAGAAGCCAGAGCCAGAGCCTGTAACAGGGTATTTAACAGCAGCCGTGTCAGCTGGGTTGCAAACGTGGTCAATACCTACCAGTCTCTCTTCCCCCCTGCAGCCATGAGCCCAGATTCAATTATTCTTTGAGAAATACTTTGTTAAATAATTAAAAAGTTACTGCGTTACTTTCCCCCCCTTTTTTTTCCCTTATACCAGACGGATTCAATTTTGGAAGTATAAAGCCATTATAATGTGTCAGCTAGCAATTAGCTACTGTACACTGTTTATTCTTTAATATAATCTTTGAGTAGAAGGGCAATATTCTCAGAAACGCAGCATTAACTTGTTCCTCAATGACTTTAATATGGCTCTTTTCAAATTACTGCTCATAAAATCTCAGGGAAGAAAAATTTAGTGATGATATCCCATCTCCTTAATTAGTTCTCTCTCTCTTTCAGCAATCCAATAGCAAGTGTAATATTTATTTAAAATACAGCACACAGGGCTTACCACTAAATCTGCTCTAACTGGTGATATCAAAACAAGCAGGTAAAAGGCAATGGCTGTTTTGCAGCCTGCACAGACCATGCTCACAGGTACACACAGCTTTTCAGATTTATATTTCCATAAATGCCTGTACTGAAACCATCCCAAAGGTTTTTACACCACTAAGTACTTTTTGCTATAAAACACCCTTCTCCCTTCCTATGGTGAATGGAAACCCTTCCTACCCAAAGAGTTTGGTACTCACCATTCCTTACCATCACCCCAATTATTTTAATCTTCGGATAGGAATAATTCCCCCAGCAGCAATTTTTTTCTCCCTCCATCCACTTCTCTGTTTCCAAACACCAGTCTCTGCTAAGACAACAAGACTGGAGCCACCAAAACTCTCCAAATCATTCCAGCAGTTATGTTGCTGAATTTCTTCAGCAGAAAAATTGCAAGCACTTGTTTTCCAGCAAAGCTCAGAACAACCTCACTCGTTATGCAGCTCCTGACACGGGGGGCATGAGGCTTCCCCCATGGCCTTGCCATGGACTTCCCCAGAGAAAATCTAAAAGAGAAGTATAATAATTATCATTAAGGGAAAACGGCAAAAGTATCTTTATGCAGCAGAGATTAGCTGCTGGTAAAATTAATCCATTCAAGGCCTACAAAAGGCTTGGGAAGACCCTGTGTTTTTTTGGGTTTTTTTGGTTTTTTGGGGGGTTTTTTTGCCCTTTTTTTTTCCTTTTTTTAAATTCATCTGTTGATTTTTTTCTTAGTTTTGAACCTACTAGATTCGAAGCAATTCTTTCTCCCTGACAGTCAGGCCTAACCTAATCCAATTAAGGGTCAGCACCGAGATAATATACCCAAAACATGGCAAACAAGGTAAAAAGGCTCCCATTAGATTTTTGCTCAATAAAATAATTAAATTTTTTCCCAAAGACAAATAAGGCTTATTGAAAATGTAAATCATTCTTTTCTATAAAGATATAAATACCTGCAGGGCTTTTTTGAGACTTTGTTGTAAGACATCTTGTTTTCACATGTACTGTGGTTAGAACAATTGAATTACAGAATGACTTACAACGTTAGATTAGTTTCTGCCTGATTGAGAATATCTTTATAATGGAAATCGGTGTGCACTTCTAACCTTGTTACAATGCTATATGTCTGATTAACGTATTAAAGGGACTCATTCAGCTATAGGTTTTGCAGACAGAAATTAAATTAATTTGACTTTATCACAGCACTTTTATTAACAGCATCAAAAGGAGGACTAGTATTTGATTATGAGAAGTGAATTTCAATAAATTGATATATACAACAATTCCGAAATGAGGTAGGAGAATCATTAGGTGGGGAAAAAAAATTGACTAAACACTTGTAATGCATTTTTGTTTATAGTCAGTACTTTCCACTCACCTTGCAAGTTGCAAGCTGCGCATTTCCCCGACTCATGGAAAAAATAGGCATCATGCACCAAAATCTACAGGTGGAGAGTCACCAAATTTCCTTCTGGCTCCAAACAACAGGAAGTTAATGAAGCAAGTCTCAGAGATGATCTTCCTGGATGCTTTTTAGCCTCTGCTGGGCAAACCCTTTTGGGCCCATCTGCACTGAGCTCATGGTGCCATTTTGCTCATCAGAGCCACCCCAGCATCACCTCCTGCAGCCCCCACTGCCCTCAAGTGTCCTCTGCTCCATGGCTTTTGGGCTCTCCCTCAGGGAGCAGACACAGGGTGGATGACTTAGATATCAACACAGGCAGCTGGGTATCTACAGAAATATCTGCACCCTGCTCTCTGGAGAGCAGCACATGAGGTTTATTTGTACAGACATACAGATCAATATGTGCAATCCAGGAGTTAATAAGCTTTAGAAAGACATAACTTAGAGCACATCAGTCACCCCCAGGTTTTCCTCAGCAACCACCCGGCTCTCCAGGTGGTTCTCTCCAGGTCACTGGCTCAGAGCATCCTTTCAACCTTTGCCAGTATCATGGAAGAGAATTGGGTGTGAAAAACGATTATGTTAGAAAGATGCACGTGCATAAAGAATTGCAAAATTTGCCAACAGCTGCTTTGCTTTTTCTTTTCTTTTTGTTTTTGAACAGAAATAACTCTGCCCAAGTAGCTGTAGGCTATCAGCACAGCTTTCTGCAGCCAGCCTGCTCTTGCTTAAACAGGGTCTTTGGAAGAATAATGCAGTTAGCAGCAAACTTCACCTACTGAAAGCAGGCTCCGTGCCCTCGGGGGCTTATTAGTGGGGCAACATAACAGGTAGGGATGGAAAAGGCTACCAGTTCTTTTTGCAGTAGCCTGATAAGGGAGTGAGGACCTGGCAATGAGGGGTGCACTGCTGCAGCAGATGGATGAAAAACCTGCCTCAATTGTTTGTTGAATTTTTTTTTTTCCCAGCGAAGCGTATTTAGCATCTTTCATGCCTGGTACCTCAAAGCCACTTTACAATAAGATGCAAAAATGATATAATTCACAGCACCACACACAGGCAGAGAATTCAAAATGAAGCAAACCACTCATTGCAACCCAGGCCCTCATCCTCTCCAGCGCCAAACAAAACACCGCTGCTCCGCCTGGGCAGCTCTGGGCACTATTTCTGCTTTGCAGAGGGTGGCTTTTAAGTTTCTGGTTTGTTCTTGGCTCATTCATCAGCATTGCTAATGGGGGAGATAGTTCTGGTTTTAAGGCAGCAACACTCACGGGGGTTACTGTCACTGGAAGTAAACTCAGCACTGTTAAGATGAAGGATGCCCGGTGAATGACCCCGGATGGAGGTCTGAGTGGAAGCTGCAGTCACGGATAATGAGGCCAAAAGAGGGTTTAGCATAAAAAGCACAGAGAGATGGATATTGGTGAGCACAACTCTGGTGTTGCAAAGCTGCGGGTCTAAGCAAGGATAAAATTCTTCAGGAAAGGAAATGGGGCAGAATGTATTTTGCTAATAAAGCATCTATGTTAATAGAGGTTGCAGGAGGCTGCAGCAATCTGGGCAGCAAGCAGGGAGCCATGTCTGCAGGGCTGATGCTCAGGGGTTTAATCTCTCTGGTAAAAGAAAGATGTGTAGGCAGTTTCAACAGAGAATTCCACAGGCAGCTCCTCCATTCCACAGTAAGTGTACAGGGCAATGGCACATCTGGAGGGACTGAGTTTAATCAGAATAAAGGCAGATCATGCCATGGATATCACTTCTCTGCAGGCTCCTCAGAAACCAGGGGGATTAGCCCACACCTAACAGTCTCCTGCACCAGCTTGTAGCATCCTTCAGTTAACCAAAACTAAATCTCAGCAAGGACCCAGAGCATGAGGCTGGTTTAACTCTGAAGGAAGTTCAGCCGCAAAGCTCATTTGCAAATACAGCCTCAGTGAAAGGGCTGTGACCCAGCCCTCCCCTTTCAGAGGGCGGCTCCTCACTGGCCAGCACCTCTCTTGCAGTTTTTGATGAAGATGAAGCCTCAAGACACCTGGAGGGGACTTTCTGATGCTGTGATCTTTGGCTCAGAATGAAACTCAGGGTTTTTTCTGCTTAAATCCCATCTACTTCAAGACCTCCCATTATGTCCTTGACCATTATAATTTATTTAAAAAATCAGACAGCCTGAAATTTCAAAGCTTCAAGCTCAGAGGTGAAGGAACAGGCATCCCTTACATCCCCTCCTGCAATGCTTTGCATGGCATGACCACCAGCTCCCTCCTCTCCTACATCCCAAAGCATCCCAGGTCCAGCTGTGATGCGAGCCAGGAAAAAGAGATGAGGAAGAAAAGAAGCTGCTCTGTGCAGTGAAGAAAGCTGCAAAACATTGCAAAGCTGTGTACCCTCATTTCCAGCTTTAAGACTGTATCTGCCCCACTAACTCTGGGAGTTCTTTGTACTGATGCCAGGGCATCTCAGAACCAAATATCTTTTTAAACACTTGGGAGCCAGTTGTGAAACAACAAATTAGCTCCTCCACTAAAACAAGGAACACGCCACGGTACATGCAGACAGCTACAGAACCAGTAATTAATCTGCATGAGGTCTTTAGGCTTGTTCTGGCTTCAGCTTGGAAAAGATGCAAGACATCCCATCACACGCAAAGCTGCGTGCATCGCACTTGCAATGCAGCCAACATGGGATCTGAAGGGAGATCAAGCCAGGCTCAGTGGGTGCTTTGTGATATTCCCACCCATAAAATACAGCAGCCTCAAAAAGCTCTTTTTAAGCTGTAGAGTAGTGAGGATGAAGTTGCCACCAGCCAAGTGATCTGTCTCAAGACTGAAGTCAACAAACAGATTCACGTGATCTTCAGTGCAAATTTGGATTGGACATCAAACACACTGTCAAAGGATGCTCCACATGGTGCCACATATGAATGCAGGGAGGAAGGGGCACTGCCAGCAGCTACCTTCTACTTTTATTTTATAAAGTGTCCTCACTGCAAATTCCCTTGAAATGGCACATCTCAGAGGCCAGAACACGTCCAGTTAAAAGGACAAAGGAAGAACAAAAAAGAAGAGTGTAATATTTACAAATAGAAGCAAAATCAAAAGCTGTTTTTAAATTAAACCTCTGCCAATGTTCCGTGCCACCTCCTCTGGCTTTGCAGCGACAGGTTTGAGCATCAGTGGCCACAGCTTCCACCCAGCACCTCTGCAGAGCCCCACTCACTCAGTCTGCTTCATCCAAACCCAATCCAGTGCCAATTTCACCCAAAGCATTGCCATGCCACCAGGGCAACCAGGAGGGCACAGCAGCATGCCACTTTGCCCACACTGGAAAATGACAACCTTGACAAAAGACGTGCTACCCTGCATCTTCACAGACAAAATTCTTGCTAGCAGTGAATTAATTGATTAATTGCAACCCAAATGGTCTCCCTCCCCAAGCCAGACTAGAGGTAAAGCTTTCACTAGGCTGAGAAAAATCTCTAAGTCTCGCTCCCCCAGAGACAAGTGGTGGTCAAGAGCATTCATGCCAAAGTCCCTCCCAAGAATGAGATGCAGGCCCCCTAATTTGCTACTGCATATTTGAATACTAAACCATACATTTAATTCCTGCAGCAGTGTGCCAAAATAGCTGGATCAAAATTGTTGATAGTGGGTTACAAAAGTGCAGGCATGAACAACTTTTGCCCTCATTCTTTCGGCACCAGCCAAGCCACCAACTTGGGGATTTCTAGCTCAAAATCAACACCCTGGAATTCAGTGCTCTGCCATATGCTTCCCCAAGTGTCAGAAAGTCTTTACTACCTGAAACCTCTCCAGACAGCTAATCATAGTAGTCCCAAGGTGTTTTCACAGGAATGGGAATGCTGCTGATACTGTCCTCATAATAAGGTTTATTTTCATCCTGCAGGGGGAACAGATGCTTGCTTTAACACACTTATCAGGCACCTTACACTGCCTATCACAAAATGGATAAAAAAATACACAGTACACACACCTTGGGATAGTTCTGAGGGGGTCTGAGATCACTGAAAACCAAAACTTCACCTGTATTTCTAGCTTTAAGTGAGAAAGGGAGCTAGCTACCAGTGAGTATTAGAGAATAGCCTGAGGATTAAACTTTGGCAATAAAAGACTTGAAAATACAGAGGCTGTACATCCAGCTGACTCTCCCAGGAGTGATACCAACAAAAAGCAACCCACATTAAAAGTACAAAGAAACCGATCTCGGCATCTCAGAGGGAAGGACTTTGCAAACAGAGCTGTAATTTCAAAGCTTTCCCCACAAATCTCTTGCCAGCTCTAGTACAGACAGAAAAATCCATTAGCAGTTAAGAAAACTCACCAGAGCTCCACGCTGCTGCAACCTGCTGAGCAAAGCAGCTTCAGAGCAAGCCACCAGGTGAGATGGCCCCAAAAGCAGCTCCTGGGCAGTACTTGGGGAAAACCAGCCTGGCATCACTGTGCTGACAAATGTTCTAAATCACTGTGCGTGGCAATGGATGACATTTTCATTCCTGGGTGCCTAAAGTCCCTTTATTCACATATTCTTGATTTTCAACCCTGTGTATCTGCTGGAACACACTGCAGCAATGTTTCTGTGGTGCTACAATCAACCAAAGTACCTGGTTATCTTTACAACACGCTCATAAACTCCCTGCCAGGATTCCCTAAAAATCTAGGGAAGCAAGGGTCCAGTTTTCCTGACTCTGTGGCTTCCCAAGGCCATCAGAGCTGGGTTCACACCAAGCACTCTCCCTGAGCCAGGTGAGATGAGTGCTTCAGCTTTGGGATACATCAAACCCAGCCTGCATAATGGCATCACCTCCACAGCCCCCCAGCCGTATAACCTCGTTAACCCAGGCCTAAAGAGTCTTTTAAAGGTGTTTGCAGGAAAGTAAAGCAGCAGGGATCTGCTCACAGGACAAGCACATTGGGAATTACATGCTGTTCCCATACAG
Organism: Cyanoderma ruficeps; assembly: GCA_008694505.1. NCBI lineage: Eukaryota > Metazoa > Chordata > Aves > Passeriformes > Timaliidae > Cyanoderma > Cyanoderma ruficeps. The sequence goes on from VZDJ01004330.1 coordinate 262,022, forward strand.
CACTGGCACCTTTCTGCTTCGCTCCTTCTGACAAGTGCAAGTGGTTGAACAAAGCTCAGGTTAATTTTGCAATTTACTAGGATTTTCTACAAACTCAGTCATCAGCTCCGAATGAAAAAAAAACAAAAAAAGACTTTACTGGGCTCCCTGCTCTTTCCTTTCTAGACAATGCTCTGCAGGTAGAGCTGTACCAATGACTGCAAGGGGGGCAGCAGGGGCTGGGCAGCTGGATGCCATTCTGTCCCTCTACTCCACTCTTGTGAGACCCCCCACCTGAAGTATTTCCTCCAGCTCCAAAGCCCCCCGGGTAAGAAGGAGATGGACCTGTTGGAGTGAGGGTGACAAAGTTGATCAGAGGTCTGGAGCTATGGAGACAGGCTCAGAGAGTCGGGGTTGTTCAGCCTGGAGAAGAGAAAGCTGCCAGGAGACTTTACTGCACCTTCGAGTGACTAATGGGGCTCCAAGAGAGCTGGAGTGGGACTTAGGACAAGGAGTGATAGGACAAGGAGGAATGGCTTTCAGCTGACAGAGGTTTAGATTAGATATTAGGATGAAATTATTGACTGTGGGGAGGCACAGGTTGGTACAGGTTGCCCAGAGAAGCTGTGGCTGCCTCATCCCTGGCAATGCTCAAGGCCAGGGTGGATGGGGCTTGGAGCAACATGGGACAGTAAAGGGTGTCCCTGTCCATGGCAGAGGGCTCAGGACAAGATGATCTTTAAGATCTCTTTCAACTTAAACCATTCTATTATTCTAACCTCAGAAGAGATCAACTTTTACCTACGTAAGATCCCCTGACTGTTTCCCTTGTAATTCCAATAACAGAGAAAGTATTAACTTTTGGAGGTGCTGGGGTTGAATATGCTATTAAGCTTATTTGTACTGCATCTCTCCCAGTTGTCTTGGTTTGTGGTAAAAACCACAAATAGACTGACTAAAATCACTCTTCCCTACACTCATGATTAAAATATCTACAAGAGGTGGACACACTAGGCAGATTTTCAACCAGGGAAAAGGTAGATTAGAAAATTAATATAGATATAGGGCTAGACAGCATTTTTTCCCAATGTGCCCTGAGAGTCAGCCTCTTTGATAAAGTATTTTAATAGCAGGTTTTAGGGGTGAAGTTTTTAAGCAGACAAATTGTAGAAATAATAAAGCCCTAACACACACCACAGCTGACAAATTAGCTACTAAAGCAAGGCTTGGGATGGGAACTGTTTACTGCCACATTACTGAATTCACTCTTCTGCACTGCTGTTTACAGACCAGGAACAACACACAGGTTCCCATTTAAATGCATGCCTGGAGGCACAGTTTCCAAAAGCAGATTTACAGCTGTATGACTGCTTCCTCTTGGGGACTGCAGAGCTCCTCAGAAACCTACCTGGAGGCTCTGCAACACCTCTGGGGCTCAACTTCATGTGCTTTTTGTAGCCAGGTTTGTTCCAATGGTTCCAGGTTTGTGTGTCAACACCCACACCAAGCCTAGGGGTGGGTGGCAAGGGGGAATAAGGAACAACCACATGGAGAAAAGGTGCTCAGTCAGGTAACTTGCCTGAGGATCTGAAATACCAGGAGGCAAAACCACTGCTGCAGAAATGCTGCCAGTGCTGTGAAAAAAAAACAGAAGAAGCCCAAAGGACAGGCAAGTGCAGTGGTGTTGTTATTCATGGTATATAATCACTATGGGCATGGAAGATAAATTTTCCATAATTCCAGAGGATTTTAATGACAATTAAATAATATGTCATTATTCTTAATACCATGAAATGTACTTTGCCTACAGAAGCAATGGTGGCCAAGGTCAGTAATAAGAGAGGTAAATATGAGAAGCCAGGGTGAGTGTAAAAACCCACATTTTCGAAGACAACCCCTGTGGCATTTCATACTTTGGTATAACTACAGTGTCTAAAAAGAATCATATTTACAGAATAACAGTAAATATAACCGTTTGCTTCCAGGTATATTCTTTGGAACTCAATATGTGCTGATAAGTTTAACAGAGAAACTTTCATCATAGCACAGCTAAATAAAAAAAGTTGTATTCTATCATTTACAAAGTGATATCTTGCAAAGATATTTACCCCAGATTACCCCAGGTCCTGATGCAGCCCAGTACTGTAGTTAAGAAAGTCAGTGCTTCCATTATTGCCTTATTTCTCCACTGTGCAGCTCATATCCTAATTTGTTTAAAAAAAAAACAAAAAAAACCTGTTGCTCTGGGCTCAGGTCAGACATAAAACCCTTAACTGAGCAACATCAGTATTTTAAAAACAAACTTCAAAAACCCAGTGGCCATTCTTTTTTGGTGACAATTGCCAGGCAACTGGCTTGTTTGGCTTGGATTTTTTCTTCTTCACTTTAATAACGTAAAAATGTCTCTAGAGCAAATAAACGAATCATTGAAGTATTAAATAATAAAGAAGAGTTATGTTTAAGTAAGAACCTAGCTACATATGGCACTAATGAATTCCAGCAGCTCTACCAAGTACAAAAGCACTGAATGGTTTTGTAATGCCCAGTAATATTTTATTGTAAAGGAAGTCAATTTATATTCTGGTTTGACAGAGGATGGGCAGATTGTAGTTCTACTGCTTTGTGTTAACTTTAGTGGCCCTCCATCTACTTGTCCTCCACAAACACATTCTCTGTAGACAGATCAAGGTGTCAATATTCAGTAATATAAGGGACAGTCGTGTTCATTCACTATATACATGGACGTGTCCAAGAAAAAGTGCATTTTTGTTTTTGTGCCAATATACGGGAGAACAAACACTGATCCTTTCAGCACAATACTTCTGCTCTGCTTTAGTCCTTACAAACATGGTGGGTTCACTGATGCAAAACATGTTTTTGCTCACAGTTGAATATGTCAACGAATCTTTTGAGATTAAACAGGCTCACTCTACATATAGGAGTTTTGTTTCTTATTACCCTGGAAATTCCAGCTAGGCTTAGACTTGAGCTGGGTTTTCTCTCATTATCAGCTGTAACATGAATTCTCCATTTCACCTGAACTCAAGGTAAACCTACAGTTACAGCTCTGCTCCTTTGCTGTTCCAGAGAGGTTGACTGATGGTTCTGGCTGATGTGAGAACAATCTCCCCTGGCTCAGTGGCAGCGGAGTTGCTGCTCCTGACCATCAGCTGGAACCTCCCTGCACAAGTAGTGCATGGCAGGCTGCTGTAAAACTGTGATTTTCTGCAGAAAGGGGCTCAGACAGGTTAAAAGCCAATGTCCTGCACTGTACCCTGGAGTCTGACATGCTGCCCACAAGTCCTGCTTGGGCCCATCTGCCCTGGTGACCAACACCCAGCCCAGCCACAGACTGGTCACTGCAACAAAAGAGCAATCCAACTCAGGGTAATTTGCCCCCTAAACTCTCTTTAAACACTGAAGGAAGCTTGCCCCATGTGAGCCAAACTACCTGAGCTGGGAAACCACCTGAGTGCCACCAGGTTATTTCACAGCCTGCACAAGCGTGGTGGCTGAGCAAAGCCAGCACAGAGAACAGCACAAAGTGCTGCTGGCTTAGTGCCACATAGCTCAAAGCCCATAAGCTGATACATTTCCATGGTCCCCCTTAAAAAAGATAAGAGTTACTTACAGTGCAAGTAGTACAGTGACCTATATAAACACAGTTCTTTTGTAAATAGGAGTCAAGAATGGCAGGAACAAGCAGCTAACAGGGAAACAGTGTCAGATTTTAATCATTGTTGGCTTTAAGCAAACTACTAACAACACTCCCACACCTTTGCTCCATCCCCAACTCCTCCCTACCTACATGGAGCAGCTCAATTGCGTCTCAAGAAAAATTTCCTCTGCAAAACAGGCATTGTAGTATCACAGTACATTTTGGTGTTCAAACAGAGCAGCAGAATTTTCGGAACAAGACAGGCTCAGTTTCTCAGGAGGCTCAGAAATTCACACAATGGGTTTTTAAGGAGTCAAATAAAAAGAAGAAATAATCTCAAATGCAGCCCAAAACTGAAATGAGTTACTATAAGATGGAGAATCAGCTCTTCTTTGGTAAATCAGAGGATGCTACAGCACCTGCCTCTGCCTTGGCATCTATTTGGAGTACATTTTTGTGATGTTAAAGGAGGCAGGAGACCCCTGGAGAGCAGGACCAGCCTTTGAGAACTACCCAGGGCAAGTACAGCACTCAGGGAAAACTGAAGATGCTGTGACATCTCAGCTCCCAATCTCACACCCCAGGGCGAGTCCAGACCCTTCTGCTCTGACAAACCTGAAAAGTGGCAAAGCCCTTAATGGAAAACCCAAGCCCTGCAAACAGCAGTTTCAAATGCCACCCAAAGTGTTTTGGAAGATCAGAGGGAGTAGTAAGGGGGCTGGTAATTGGACCATTTGGGTTTTGTTTACAAGCCACAGCAGAGAGCCTGGGGAACTGCAGAGAACTACTCACAGCTGTCGAGAGCTTCCCTTCGTTCTTCTGCACGTGGACGACGGCGTCACGCACCACAGAGAACAGGCTCAGGAGGACGTGCTCCATGTCATAGATGCCATGCATCCCTCTGGTCAGCCCCTCCAGAGCTCCAATGTACTCCTTCCAGAGGTTATGGATCTCCAGGACACCTGCCAGGCATCCCTGCATCACCACCCCGCAGTAGCTGGCACAGGGCTTGGCCAGGAGCAGCCCCTGGCAGTGGGAGCAGTACCACATCTTCAGCAGCGCCCGCCCACAGTCCTTGCTGAATTTCAGGTGGTCAGTGGTGTTTATCACCTCAATCCCCAGGTTCAGCGCCTGCAGGAAGACTCGTGTGGCCTGCAGGGACTTGGACACCTGCGTCATCATCGTCTTCGGGTAGTTCCCAAAGACTTTGAGGTCTCTCCTGGCCGCTCGCAGACATTCGGTCATTTCCACAGAGGGATCGGGGAAGCCGGGATTAATCAAGTGAGAGTAAACCAGAGGGAATAAACTGTCAAAAAATTCATTTATCATGTCATTGACGTTGATGTCAGAGCCCAATATGTACAGCGAGATATCAGTAAAAAGCTCTCCAACAAATTTAAGGGCCTTGGGCCCCATGCTCTGGTAGTAGGTCCTAAACATGCTGTTGGTGAAGTTTCTTGCGTGCCGTACTACAATTTCAAAGGCTTCTGCAAAACAGAACAACAACAACAACAAAAAAATGTTATTAAGAGATGGTGAGCTCAGAAACATGGAGGATAATGTTCTGCCACATCACTGCTGCCAGGGCTGGCCCCATCCTGCCTGCCTTGGGTCAAACACCTGCTGGCAGCCGTGCCTGCTGTGAAACACCAGCATCAGCAGTTTCCAAGGGAAATGCATAAATTCTTTAAACAGAAGCTACATTTCAAAATGGCAAAAAAAGAGAACTATGATCTAGTTAACATTTCAGCTTTTAAAGAAAATATTGATTCAAGAAAAGGGCTAGACTGCAATTTCTTTCTTTCCCCCTTTTCATATTGATTTGAAATTAACAGGAATTCTATCTCCAGACTTAATTTAAGGCAGAGATAAATGTTTGACAAACTGTACAGTGTTTAAAATCAGGAAACAGTAGATGCTGACATTCCATTATAAAAAGGAAAATACTTACAGGAGTTTAATCAAAGACAACATTCTGACCCAACCCCCAGCAGGTACCCTGCACCAAGTGTCCTCAAAGCCACTGGGAAAGACCCCACAGTGCTGCAGTTTTCCCAAATGCACCAGGCCCACCTCAGCTGCAGATCCAATGTTTCACTTGCCCTAGATGTGAGCTGCTCTGCTGCCTGAAGTGATGCTAAAAGCCAGTGGTGCCATATCCATCTGTGGATGCCCAGCTAGGAATGCTCTCATACTTATCAGGTTGTCCCACATTGTCCCATGAAATTCAAGTTTTAGATAGAGACTGTCATTTTGCTAGGAAAAATCACGGTGCATTTTCCCATCTCTACCTTCAAAGACTTTAGGACTTTCAGCCCACATTTCCTCCACAAGGTGAGCAGGGAAGCCCTCACTGTCACTGCACAGTTATTCCTTTAATTATAGTCCTCCTCATCAGGAGGCTTCCAAAATATCCATACCTCACTATATAAGGACAATGTACCTACATACACACCATTTTGCACCTTAGAGCATTAGAAGGGGAGGCCATCAGTGCAAACTAAAGTCTTCTTCTTTGACCAGCTTGCTCTACTAGCCCATGTCCCACCCTCCAGGGCACTATTCATAAAATACCTAAATTAATGAACAGCCTTTCAGTTCACAGGTCACTGACACCCCACGATGTAACTGCTCTCAACTCTGTCACTCTGGAAACACACATCCTGGCTCAATTTGCATGAAAATTATTCATGTTCAATAATTAAAGGGAATGTTTAATTTTTAAAGCCATAAGAGTTATTTCCCCCATTTGTTAAGGCTGGAATGCAGCTGAGCATGGCCTGACACATCTCCACAGGAGTTCAATATCAGTGCTGTCACAAGCAATGTTGGGCCTTGCTGCTCACCCTGCATAACCTCCTGCATTACTCAAGAGCTTTTAAGACATAAAAACTCCAGGACTTCCAGCTCTTTCCTCCTGGGTGTATCCTATTCAGGGATGCATGGAAGAACAGGGTACTGCTGCTGCACCCCACGCCAGCATGCAGAAAGCTGTGGTGTAAGCAGTGATCAGAGCTAATCAGAAATTACTGATATACTTCTGCAAACAGTGTGTCCATCCCATCTGGTGCCTGCACACCTCCCAGGCATGCTGCTGAAGCATTTTGTCCACAGTGAGCTCCAGACACTCACAACCAGGACTGTCCCAGCAAGCCAAGAACAACCATCTGCGTTCCCAGGCAAAAGCAATCTTTCCTTCCTCACAGCACAGACCAAGGGATGCAAAGGTGCAAGGACACGGGTCCCCTCTTTCCCTGCCTCCCTCACCATGACAGCCAGCACCCCATTCCTCACCCCCAGACAGAGGATGGAAAGCTCTGCAACAGCAAGGGTGACACAGACTGGGCTCTGCAACCTGAGCAGTTGCACTATATGAAATACTGATGGCACTATTATTAAAAGTTTTAAAACAACAAAAAAAGTCTTTTTAAAGAGGACACATGGATTACAGAACTTTTTCCCCCCACCTCTTTATTCTCAAGAGCACTTTTTTGCCTCAAAAAGCACAAAGAACTTTTTGGACCAGTGGGTTTTTTTGACAGCAGTGGAGATGGTGCCAGGATTTTCATGCTGTGCCTCACCGTTCGCCTTTACCCTCTTCCTTGTTAGTTCCCTTTAGAAAAAGTCATCACTCTTCCTCCTCTGTGCTTTGCCAGTTATCATCAGAGCCAAAAGACTCTTTGCTGATTAGAAAAATATTCCAAGCTCCTATGCAAACCTCCTAAGGCGAGAAGGGCTTCAGAAAGGAATGGAGAACAGTGGTCTATCAGAAGAGCATGCACACGCAGTCCCACTGCTTTAAAGGTCATGACATGCACATAATTTTTATCGTAATAACTGGCTGAGAGTGTCTATTTTATGCGCCTTGGAGCTTTTGCATATATCCATTAGAAAGCACAACAGGGATTATAAAAGCATACGGAGACTCCTGCTGCCCTATTAATAGATGCAAGAAACAATAAAACTTTATAAAAAAGAAGTCTTACACATCCAAAATCTCTCCCACCCAGCTCCCACAGTAGTTGCTTATTCTGAAATATTCCTCAGAAAGCGCTGGCTGCAGGAATTCCAAATCCCCAGCTGCCAGCAGCTGCAGTGACCCTCAGCCAGGCTCCGAGTGCTTCAAACGGGAGGAAACTTTGTGGGTCAGTCCCCTGTGCCCCCACAAGGGAAACTTACAGGGACAGGGGGAGATGCTGCATTACAGACATGGCACAGGCTTCTGATCCCCCATAAAATCCAACAGCCTGGATTTGCTGCTGGTAAAATCTGCCCCACTCATAATGCGGCATTATTGAAACTCACTGCTGGAGGATAATTCCATCTTTTCTATCTTCTATTTTTTATTTCAAGGATATTTTCAAAAGCTGCCATTTAAGGCAGCTGTTTTGCAGGTCTGGCTGCAGCAGTGTGACTACAAAGCAAAGCATAAGACTTACCCCTAACTTCAGCACGGAAAAACACTGCACAGCTGAGCAGGGCTCACATTTTTCAATCTCCATCACTGTAGAGTACCCACACAGATGCACACACAGCAGAGTACAAGATGTGTTCCTTTAAACACATTAGCAACAAAAGAAAGGCTCAGGATAATCTCCATCCTTTATTGGATGCAGGGAGAAACATAGTGACAAAGGATGTGGAAAAGGCAGATGTACTTAATGCCTTCTTGGTCTCAATCTTGAGTAAAACCAGATTTTCTCCAGGTACCCAGCACCCTGGGCTGGAAGACAAGGATGGGGAGTAGAACAAAGTCCCCATAATCCAGGAGAAAATGGTCAGGGCTCTGCTACACCACTCAAATACACAATTTAAATATTGTGTATTTAAATATGCACAAATGGGGCTGGATGGGGTCCCTCCAAGGGTACTGAGGGAGCAGGCAGAAGAACTCACAAGGCCACTGTCCATCATTTACCAGCAGTCCTGGTTACCCAGGGAGGTCGCAAGTGACTGGAGGCTGGCAAATGTGACAGTACCTGTGAGGGTGAAATCATCTTGAGTGCCATCACGTGGCACATATAAGACAACCAGAGCATCAGGCCCAGCCCCATGTGGGTTCATGGTCCTGCTTGACCAATCTCATCTCCTTCTATGATAAGGTGAGCAGCTTGGTGGATCAAAGAAAGGCTGGGGATGTTGTCTACCAGGACTTTAGGCTAGACTTTGGCACAGTTTCCCACCACATTTCTCTTGGAGAAACTGTTTGCTGGTGGTTTAGACACCTGTCCAGGAAAGAGAAACCAAGGAGAATTTGTGGGATGAGAGGCAGAGCATCATCACCAACCAAGCACTGGTGCCCTGGTACTGTACATCTGTTGACTGCCTCAGTCTAGGGCAGTTTCTCAGGACTCCCAAAGGATGAGTGAAGCAGCTGAACTATTCTAGACCACAGATATCAGTCACTAGTTGAAAAGCACAGGCCGTTACTTCTTTTTCAGGCTGGACTCTTGCTGAAGTACCTGGAGAGGAATTGCTGCCCGATTCCAGCAGCCAGAAGGGAAAGACTAAGCTTCTTTCAAAGTGCAAAAAATTCCCAAGAACAGAGCCCAGGGAGAGCTGCGTGGCCGCTGCAAACCGGCAATTAGAGAAAATAAATTGTAAAAGAGCGTAACAGTGCCCTGAGTGGGGATTACTGGCAGGAGAAGGAAATCACTGCATTCTCAGCCCAGATAATAAGAGTCTGCTGCTTAGTAAAAATTCCAGCTTGCCTGAGAAAGCTCGTTGGCTCCTAAACTGCAGCAAACTTCAAAGGGGCCAAAGGAGCTCTGGATTAACCTACTGGCTGCCCCAGGCTGCAGGAGGCTCCAGCCCAGTCTGCCACTTGATGGGTTTATTTAAGAGATTATGTGATGCAGTTGCCCGAGCCACGAGGAGCCGGTACAAGTGACCCCAGCAAGCCATTCCCACACGGCGTCCCACTGGAGAGGGGAGAGCCAAAACCTGGTGGCAGCTGCAGAGCTGGGGCAGCTACAGACGTGCCACTCCAATTCCAAGCTCAGCAAGGGCTGCTTCACAAGCAGCTGAAGGTGTTTGGAAAGGTGAAACAAGGCCTGTCCTCCTTCTGCTTCTCATGCCAGCTCACCGAAGACCAGCACCACGTGGAGCCACCTCCACACACCACTGGGACCACTGGGAGGAGGGACAGCAGGGTCCACTGTGGCACTCAGGCACCAGGACGTGCCACAGGCTTCATGCTGCCCCTCCAGTGATGTGCTGCTCTCGTTGCTGTTTACACCTGTTGCTGTAAAGACAAGCTTTCAACAGCGACAGGTGCCCTTCTCTGGGTGTCACACAGCACAGCAAAAGTCCTCTTTGGCCAAGGCTCAGCAAAGGTGAAGGCGCTGTACTCAAAACCTGCTGCACCAGCAGCTCCATATCCATGGACACCTGGGAAGGGTGCAAGGACAGGTGGAGGTGCAGGACCGTGTGACCCATGCACCCCTCAGCACATGCTGAGCATTAGAACTGCACCTACAACATTGATTCTCCTCTTTCTTGACATCTAGACACATAAATCCTGCAACCATCCACTCTCTCCGAGCAGGGAAGCTCCCACCATGGCTGAGCTCACATGTCCCATTTGCACTTTTGCAAAGAATTGTTTGCTTAAAAACTTGCCTCCCCACGCACAGTCTTATCTTGACCACCAAGATATCTCTCCACCGTGCAGGAACAACAACCTTTGTTATTCCACTACCAGGAGCCAGTAACTGCAAGGCACAGCGGGTTTTGAGGGGGGAAAACCAGGCAAGTAATTCTAGACAAGGACATGGTGTCACTACCATTTCCCTACACCCTCAGAGAACTAACTCCAGGGCCATTTCCTCCAGGAGAGTGTGGCAGAGTGGTGAATCCTCATGCACTATCCCAAACTGTAAAATGAACAGAAAACTGATTTCCATGCAGCAGAAACCTCCCTGGAGGTCAGCACAGATCACTGGCAGTCAGCTAAATTTCCCTCCAGAGATGATGATGCATTTTGTGATTTCCTGCACCTTCCCCAGGATGCTGCTGCTATGGAGCACTACAGGCTGCAAATGTGGCACACAGTGATTCCCTGTCCTGCACATGGGGCCATTTTCAAATCTTACCAGCTCCACAAAATCCACTTTAAATGCCTTTCAGGTATGAATGTGCTCCTCCTCTCAAAATGAATCTCATCTATGACGCAACTGCTCCAGGGCAGCAAGTGACCCAGCTCCTGAAGCTCAGTGAATTTGCTGAAGTCCTTCTTTTAGGTTTTGATGGCTCTCCTCATGTCCTGGGTTTCCTCCCCAGGCCTGTCCCTGGAGGGTCCCTGCTCACAGGGCCTGACACCAAATTCTCTGCACGAGGCACAGCAATAACGTCAGGGGTCAGAGAGCCTCCGGTCTGGCCAGACTTCACCTGCCTTGGCTCCACCTGATCTCTGATTATCTCCTGATGGCAAAATTCCCTTCGCTGCTCAGGACACAAATAACAAATCAGGAGAGAGCTTGGCACTAGAATCTCTCAGCCCACAGGAATCATTTTCACCCTGAGACAAAAGCATGGGTGTCCAGGCAGGACATTGGAAAATTAATCAGTTCATTAATCTGTTCCCAATGCAATCACTGCATTTCCTGCAGGCCCAAGGTTCCCAAACCTTTAAAAATTCCTTACCTCTAAAAATCAAAACTGTTCAGCCCCTCAAAAGCACCACCAATCTTCATGGACTGGAATTCAAATGTTCATCAAGGAAATGCTAAAAGTTTGGGTGTTTGTAAGCTCAGCCAAGTATTTTTTGACCTGGCTCTTGCTGTAACACTGCTCAGAAGTGACAAAAGAAGTCAGAGGAATCCTCATGTCAGTGAGCTCTAAAACCAGGAAATGTTTCTTTAATATCTCCAATGAATCAGAACAACTTCAGCCTCATCACAAGAGCCTGTGTTCCCAAAACACAACAGAGCTCACCAAGGGAGGAACAACTGTTTGCAATAACGGCCTGGCTGCCACAGGCACTACTGGTGAGATGAACCCCAAGTCATTTTTCAAACAGCAGGTAATATTTATTTACCAACTTGGAAAAGGTTTGCAATATATTGAGCAGAAAGGAAACAAAATCTAAGAGAATTTCCCCTGGCAGCAATGAGAGCAGCCTCCAGATTTGTTCCATTATGATTTACACTACACTGCAAGTTTTTAACAACATTATCTGGAGACAAAAGCTCTTCTAAGCAGTATAATTACTTTTGTCTATGACATTACAAAACCCATCAGATGGTGCTACTGCTGCTCTTACAGGGTTTGTTTCACTGAGCACATTTGGGTTTAAAGCTTAGGAAATGCTTTTTTTCCAACTATGATACAGCCTTTTGGATTACTTTTACAATATTGTCACAAAAAAATTATGGTCTCAACCTCCCAAGCTTATGAGATCAGCTTCAAAGCATTAATAATAAAAAAGTAGAACAATTTTGTTATTCTCTCTTCTTAATTTTAAGCCATCAGGGTTTCCACTTTCTACCTTTGCTCCATCAGCACCAGTCCAAGAGAGCAAAGGTCCAGTCTTTAAATGACACAGGGTTCCTTCCAGCTCCATGCCCACTGTCTCCACTCCCAGCCACGTTACAAGTTTCCAAACCAGTGTTGCTCACCAGCCAATGCCAAATCCTTTTGCTTTTGTCAGAAAAGCATCTTCTTCTAATTATCTGTTTCTATCAAAATGCCAAGCTCCAAAGCCATTTATTTTTAATTGTTCAGCTTATGTAGTGCCCTGGCAGTTTGAAATACACTCCCTGAAGTTTCTAATAAAAATGCTGTATGATCCATCTCATTATACCCACTCAAACTGCCCTGAAAATACGCTCCTGTTCCAGTCCAGGTAACAGTCCAACTGTTACACAATTAGTCACACTGTGCTTCCCCCATTTAATATTTATATCCTGCACACAAAATCTTTGTTAATGCAGACAGCAGAGCTCACCAACACAAGCTGCTACCAGCCCAGAAGCAAGGAAACAAGAAATGCTGGTGCTCACAGCTCCCCATTTCCAACCAGCCCCTCACCTGGACCAGACCCTACCTGGAAGGAGCTCAGTGCAGTGCTCTGCACCCCACACTGGCATCCACAAGTCATGACAGCAAAAGGCAGGGTCGGGGTGCTGGAATGGACCACAGACAAGCAATATTTTTTGAGGGGTACCAGGATGCCTTGGGAGACCCCTAGAGACCGTTGGGAGTACCCAAGTCAACAAAGGAAACCTACACTTCAAGTGAAAGTTTAAAAAAAAAAATCTCACAGCAAACACCTCACAAGAATGACTCCGCAGTAAAATCTTTTCTGGGGCTTCATGACTGAACACATGGCCTTGGTGTTTTTGATTAAATATTGGTTGCACATCCATTGTGTAATTTGTTTTCCTGAGCATCAAGAAAGATAACACTTCGTGCCATGACAGATGCGTGAATGCTTAACAGGTTCCTGAAAATTTAATAAAGACAAAGTTAAAAATGCAAACATTGAGGCTGGTGCAAATGGTGGGTGAACATGGTTCTTTATCAAAATCAAAGGGCAAGAGGAATAAGGGCCTGGAGAAGCAGGCTCAAATCAAGCCTAGGAGCACAAGCTGGAAAAGTTGAGGAAGAGGGTATCAGAGGCTTCTGCAGCTAAAAGGTCACTCTGGTAGAGGTAAAGGTTGTGCTGTAACCTGTCAGATGAGAGAAAGATGATAATCTTCTCTCCATGCCCCCCGTGACTCCATCCTGATGCTGAAATCCACATGAGGCCTGGGGTTCAAGTCCAAAGTTCACCTTCCCAATTTTTTTAATCCCAAATACTTATTTTCTTTGCTCCAAGTCTCTCTTACCTCTCCAATTTGCTGCAGAAACAACAGACTCCATCTACAACCCTTATTTCAAGCCAGGTGCTCAGCCAGGGAGCACAGCCTTGTGCAGCAGGAATAGCTACAAAAACCTTGGGAAAAAGACTCCCTGCTCTGGGTAAATGAGCAGGTATCACAGACCCAAGCACTTTACCACTGCAAAAGCACATCTAGGACTGGTTTGTTTTAATTTTTTAACACAAAGTGGATTCCCCCCCCCAAAAAACACCAGCCAAACAAACAAAAACCCCTAACAAAAAAACCAAACAAAAAACCCCAAACAAAAGACAAACAAAAACTTAACAAAACAAACAAACAAAACAACTGAAACAAAAAAATAAAACCCCATTACTTGGTCACCTACACAGCCTTATTTTACTAATTGGAGGCTGCAACACCCACCTTATAGGGGTTATCAAGATATCAAAAAAGCAGTATGCCTCTTCAGAGATGAATGACAAGCCACATATATCAAGCAGAGGGCAAGTGATTTCATGCACTCCCACCCAGATTTACAAGCCAAGCATTTCTAAAGACCAGGACACCAGTTAGCATAGTTCTTCCATTTATTTTAAACTAAAAGTTACAAGCAACTTCTGAAAAAATGCAAGCCTAGCAAATTTCTTTATTCATCAGAATAAATGAAGATGAAGCAAGCCACCAGGTCAAGTTGAGCTTGTATTCAAAGAGCAGAAAAAAAAATCTTTGGAAGTGCATTGGTCTCAGTAACTTTAGAGCAAGGCAGATCTGAGATGGGCTTTCCAGGCTCCCTTTCATTCCAGAGGGCTTTTATCAGCCTGTTAAGTCTCCAACAATAGAGAGCAGACTATTTATTTAAGCAGCAAATTCCTCCCTTAATAATCTCTCCTGGCCAAATTCTCTTTAAAGTTATCTCAACTGTCTGATGAAAAGCAAATGGCAGAAGATCAGCTCTTGATCCCTATAGTAACACGTAGGACTTGCACTTATTTCAGGGCACCTGTTGACCATTCTTTAGTCACTCCAGCCCCTTTATTTCTGTTAGCAGTTTCCTACCTGTGCCAGCAGAACTTGGGAAAGCCATTTACTCAGTAACATACAGCAACCAACATCAGTATAACTCTTCCCCCTAAGGAGTGACTGTTTCCAAGACATAGAACAATGTCCAGGTTCTCAAAAGTAATTTAGTGATTTTCAAGCCAGTTTTGTCTCGAGGCACCTCAGAGAAAGACAGAGGTTTCCAACATGGTAATAAGACCATGGATCATCTCAGGAGCACATGTGCAACCAAACGCTGCACTACTCCCTGGCAGCACCTGATCCACTGAGCATATACAGAATATTTTAGCAGCAACTTGCTTGACAGGGAGCAGGGTACCCAACCCTCTCCTGTCTGAAACACCACAGGGGCTGACATAGGACACCACAGCCACAGCAGCACCCTTGTAACAGGACTCAGGGCATGCCAGGCACATAANTTTGATGGATTTTTGTAGGTTGGGTTTTTTGTGGGTTGTCTTTGTTTGTTTGAGCAGGTGTTGTTCGCTTGGCTTTTTCAGGGGGTTTTTGCTTTGGGGTTCTTTTGTGGGCTTTTTGGTTTGTTTTCTTTGTTTGATTGGTTTTAATTTTGTTATCCAGGTTGTTGCATGGGCAGGTTCCAGCCCAGGGAGGAAGTAGAATGTGGGATATCATGTCCTGGTGGCTGATGCTGACCAGCTGAGCCCATGGCTGGTCCATACCCAGCATTCCACATGGCTCCTGCATCCTGCTCGTCCTGGCTCAAAGCCCTGGTTTGATTAACACTCATTTTACAAGGAAGATGTTTTATCATCTCCTTATTCCCCCCTGTGAGCGCAAGGCAACCATTGTAACAGGAGCACGAGATGATAATTTGGCTCTCAAGAGCAAGACTCACAACCACAGCTGCCAGGAATCGATCGGAGGCTCCACTGCCTGCTCCAGAGAGGCTTTCCTTCAAGAACATGAATAATCCTCTGCAAAGTAATGGCACTATTCATCTCTGGAAGGTTCCTCACAGGCTTAAATCCCTTGCTGAACACGAGGGCCACGTGTTCAGCTGCGTTCCCAGTAAATTAAAATTCAGCTTGTTCTTTTTCTGAAGAGGAACACGGAAAGTATCGATCGATAAATTTACCAAAAGTTTTATGGCAGCTGCTTTTCCTCAGTAATAGAGCAACCAGTGCTCAGACATGGTTTAACGCATAATCTCCAGATCAATGTAACTTTTGATTTATAAATAAAGCTAACAAAAGGAGCAAGGACAAATATGCCTGGGAAAAAAATAAACAGCTTTTCCAGATAAAAATAAAAATAAACAGCTTTCATCATAGTCCTCTCAAAATAAAGATCATCTATTTCAAAGGCTGCAAGTGGAAACCAACACAGAATATATAACCTCCAGAGCTGAAAGTTCATCTATATCATTACACTGTTCTGACTTGTCTGTTCTGCAACTCTTGGTACACGTGACCCTCTTGGTGGCATTTGTTAAGTATTAGCTGCTCGTAATTCCAAAATCCCCTTTTTCCCAAGGAAAAGTTACCATCCAGAGAGAACTCTTGTCTGTACACTTCCACGCAAGGTCTATGTCCATATTTCAAATGTTATGTCTATTACAGAGTCTTTCCCAGGTATGATAAACACAGGTCAGAAAAGACTGTAAATCCTGACAATTTTTTCAATTACTGCGCATGTTAAAATGATGCCACCACAAATAGGTTGTAAGAGTTATGCTGGAAGATCTATTAACTCACTGTAAATCTATTTAAGTTGGGAATTCACGCCTTGCAGAATTTTACCATTAGTCCTGAGAATTAGTTTATTGCTGGACAGGGAGGGCAGAGCCCATGAGGGTCATTTCAAAGACACACTGCATCATGGCCTGTCTAAAATGGCCCCTCTGCAGTTATTTTATTTTTTAGTGAGCCTTTGAGTAAGTGCTTGCACGCTTCCCCCTACAGACACCCTCCGCTGAATAAGAAAAGGCATCACCTTTTTCTAAACCTTCACATTGCTTCACCTCTCATCCATAATCTCCTCTTCCAGTGGAAGCACTGACATAGTTGAGAGGTTGTAACAATTTAAGTACAATTATTCAGCTGCTTTGGGAATCAACATCTTATTTTTTTTATATCCATGGAGAAAAACCAAGGGGGAAACAGAGAATTCTGATCCAAAGACAACTGCCTTCCCCTACCCCAAGCCTACCACTGTTCCTGCCAGAAGAACACTTCCCTTTGAAATGCCATTTTTCTTTCACTTCTTGTCAAGAACCAAAAAATTCATTTCCTGTCATGTTTGCACTTAACTGACTGGCTCAAGCACATCAGAGATGGATCCTTTTTGATAGCAA
The DNA here is from genome assembly GCA_008694505.1 of Cyanoderma ruficeps. NCBI lineage: Eukaryota > Metazoa > Chordata > Aves > Passeriformes > Timaliidae > Cyanoderma > Cyanoderma ruficeps. The sequence goes on from VZDJ01004330.1 coordinate 278,856, forward strand.
GACAGTTGGAGTTTTAACAGCCTCTAGAAATGAAAATGCAGAGCAAACCCATTTTCCACTCTCTGAATAGATCATTTGCTGCTTGTGGGAAGTGGTGGAGTCATCATCCCTGAAGTGTTCAAAAGATGCACAGACATGACACCTGGGGACCTGGTTTAGTGATGAACACAGACGTGTTGGGTTAATTGTTGAACTCAATGATCCTGGAAGTCTTTTCAGACCTTAATAATTTTGTGATCTGAGTCCAAACCTCCAGAGCCCAAGACAGAGCTGAGCTCCAGCACCACGCAGCACCACGGCATGAAAAAGATCCTTGGGAATAGAGAAGGGGAGACCTGTATTCTTGTGTCTGGCACCAGGAATAAAATTTAACTCTCAACATGGGCAAAGAGGGGTGAGCATCCTCTTTGCAGACAGTATCCCATATTTATATGAAAATTCATTTTCCTGTTTGAAATAAATAGCATTCCAAAAACATTCTTTCTTTTCTCCAAGGTTTTCAGCTTTTCACACAAGACTCAAAGACCTTGGAAGGTCCCTCTCCCAAGGACCTTCCTGAAGGTCCCTTAGAACAGCCTTACCCTGAGCCAGGGCAAAAGGACCAAAGCACCAGGGCAGTCTGACCACAGCTGATGGGCAGTCTACACTTCCATTTAGGGATACCCTGAGCCCTCAGCAGAGGGACCTTTGGAGGCAGGGGAAGAGCTGGAGCCAGCAGAAGAGCAACAATTCCCTAGAGCATCCCTGCATCCCCAAAAACACTTCTGAAAAACACTTAACCACAGTCACGTTGCAGCACTGTGGCTACCCTTTGTAATTTCCCATTACAAACACTTCACAGATTCCCTGGAACTCCAAGGCAGCTGAGAGCAGGTGAACAAAGCTGAGACAGGCTCTCAGCACGCTCAGGGAGGCTCAGTCCACGGACCAGTGAAAAGCTGCCAGCGATCAGACGGGACGGACTCGCTCCATTGCTGACACTTCTCTCCAAACTCAGTCCATTCACTGTGACAGATTTCGGAAAAGCTCCTCCTGATGTCCAGAAGCAACAGCTCAGAGCAGGCCCCCACAGACACACACCCAGCCTTTCTCTAAAGGCTCCAGAGTGGGGCACTAAACCCTCCTTTGATTTCCCCTCGCACGGCAGCAGCTCCCTCCTCCTCCTCCTGCTGTTACCAATTTGACAGCATTTTACATGCTGAAGAAACCTAAAGCATAATGAAATCACAGTGGCAAAACATAAACTGTCAATGGAAAAAGCAGTTCCAGCCCAGGGTGGCTGTGCAGGGAGTGTGTTAAAAGTCTTCTGGAGCAAGAGCCATTAAAATCTGCAAATGTGCAGCTCTCTGCTGAACTGCCCCAGACATCAACCCCCCCCCTCTGCCCAAAGCCCATGGACGCCAGGGCTGCAGAATCTCCCCATAAACACTTTCATTTTAAGCCAGTTTAACTGGGAAAAGGTCAACACCAGTAAGGGCACAACATGTGTTATCAGTTAAACAAAGTTAGCAGCTATCAGTTAAACAAAGACCACTTAGACAAGCCAAAGCAAAGATCCTCTGTGTTCCAGGCACCCAGATGCATCTCTAATACCCTACTAAGCCTCTGTGTTTTATGTGCAGTCTCCAGGAAGTCTGCACTGGGTGTTTTTAATTGCACATGAATGAATTAACCATCATTACCATGAATTAAACAGGCTGCAACTTTAAAAAAAATGGTAACAATATAAAATGCCTCAAGTGTCATCTACGTCTCTGCTGCCCAGAGCCACTGCTGTGCTCCTGATTTGCCACCATCAAGCACTGCCTAAATTATCATCCAATTTGTGTATACAATCAATAGTGTATTTTTCATGCCCAAAAAGATCAAACAGAGATACCTATTAAACCGACCTTTAGTAAAAACGATTGCTTTTTGCAAGGTGAATATTTTCATACCTTATCATTTAAATGATATAAATATCATCCAGGCTCCAACTGGCACACTCCTTACTTCAATGAGTGACATTTGTAGCAAAGTTTCACTTTTGACAAAGGCTGAATATATTCCCAACCACTGGAATTGCTCTCAGAGCTTGCACAATCTGCTGTTTTCTTGCAGCCCCAGCTTTGGACAGAGTAGATTACATAAAGACCTCTGTTTACAATTAAAAACCAAAACAATCCAGCCCTTGCTGCTGTGGGAAAAGGCTTGAAACTGTGACCTGTAGTGCTGGCAGACAAGAAAAGTAAATTAACAAAAACCTCACAGTGTATCATTTTTCAAACTTACCAATTTTAATTCTGATCACATTGTTCTTAGGGCTTTAATCATGATTTTGTAATGCCTTGAGGTTATGGGAACTGAAAACCACATGCTTCCACTCAAGTGAGACAGCAAAACATTTTGCAAATTCATCTTTCCTAGGAACACACTCGTGTTCCATCCTCATCTCTACTTCCCCACTAAATCAAAAATACACCCAAATCTTCCAAAGACTGACTAGCTTAAGAAACAGTGCCACAAAACCCCTGAGCATTTTTACTCCTTTTCTTTCCAGAGCATCAGTGTAACCCTCCCCTGATTTGAGAGAGTCCCAGCCTTTTTTGCCTTTGTATATTAACAAAGCCAACCAGTTTTAAAGCATGGGCATCTTACCCTTCCCCATTTCCCAGGCTGACATGCCATTTTTCCCCAGACCTAACAAGCAGTATATAAGCACAAGATGCCATTCCAAAGAGTCCCAAACCACAAATGATTCCTCCCAGATCGGGGAGGAATGGAAATTCAGCAGCACTGGAAATTCAGAGGTGTTTTCCCCATGGGCTGAGCAGCACCAGAGCCAGGACCCTGCAGGGGCTGTGGCTCCCACCCTTCCCAGCACCAGGGTGTGATGGCACCCCCAGAGCCAAGCACATCCCAGTGTTCACCTCCAGAGCTGGGAAAGGAAAATTAGGGAGAAAAAACCAATTTCCTTTGCTCTTGAATGAATTATTAGCTGCAGTTCCTGTCCTAAAACAAAGCATTTCTGTTGGCTTAAGCAGCATGAAAGCACTGCAAACTGAACAGGGGAAAAAAACCAGTAAGTGGCAGGTTCGTGTTTAGCAATGCCAGTACTTTGACCCTCATACAGGAGGGGAAAAAAATAAGAAAAAGAGTATTACAGGAAATATTGAGGGCTTGTCTCTGAGCTTTGCCACCCTCACTTAACAAACAGAACATCGTTTTGATTCCTCACTGTTTTTTGTGAAAGAGGACTGGAAGTCCCCACAGCTGGTTTCTCAGCACATGCATCTCAAAGTTTTTCTCTCCATCAAGAAAGTGAAGTAGACAGCAACATCAACTAGATGGTAGGGGGAAAGAAAAGTAAAGAAGCAGAAGCTAGATTGCTTCTTGTCTTTCGTGTTTCTGTGCGAGCCCATTCCTGCATCAGTCCACTCTTCTTCCAGCCCAGACCCGAAGCCTTAAAACCCTGTCTGCAGAGAGAATTAGCCAGGATTTATTGCAAACACCTCCTCCGGACACTTGTAAAGCAATCTGAGAGCACCTAATGGATTTAGGATTTAGTTAAATTGGTGAAACACAAAAAAGAGATTAAGAACACAGTCAATCACAAGCAATTGAATTAGCACATCTTTTAAAAGCTAGGCCATCAGCAAGGTCCAGGAATAACTACCAAGCAGGGAAAAAGTGGAGCAGAAATGCAGGGCAGAGAATGGGGTTTCATCCAGCAGATTGTGGGGAGCTGCACAGGGCAGCCATCATTGCAGGGACACAGAGCTCTCCATTCCTGACACGGGAAACCCTTGGCATGAGAAAGCATTTGGTCCAAGCTCACCTGTAGAAATGAAAGCTCATATTACTACTGGTCATTTAACTTTGGAAAATGTATTCAAAGAGAATGAACAAGTTTAAAACAGCACATTGCTGGATGCAGACTCATTCCCACAGGTGACCATCTACATGGATACCTTCAGGATCCAGCCAAGACCTTATAGGATCATTTCACAAACTCATGTGACCTCACTACATGTCACCAAATGGTGTCACAAAGAAACACTACTTGAGGCTGTGTCCAAGAGCTTCATGTGCTCTGAATGAGCAAGGTCTTTTTGGAGTGCAACAAGGCACATTTTTTCTTAGATTTTACTGCATATTTCCATGTTTCCCTGAGTCTTCTTCCCCTGCATCTCCACTCCAGCACATTCTACTGGGGGATGCAGAGGAGCAGATTGTGTACCAGCCTCTCTTCTTGCTGGCATTTCTTCTCCAGCTGGGCTGAGACATGGTACAGGGAGGTCTTTGGGTAGCAGAAATTGAGTCAACTCAGGGAAGTTACAGCAGCAACTCCATCAGCTCTTAGATGGCTTGACACTTCTTTGCACTGGCTGCAGCGTCTTCCAGCCTAACCCCCAAGAAAAGGCTCCTGAACAGATTTATCATAGAACAGTCTTCTTTGTAGTCCAGAAAAAAACATGAACCATATTCTGGTTTCCTGTTAACAGAGACTCCACAAAGGAGCAGAGCCAGTCTCTTCTTACCATTCTATCAATCACATTCCTTCCTGCAAGATTTGTTTCCAAGCAAAGAGAAACACTGATAACCTTCCTGCTAATGACCTGGACCTGCACATCTTCAGTTCAAACAAGTCCTACACTATTTCTCTTAGTCCTCACCAACATACCTTCATTTCAGGAGAAGCCATCCATTTTCCTCAGTCTCAGAATAATTCTTCTTCAAACAAGTTGCAATAAAAGGCTTCCCCCCAGCTCCAGTGTTACGTGAGAACACAAGTATCCAAATATTTTGGCTGTTGGAATTATATAATGATACCCTAGCTTATTGCTTCATCTTGTATCAAACTTAGTGAGGCTTCCAGGCATTTACACCGCCAGCAGAACTTCCCTTACTGTAAAATCTTTTTTATTGACAATTCAATCATGTCAGGTTTGGAACAGCAGACGCACTGATTTGATCAGCTATCATTGGATTTACAATATATAAATGACAGCATCATATCTGCCCCACGTCGCAAGCAGCTGCCTTTTATCGATTTATATTCGGCTAGCAAGGAAGAAAAATTGCAGCACAATGTAGTGGTATAGTTTCAGATCAATACCAATTTTTTTCTTAATGACACGAAGGCCAAGATAAGGACAGCATAAGTCAAATCCAGACAGATCAAATTTCCCCGATATCCCTTTCAATTACTGAGGAACATACGCAGGGATATGTAACATTAAAGCTGAGGGGAACATTATCAAAACGCTTTAAAATTACAACAGGCTTACAAGGCTGCCTAACGTCCCCACAGTCCCTGGGAATCATGATGGAGAACCCTGGGCTGCCCGGCTCCATCAGCCCAACCTGCTGCCTTGGAGCCTGAAGGCTGAGGCTTCCCTAGAGAACGTGCAAGACAAACTCTGGTTCCACATGGAAAAGGACTCTACTCTGGTACTAAAAGTCAGTAACAGTCGTGGTTCCTGGTATCTGCTTCATGGCCACAGTTTTGGCAGTTCCCAGGGCACCAGCGTGCCGGCATGGAGGCCCTGGTGTGCTGGGCACCACTAAAATGTTACCAAAGAATAGGGCAAAAAAAGCAGCAAATGGCATTTGTGTATCCCTCTTGTCTCCACTCCTTGGTTTAGCCCCTGTCCTCTGGATAGCCCAGAGGCAGCAGTGATGGTCCTCAGTGCCACCTCCCCACCCCTCAGCAAGTGGCGCTTCTCTCCTCTGGCATCACTCCCAGGTAACTGAGGAGGAGGGAGAACAGATTTAGATCTTGCCCCACACTTTGTCCCAGCCAGCCTGATCCCTACTGGGTCACAGCCTGAGGATGTGCTCCTCTTCCCAGCACCCTGCACAGCCCAGGCAGGCTCCACGTGCTCCAGGCACACTTCCAGCTGCTGCACAGAGCACCAGCACAGGCTTCAGAATTGAGACTCTTTGAGATAACGTCTCCCTCTTGAAGAGTCCAACTCATCAATAATAGAAAACTCCTAATTATTCCACTAGTGCCAGTATTTCATAAATCCAGTTGTTGCTTAATGAGAAGTTATGAGCAAGCACTTTCTTCATTAACTCTTCTGCAAGACACAGAAACAGAAACTTCCCAACCTAAACCCTCCACGCTCAGGCAGCTTAAATTCCCATTTTTAATTGGCAGCTGAAAAGCAGCACTGTCATGATTTATACCTCTTCTGTACTCCAAGTTTTGATAATTACAAGTTCTGCATGGCTTGTGATTAATCTATTTGCTCTGTATGAATTACAAACCCAAACACGTTTGGAAATGAAAATTCATGTGCTGGCTCAAATACAGGAAATGTGACAGTGAAGTGACGAAGTCAAATTGGCCGAAGGCTGTGGCTGAAACAACAGTGCCCGGGATCAGCCCTGAAAACTAGTTTGGGAGATTTTTTAAAAAAAAAAAAAAAAGGACAGTTAAAAGTTTTTTCCCTCCTCACTTCTTTTCTGGAGGCAGAAAAGGGCAGAAGCGCTTAGATAATTATTAATTTATATGACCTTGCTGTGTGTGCATTCCTCAGCTCTTTAAAATGTATTTAGAGCAGCCAGTGTAAAAAGCCATTGAGCCAAGAGTGTGCACAGGCACATGGTTGGAGAGGCGACACAACTGTAATAGGTAAGTGGGAGGAAATCAAACGGTTCCTTCTGATTATTCCCACAAAATTAAATGCCCCTTCCCTAAGTGCTGTGGTCTTTCGGTCACAGCGACCTCACACACACTGCTGACCACTCCAGGAAGGCAGGACCACAGAGGTGACCAAACCTGGGACATTGGGTGACATGACCAGGATGCCCAGAGAGGGACGGGCCACTCACTGCATGGATACAGCAGAGACCCCTCAGGCACAAAGGACCCGCTGCTCCCACTACACGATATTCCCACCCAAGCACGGGGACAACAGGTCAGAGCCAGCTGTGTCATTTCACAGCTCAGCATGGGGATCGCTGTTCTGCTCCTTGTGCTGTTCCACACTCCACAGCCTGCAACACCAAGGCTTCCAAGGACAAACAGGACACAGGGCTCAGGAGGCACCAACATTCTTCCCCAAAACCCCATAAACAGGACCCTAAGTTCTTGTGGCAGGTGTACCTAAGCCAGTCATGTATTATATACCCACTGTATTTGAGATCATTCACATCTTTTTCAGAGCTTTGATTGGTTTACCTGGCTTATAAAATAAGGCTCATTTGAATATGTTATTTGTCTCAATTTTATATCCTCCACAGCAATTTCACACCTTGAGCAGATGTGACCCAGGCTCAGCAGTCACCATCTGCCCACCTGGAGAATACAGACCCCCATTTCCAAATTCTTTTTCAGAGAACAATTTCACATTTGGGTTAACTCTGGGAGTTTTTTCCTCCCCTGCATTTCAAGGTCATTACAATCCATTTTATAAATCAGCCTGTCCTTTTAGTGCAATTATTCTGAAAAAAAATGTCATGTAGTTGTGAAACTTTTCACTCAACAGTGGCCACACTCCAAAAGCAACTGGAAAAATGTTACTTCCACTCTGAAAAACAAACATTGATTTTTAATTGCCTAAAAGGATGAGACAATTTCCAATTCCGTTGAGAGATTACTTCTTTGGAATAAATATTTATTGATACCTACATCTCACCTACTTAGTCATTTACTTTCTTAAAAATATGCACATTTTAAAATGGGTTTACTTTTTCCGCCATCATAAAAAATGCAGGCTGCATTTCTCATTCATGAGAGTTTCATTTTTAATCTGCCATCTCAGACAGGTTCAGGCTGCATTTGTGGCGAGGACAGGCATGAGAAAAATAAAACTTTACTTTTAGAGGAAGGACTGAAAAAAGCTGAAATAAACTCTCAATCTCCCCATTGTGTTTGCCTCAGAGAATCCCACAAGCCTTTGTGGCAGCAGATACAATTTGATGTTCATACCGGGTCCTTGAGTCACGCTGTTCCCAGAGCACATTAACTTGACATTTAGAGATACCGTTTTTTAAAGCCATTTGACTATTAAGTTCCTGACTATTTCTGGTCCTCAGGGCAGTAAGAGGAGCAAGGGTGGTAATTAATTTCTCCCCCATCACAGAGGAAAAATATTCAACCTCAAATAAAAGCTTTTCCTGGAAAATGACAAAACATATCCCACAAACACAGCAGCAGAGGCACAGAGCAAGCAGCACCGCTGTGCCAGCTACATCAAAAAGGCCAGATGGAGCCTGCTCCGGGTTTTTTGGGTGCACCTTTCATGCAGACCACACTGGCTTGGGCTCCACTGCTCACAAATTCAATGCAGCTTGATGTTAAAGCTCTGCTAAACCAGCTCAAGAACCAGCAATACTGGGCATCTCAGCAGGGGCTGTGCCTGGACAAGGAAGGAGCCCAGTCCAGCATCATGGAAGGGTTTAGTGACATGCTTGAGCCTATTATTTTTAAAGGATTTGTCTATTTTCTGGAACTGCTGTCCCCCAACACCAAGAAAACAAGTTATGCCCTATTTACTACACTCAAGAGAGCAGTCAAGCATGTGCTGTGCCAGCTGAGGGAAAAATGATGCCACCCATGGAAGGCTGAGAGGGAAGTCACTTGTGCACAGAACAGTTAATTCCCACAGGACAGCACTGCAGGAAGGGCTGACGGTTTATTAAAAGCTTTCACATGATTTCTGGATTCTTGTTTTCCTCCCCAGGCACCCCATGCCAGAGTATTACAGATTAAAGTTACAGCTAAAAGACTTTATTAATGAATAAAACAGCATTAAAACAACTAATAGCATATTGCAAGAGTCCTGGCTGCCTAATGATAATATAAAAATCCCTCGATGTGGAAGGCACAAAGTGCAAGTTGGGACAGTTACCTGGGGCTGAGCCAAGTCTCAATATCTCTGCCAGGACTTCAGCCCATTAAACTCAGAGCTCAGTTCCCAACCTAGGCAGCCACTACGTCCATCACAGGGCATCTGTGACTGCCAACATCAGCGCAGGAGAGGCCAGAAATCATCCTTCCTGACTCATTGAGGAAGATCTGCTTGATGCTGCCCAGTTCCATCCTTATCCTCTCCAGTCCCTGCTTCCCCTGTGCTGGTAAAAGGAAGTCCACCTGCCCAAGATCACCCATCTTTCTGCCCATCCCTACCATGTGCTGTTTCTGTACCTCTCTCAAGGCCTCAATTCAGAAGCAATGCAGAAGACTCTGCCATGAAGAATAAGAAGAGTGTCTTTTATGCTCTGGCCAAAAAGAAAAAAAAAACAAACAGACAAACAAAAAAAAACACCCAAAAAAAAAAAAAGAGGAAAAGAAGTCTGGCTCCTTTGTTGATGCAGGTCTCAGGCACCACTCATCCAGTTGGCTTTGACTGCTTCACTGTCAGGACTTTCTGAACAGGCAAATGGTGACCCAACACCACAGGTAGCCACTGAAGATCTATTGCACTGAGAAATAAATGTTTTGCAGTTTTGCAGGAGAGATGCCAGGGTGATTTTATCCAAGAATGCCCAGGGCTAATAAGCTGCTAAGAGGAATGCTAGAAACCTGCCTTGGTAAGAATCTCTTCCTCAGCTCTCCACAAGGAGTTCACGGATCAAAGGGATCCTCAGTGCTGTTAACAAAGTGGTCTTTAATACCATTCTAGCTGCAAAAGGGACCTTCAAGCAGATAAGGCAATACCTCACATCCGGCACTCAGCTGCTGTGGGGATGTGTCAGCCATCCCAGTTTCCAGGGACTGTGTCCAAAACCCTCCATCCTGCAGCCGGTAAGAGCAACAGAAATGGGGCACAACATCAGAGCAGCCCCCACAAGGGGCTGAACAGAGGGAGGTGAAACACCAGGCCAGCAATTTTTGCCAGTTATTGCTAACACTGGGACAATTTTATTTTTTTCAATTTTTAAATTTCTGAACTGTTGGGCTGTGGAGCACAACTGCTCCTCTGCAGTCCCCACGTTCTGCCCCTGGAACACCTTCAGGTTAGCAAAGGACCAGAACAAGAACCACCAAGGTGCCTTCAACAAAGAGGTGAGGACAAGAGAAGAGCAAGACAGCAGTGGGTGGTTACAGGGCAGAGGTGAGCAAGGGGCAGGACCAGCAGCAGGAACTCTGTGACCTGTGACTGCAATTTAAAATTGTTTCCTATGCTTTGAGAGAGAGCTGTACCAGAAACTTTTATATGAGGGTTACCAATTTCTGGCTTGAAGTCCTGACTGACAGCTGAACCCAAAAAACCTAACACTGCAACAGGCACATGCTCTAGTGAGCCCATCCAGTTGTGCCTGGGGAGAAAGAAATTTCCTCCCTTTGCATCCTTTGCAGATGAGGCATGAGCAGCCTTCACTCCTGTCTGCACATACCATCCTGCTCACAGCTAGTCTAATAGCATAATTCCTAATTCAGGCACACGCATGAAGAGTGAAAGAGATCTTGTGTGCAGAAAAGTGGTATTTACTGATGGAGACCATTTTTGCAGCTGATGGACTAGAACTGTTCCCACTGTGTGCTCTAATGCTGTACTACTGACAGAGCAGGCATTTTCCTGCTTTTCCTATATTTCCTCCAAATCCCAAACAGATGGGTTTGTTGGACAGTTATTCACCCGAATCTGCCACTTTAGAAGCAATAGGAATTTCAACTCAGCCCAGCAATCCACCTTGTCCTTTACAAGGTTTCTTTCAACAGACCCCCAGGATCCACCCCTAATACTGACAAGCAAGCAAGGCAAGACAGAAGAGCTGTCACAGATATCATGGGGAAGAGTTATTCAGAAAGACAACATGCCTTCTTCACTTAAAAACAAATAAATGCATAAAACTCATTCAGTCCAATAAACCCCATGTGCGGAGTTTCATCAATACCTGCAAGTCCCCACAGCCAGATCCTCTCCAAGGTATTTTCACACTTTGGATTTGTTTTCCTTTTAGGAAACAAGTGATTTAGGCCTAAAGCAGACGTTTGGCTGCCAGCATTGCTTCTGTGTTCTCCATTATCAGATTCAGACACTTTTTTCTCACTGAGCTAAATGACAAACAGAATATCTGCGATTGCCAATACCCCATCAACTGGTACAAACACCCAGCACCACCCTCCTAAGGAATATGCTAATATCTGTCATTCAGCTGAGAGGAAAAAGGATCTAAAATGTTATTAAGAAAGAACAGCCCTGGCTCTTTGGAGGGGGGCTGAAACTGATGACTGACAAACAGCCGGCTACAGAAACACGTCGAACTTATCAAGACAAAATGTGTAATTGCACACACATGATGCCACATATGGGGCATTCCAGCACAGCAAGCCATCTGCAGGAAGGGAATATTTTAAAGTCACTCAGGAAAAAAAAGGTGGGGGGAGGGAGTGGGGGGAGGCATTTTCTCATTTCCTCTCTCTAATTTTGGTCTCTTGCATCAATTTTTACCAACAATCCCAAGAGGAACGACATGTGCTCCTTGGTTTGAAAAGCTTTAAAGCTTTCTTCATCTTATCTTACTGAAATTAGGGGTTTGTTTTTTTTTTGAAAGGGGAGCTGTGATTTTGGACCAACACAGCCCCATAGCCACTGAGCAGCACAGGGCACAAGACAGAAGACGCAAAGCAAAGTATAAGCAACAACTTTGAGACAAATATTCTATTTTAAGCTCATGATTAGTGGGGCAAGTTCTCTCTCCTCAACAGTTATTATTCAAGCATGTCCCATACACATAATTCTGTAATGCAAAAAATAAAAGGAAGAAGAGAATGCTGCTGATTTAGCTGGCATCTGGTTCAGTGTGCTGCCTGGTCCGTGAATAGCTGCAGCCCAAATTACAGGCTACATTCTGCTCTCTTACACCAGCCACACTAACATCAGCATAAGTGGTATTTTGGGTATAAAACCAGGCAAAGTTTGATGGAAGTTTCCCAAGAATCCCACTTTAAAGTAACTTTCCTTTCTCACTCTTTCTGCTCTGACCAATCTCAATGCTCCACAGAGATCCAATTCTATTTCATACCCGCTAGTCAAAAAAAAAAAAAAATTCAAACAGACTTGAGTTAAACCCCTGTAATTAAGCAGCGTGCTCAGGCAGCACAGCTCCAACAGCAGAAGCAGCAATGCAAGTGCCTGCAGACCCTGTTAAAATTAGAAATGGCTATCCAGAGAGAAAATGCTGCCTAGGACTGCTGGGCATGGATTCCTTCCCCACCTCCACCAACCATACCGACCCTGCCAAGTTGTGCTACTGGGATTTTCCTATTATTTTAATTTTTTTTTATGTGATACCTCAGTCAAAATGTAACTACAGCAGGTCCATTCAGCCTCTGAAGTGCAAACATCTGTCAAAGTGACAGCAGAAGCAGCACAATCCTCCTCAGCCTGGATAAACCGAGTTATAAAGGACGTGGCTCCTGGACACGGCCAGCTCTGCTGTGCCAGCACTGAACCAGAGTTCCTGCACAGCCAGGCTGGAGCCAGAGGCCAGGAAGGCACTGTTCCCAGGAGCTCTCAGAGCACTTGGAAGGGCACACAGTGACACACATCTTGCCATCCCTCCACCCTCCAAGTGCCATCACATCCCATGCACACAGGGAAATTTGGCAGCAGGATCAGGAAGGTGAGAGGGAGAGGCAAGGGAGAGTCTGGGGTCCTCCTCAGAGCAGAACCCCCCTCCAGCACACCTAGAGCCCCTTGGCCAGCAGCACACACAGGGGATATTCCTGAGGCAGGCTGAAACCTTGCTCAGCAGTGACCAGATGAAGGCAAATGGAGCAGCAGGAAAAGCAGCACAGAGGAGAGCCAGGTTTGGGACAGACAGGCACGTTGTTCTGCAGCAGAGGGTTTCTGGTCACCAAAGCCTGTGCTCACTCTGTGCCCACACAAAGCAATAAAAAAGAAGTCATTAGGCTAAAAATCAAGGGCATTTAATAAAAACAAGGCAGACTCATTTCATTTGTCTCCTGACATCTTATGAGTCTAAGGCAAGACCAGGCTGAGTTTTCAAGCCTCTCCCTTCTGTTGCCCAGGCTCAGCTTTGTTTGAGGTGAGAGAAAAAAAAAAAAAATTTAAAAGCAAACTCTCTTTCTTGTCTAATTGTATAAAACTGGGAGCAGTAAACTTTCCCTTAACAGCGTATCAAGTGTTGTAAGAAAGCTACCACTCCTGTTAACCAATAAGTTCTCAAGTGTCCAAATGGAATTGAACAATCTCTTCAACACCTAAATTCACAACAGCACCTGACTTCATGAACGGTTCACTAATTTCAGCAGAAATGCTCAGACTTCTGTGCAACTGCAGGCTGGAAAAAGCTTCTGCACTGTTAGGAGGCCGTTTGGGACTTGGTATGCAATCTGCATTTTAAGGCATGGGAATGACAAGCTTTGCTAAACCCTGACCTTGACAGCCGTTGCGTGTTCATAAGGGATTTTATCTCAAATGTCATTTAATGCTCTGTAATTATCACAGCATTCAACAGCACCCAACTAGTTAGTGTGTTTGTTTGCAGCCTTTATGTTAGAGAACATAAATTTTTGGGGTCTTAGTCCTTCAATATGGATAAAGAACAACAGCTTCATCTACCTGCAAACCAAGATGAAAGAGGAGAGGATAGAAATACCAACAATCGCACTCTCAGACCACCAAGAAGAGGAATTACAGTATTAACAGAATTTTGTTTCATACTGGTCTACATCCCTTAACTTAAAGCTTTTCTTTTCATTGCAGAAAATAATAATGAAAACTCACAAGCGTGTGTAACCAACCCACTGGTGTGCCAAACTACTGCTGAACACACAGTGCCCGAACCTCTGGGTGGTGATGATCAATGTTACCTCCTTCTGTCTCCATGGAATTCTCTCCAGCTCCTCCTCTTCCCCACACAAACACTCACGGAACAGCCCGACATACTGATTGCAGCTGCAATGGCAGGCGGGGAGACACTGAACACACAGATTTTGGGAGCTGGGAGCCACACCCCTGGGCAACCACCCTTGCTTCCACCCAGCAGCAGCAATTGTTTCACATAATTGTGCTTCAGTGATATTTATGGGCGGAGGTTTGGGAAGTCACCTCCTCAAGCCCACTGTGGGAGAGCTGCTTGGGCACAATGCTGTGGGATCACACAGCGCTGGGTGCCAGCTTTGCTGCTTCATGCTAGGGGCCACACATGAACAGGTATGGGACATCTGCCTGAATAAGAGTATAGAATCAAAGTATCATTTTAGCTGGAAAGGAATTTTAAGACTGAGTCTATCTGCTAACCCAGCACTGGCACATTCACCACTAAGCCATGCCTCCAAAATGCCACATTGACTGTGTTTTGAACACTTCCAGGAATGGTGATCCACTACGTCCTTGAGCAGCCTGTTCCTACGCCTGACCACCCTCTGAGTGAAGAAATTCTTCCTAGTATCCAACCTAAACTTTCACTGATAGCACTTGAGGCCATTTGCTCTCATCCTGTCCTTTGTTACCTGGGAAGAGAGCCCAACCTCCACCTGGCTTCAGCCTCTTGTCAGGTGGTTGTAGAGATCAATGATCCCAAAACTCTTCTTCTCCAGGCTACATAATCCCAGATCTCTCAGCCATTCCCCATCAGACTTGTGCTCCAGACACTTTTCCAGCTCCACTGCCCTCCTCTGGACTTGCTCCAGCACCTCAATGTAGTGAGGGGCCAAGAACTGAACACACAGTAAGGGTGCAGCCTCACCAGTGCTAAGTACTAGAGGGATGATTGCCCCTTCACTCGCATCTTATTACTCCCTTTCCAACGAATATATTTGGAAATATATTTCCAAAGAAATATATTTTCACATTTTTCTTGCAGTACAACTGAAAGAGGCAGATCAAGTTGGTGTTGACTTCTCCATCAGTTTTCCCCAGCGAAACACAACTGTGCATGAAATACAATTCATTACATGGATTCTGAGCTATGCCAGGAGGTAATCACTTAGTCCAGGCTTTATTCCTGGCTGTGACTGAAGTCCCTTCAGTGAGAAGCAAAGACAGACCTCACAGTCCTTCCACAACAGCTGCCCTGGGGCTGGGAGCAGACGTGAGCTGGAGGGGCCCAAGCCTGAGATCAAGACAAGTAGCAGCACTGGGAGGCTGGGTGGGTTTTGTCACTGTTATGTATACTGTGCTAAAAAGGGAGGCAAATATGAGCACTAATATATTTTGATCATGAATTAAACAGAAGAGGAGACGTGTGCTCTTCAGAAGGGAGTGCTACAGGAAAGTAAATAACGAGGCATGTAGCCAGAAACAGGCTCAGATCAAAGAGAGGTTTACAGACAAACCAGACAGTTCAGTGCAGATAACTGTGGAGTAATGATGACTTTGATGAGTCTTTATCACACATGCCTCTGTGTCAATGACTGCAAGAAATAACAAACACAAGAGGAAGGCTCTGCTGACACTTGTGTACATCATTAATGAAGAATAAAGAACTGAAAACACAAACTTCCCTGCGCTGAGAACAAACACAAGGAGGCTGCATTTGAGAGAACACCAAGGTAGGAGATGCACTCCACAAAGCAGACAACCCTCAAAATGTTCATACATCACCTCAAATATCAAACACTTCTGCATTAGCATCATGCCTGTTGGAGGCATTGCTCACTGGAGGATGGTGTCAGAGAGAGAGATTCATCACATTTAACGATGCCATGACCAAGCTTAATATTTCACAGTTATGTGCAGTTGGACATTACTATACCCCACAAGCCCTATGAGCTCTAAATAATTTTTGTTAACTCGTGTATTCTGCATGTGGCATTGGGTAATCATTTCAAGCTGCTTCTGTTGGTTTAACTGGTGCCCCCTGTAAATTTAGTGACCCAAGTTAATTCAATATGTTGAAGAGAAAAATTCATGCCCATGAACAGCACCAGGTAAATCAACAGCAAATCACCTCTTCATACCAACCCTGCAACCCTTGTGTGTGAATCAGAATTTAGGGAGAAGGCATCTTGGAAAACAGCAACATGGCAAGGCAGAAAACCAGCAGGACTAATAAACAGAGAGACCATGAGCAGGGAAGAAGAGCCAAATGCAGGCAAAGCTCACTGGACTGGGAGATGTCAGCCCCTGGGCTGGGGCAGTGCTCTGAGCTGCAGCGGTAACTTGGAAACTGCAACCCCTGCCCTGAGGAGGCAGCTGGACCAGATGAGCTCCAGGCATCCTTAGCAGCTTAAATTATTCAGTGAACAGACTGGAGAGGTCAGACCTAGACAGCAGGTTCCCAATGGGCAGGTTTTTTTTCCTCCTACACCTCTGTTGAAAGCCCAGCGAGGCCTGGAGCACTCGGTAACTCTGTACTCCTCCAGCGATTCAGCAAAGTGAATTTCTTGCACTGTCTCCCACATTTCACATTGTATATTCACCACATGAATGTTTTAGTCTCTCCCACCACTGATTCATAAAGCCCAGTCCAGGCTGGGCCACTTTGAATCACAGGTTTCATTTGTATATGCAAACATGAAAGAGAGGTCTGCCAAGGCACAGTCACTCCTGAGACCAAGCACAGCACCAGGCACAGCTCTTCTCAGCATACCACACTGTTCAGTTTTCAGCACATTAAAAACAAAAAATAAAAAAAAATAACACACACACAGCACCTGGGCAGCAAATTTATGCCAAGTGACAATCCAGTGGTTTTAGTTTCACGGCTCCTTCAGAAGCAGACCCAGGATGGGGTCTGCAGATTAAAACCCGTGGCTTTAGACAGAACAAATCCAGGGACATTTCTGCAGACTGGCCATTATTTACACATGAACAGAGGCACACAGGAAGCCTTAAAAAGAGGCAGCAAGGCTGACACATTCCCATGGGAGGGGACCCCAGAGCAGGGTGGGAGCACACTGAGGATGCTCTGGTGAAGGGCACAGAGCTGGCACAGCATTCCACACAGCATCCCCCAGTCCCACTGGACAGACAGGGATGGGGCGGACAGCACAAAACCTGAGGGTCATTATCCTCTACATTAAAAAGGCCATTCTTAGTTAACAGCATTAAAGGAAGGAAAGAAAGCAGACTGGGCAAAAAAGAGGATTTTTTTGCAAATCATCTTTCTGGCCTTATTGCTTAATATATAACAGACACCCAAAGTATGTGTGGTTTTAAGAGGCACTGCTATTTAGGGGAGGGGCACAGCACCCCAGGCTGTCTGGGAGCACTCCTACTTCCCGCTCCCTCCTTTGATGGAAAAGGGAGCTCTCCTAGGACCTCACTGGAGAGGAGATTAAAAAAAAAAAAATCGACCAAAAAAACCACCTCAAATCTCTGGAAAACAAGACTACAGCTCAAGATCTTCTGACAAATTGGAGACATGATTCAATTAGCTCAACCAAGAGCCCAGAGATGTCCTCCACCAGGAGCCACATGGACAAACACACTGGGATGGGCAGGAGCACAGCAGGAAAAACACCCAAGGCTGCTCAAGTGCCAGGAACAGGAAGGCAGGAGTGCCATATATAAAACAGGAGCAATTTGTTCTGCCCTGTGTCATCAAATGGTGAAATATTAACTGGATGTCAAATCCACTCTGCTGTGCCAAATGTTAAGAAAGATGCAAGGCAACTACAAGAATTCCAGAGGAAAGGTACAATAATAAGGGCTGGTGTTGGAAGAAAAATGTATGGCTCATACTAGAATTCAGTTTGACTAAAGTAAAGGTAGTTTGAAGTCTATTGACAGGGTTCACCCCATCTTTTGTATGGTTTTCCATTGAGATGCAGTTCTAAACAAGGTTACATAGATGCCTCTTTACCCCAGATCACCAACATATCTCTAAAACAAACTTCTCCAAACAAGTCATCTAGAGCAGACTTGTTTGTAATGATCATTAGGGAGGGCAAAAAAGGAAAAATTTAAGGGATGGGGAATCCAGAACCTAGAAACTCCAAAATATCACTTCTGAGACTAGACTACACCACCAGTCAAAAAAAAAAAATAATCAGTGTCTTTCACAGACCAGCCTATGAGTAAGTCATCCATGAGTAGAGACCTACAAAAAATAATTCTGGTATGTAGCTTACAAGACACAAGATGCAAAGGCAAAAGATGATTTAAGTGGAAAAGGTGATTTCTGGTGCATCTCTTCATTCCCTCCCTCATTGGAAGAGCATAACAAGGAGCAGGCTGAAGAACACAGATTTCCATCTCCTGGGACTGCCAGCACAATGCCCAACTGTTGTATTTCCTGACCAGCCTGTGGTAGTGATGGACTCCTGGGACTAAGATGTTCATCTGTCAGCCCAACTGCTGCCTGGCAGCCCCCAGGGATCACTCAGTGTAAGGAACTCCCTGGAACATCCTGCTGTGCTCCTGGATATCACTGCTCTTACAAAAGAGGGCAGAAAGGTCAGGATGTGAAAACCCATCCCGATACTTGCCAATACCTTGGGGTATCAGGAATAAAACTTATTAGAAAGCTACCATGTGAGTCAGGACAACTCACTGTTTGCACTGTCTTTATACACTGATGGTTGCTCCCTGGGAGAACAAAAAAACAACCACCACCACCATTCTAGGGCTAAGCTCTACGGAACCTCTCCAAACACTGTGGTCCTCCTCCCACCCTGATGGGTGATCTGAGCCACAGAACCAGCCTTGGTGCTTGTGCTGAGCAGTGCAGACTGGCTGACACACAAACCCCTGAGCAAGAGTCACCCCTGCTCCAGGAACTCTGATCCACCCCAGCCCCGGGGCTGGGAACAAATGAAGGCACTGGGGTATACCCATTTCAAAAGCAATTCAAGGAGGAGTTAAAAAATAAAGTATCAGCATAGGAGCACCCAGAGCTGCATTTCACAGGACGGTGACCCACAGATGAGCACTAAAGGGCACAGCCAAAAGCCCAAAGTCAGCTACAGAGCTCACATTTAGACACATTAGGCCATTTATGACATCGCAACAACTCTCCCATAGCCACAAGGAGGAGGCCAGGCAGGCTCTGCCTCATTGGTTTTACTGTCTTTCTGGTGGAAAATGTTGTTACAATAAAGTCTGGGGGTGGTATTGAGTGCAGTGTCAGTACGTGTCCAAAGTAATAGTTACTTGTCATACAAATTTCCTCTGAGCAGCAGCAGAGTAGCATTTACCAGCCAGACACCCCCAGAGATGCGAACACAGATACAGCAAAGTGGCACCTGTGATCTGAGCTGCTTTGTGCTCTCTCTTACAAACATTAACATCTTGGAAACAACTAATTTGTCCTCCTGATTGCCCAGCTGCAATGGACAAACAGAAAAGTGACCTCATGTTATGCTAATGTAATCAATATTTCATGCAAGGCAGATACAAGTTTAGATGGTCCGTCCAAATGCAAATCTGAAATATAAAAGCAAAGTTCCCTTCAGAGCCTGGCATTAGCAAGCCATTTCACAAGGAAAGGAATTTTCAGTAAATTGCACATTTAATTTCCATGTTATGGGAAGTGGCTTCCCTTAGCTCTTCCAACAGTCACCTCCTGCTATTAATGACCACAAGCAAAGCAGTGACCCTTATAATGTCTGATTTCACAGCAAATATTTTAATTTCCAGAGGTGAAATGTGAGACGTACTCTCCTATAACACTTATCTTTATGGCTCTCTTAATTCTTTAGGATTTATCGTCTCCACTAAAAGCACACAGAACATAATTGAAATAGATTTTCAAAGATATATCTGAAATATTTTACACCTACCTTTCTTTGTTAGCCTTTTATATCATGTTATTCTAACACAGGAAAAAGAAAAACTCTTTACACACTAAGAGTTCACCGTCAGGTCCTTAAACTTCAAGAAAAAGAAAAAAAAAAGGCTTAAAAAAAACCCCAAAAAACCTCACACTGGTTCTGGCAGCAAAGATTTTCAGAAATCGGAACTCAGGGGAGGGTTTTACTCTCCTCTTTCATACAAATGGATGAAATAAAGGCATTAACACTTCTTGAAATGTCTCAAAACAAAGTGTTCACTTTCAGGGATTCTAGAGAGATATGGACATGACGTTGCAATGAGCCTCCAGCACATGGAAAACAACTGTGGTCTGAGCCACCCCGGGGGTAGGAAAACAGCATTTTCCAAAAATTTTTTCCCGCTTACAGGAGTCCCACTGTGCTCTGGGAGAAGCTGCCATACCTCCAAGTTTGTGGACATCAAGACCAGCTTTGTAGCCCACGAAACTTCTGTTTTTCATTGTTGTTTTATGACAATTTTTTCCTCCAGAAAAACAATACTGAGACAAAAAGCACAGTTTGAAGAATGAATGCCTTTTCCAGTGTTATCACTGCGGCAATAGGCACATATGGGAACTCAAAGCAAGCTCCATTCTGATTTATGTTTGATATTTCATTTAATTGAATTTTTGCAAGAAAACTGGTTTCATTATTGAGAAATGGACCTCCCATCATGCAAAGAGGGGGGGAATAAAATGCTTAAACTCCGTCTCATTTAGCAGTGACAATTTCAGGAATGAACAATAGCTTTGTACATAAATTTGCTTGTTTGGCTGCCACAGATATGAATTGTCAGGGCATTTTAGAACAAAAGAAATGACATGTCAAAGCAAATCTATAGTTTAGCTAATCAAAATGCCGTGTTTTAAATATTCAAGCTGTTTTACACCAAAAGGTGGCATTTATCAGAAAGCACATAAATTGACAGGAAATATAAGATGAAAGTGGGAATGCAGACAAAATAAGGATTTTCAGACACGTACAAGAAATTTATTTCTCTGTGCACTTTATCAACCAACACCTTCCGCCTCAAAAAAAACCTCTAAAACCAGCACATCAAAAAAGCATATCCTCTGCCTCTTTTAAGCAATGAAAACATTAAAGCCAGCTTAAGCAATTTAGCTAGCAAAGCTGGTTCAGCATTTGGCATTGCTCAGAGACCCCTTGCTAGACCAAGGGCTGAGCTTCTTCACAGGCTTTCCACTATGTTTTCTCCAGGCACGTTGGGTGTATCTGCAAAGCTTCAACCTGTCTTCTGCAGGCAGCCTGGGGAGGAGTGTGAGGGGATGTGTTTGGTGACTCTCACACGCAGACACTCTTTACCTGCAAGCAGGTAAAGGCACGTAGACACCTCCGAGGGTACTGCAGCAAAAGCTTGCCTAGCTATAAAAAAAAGAAGTAGAGGAATGAGGCATAAATTGCTCATTTTGTAAGTCCCCTGCAGGACTTTGCTGCTTACAGCCAGCCTCCTGGCACCCCCTCGGCACAGATTTCATCGAGCCCCGCTCCCCCCTGGACCTCTCTGCTCCTGCCAGCCCGCTCTGAAGTCACAGTAAAACTTGTCAGATCAAAAACCTTATTATGTAGGCACGACAGCTCGCTGTGCTTAGCTGCTCCCAGCACAATGCCCAGTTGTGGAAGCTTAACATTATCTCTTAAAAGTTAAGCCCCATTCATTTATCATCTATTGCCAGAACATTTACTGGGTTGCTAAGAAAACACTCCAAAGAGAGACTTTTACAGCAGTTGGTCTGTTTCCTGCTTCCCTGTGCTTGAGAGGTTTAGTCCATTGCCAGAGTTTTGCCTTTGCAACACAAACATATTCCAGAGAGTGTTAAACCCCCCTAAGCCCACCAAAGCTGTTGGTCCTGTCATGAATCTCACCACTTCCCAGGTTCCACAGGCTACAAACCTGCAGATTTGCTTCCTGGAGAAACATTGGCACTCTCCCAGTCTGCCACAGCACAGAGAGCTGCTACATCCCAAAGGCACAGAGAAAAAGCCACAAAAGGTCACAGCCAGGCTTGAGAAGAATTTCAGGAGCTGAGCTTCACAGTCCATTAACGAGCTGGGAGCCCAACAGATGATGCAGAGTTCATGAAAGCACAGCTGGGGCCCTTCTCCAGGAGGATGAAGCATTAACTCACTGCAGCACTGTTTGCCACAAGGAGAGCACACCATGCCATCAGATAGTGTGATTCCATCATCGGATAGAGCCACAGTGCTCCTCTGCATCTGTCACTCTTAGCCCATCTTCCAGCTGGTCTCAGATCATCCCCCTCATCAGCTTCACAACTGACTCTTCATCGGACATGAAAGAAAAAAAGATTAAAATAATTCCATTTACCAAAGTCCCCGCCTAAGACAGGCTTTTGCATACCTGCCCAGAATTTATGCTCTGCAGCAGGTACAGTACTGATTCAGGAAGGAGGGGATTTGCACAGATCACAGACCCCAGCCCACGGATCAGCAGATGTGCAAGAAGAGCTGCAGAATGAAGCCTCAGAAGAGGCAGCACCTGCCTGCAGAAAAGACTTTTTTTTTTTTGTTGGGCTAAAAGACCAGGGTGTTTTCTACAAGAGGCTTTATTTAGGGTCACTGCATTCTTGATTCAGCAACAATAATTTGTGGCAGCCTAAACTCAGAGACAGCAAAGTGACTTCATCACAGAAAGGCCTTGCTGAATCTGCAGAAAGAAGCGCGCTGCGGGAGCAGTGTCACCCCGCTAATGCCAAGCTCCAGCAGCAGCACTGCAAGTTCCTGCTGATTTCCTGAGACGCTGAACTCCTGTGGCATTTCTAGTATGTGGCTGGACTGGTAAACATTTAAGCTTAAGACAAACACCACCACCTAAAGAAATCGAAAGACACTGCTGTATTTAGTGCTGCTGGGCGATGATGCCAACTGGAGTTGAAAACAAATGGCACCCAGAGCTGTGCGTACAAGTGTCTCATTTCTCTGACTCCTCAGGAAGCTATCCCTTAGCAATCTGACAAATCTGGTGATTCCAAATGAGTAAACACTTGCTGATCCCTTCAAGTGACAGCTAAAAAGCACCATCTAACACGCTGAGGCTTTACTTCAGCTATAGCTGCAAGAAAAGACATTCATAAGATCTTAAACTGCAGTTAAGAACCCTTTAAATGTTTCTTCTCGCCAATTTGAATAACCAACATTTCCAGAAGAAAAGCACCTCTCCAGCAAGGGCTCAGGCAGATGGCATACCTGCTCAGAAGATGAAGCTTCTATTTTCTACTTTGAAGAAGGGCACAAGACTGACAAAATCTCCATTCTCTGTGTGCCAGGGCTCTCTTGCCCCAAACCCACCCTACCCAATCTTCCACCATGCAAACCAGGTGCCTCTGCCTGCAGCACCATCCACCCAAACAGAGCAATGAGTGGTGAAACTACTCTGATGGTGATG
Organism: Cyanoderma ruficeps; assembly: GCA_008694505.1. Lineage (NCBI taxonomy): Eukaryota > Metazoa > Chordata > Aves > Passeriformes > Timaliidae > Cyanoderma > Cyanoderma ruficeps. The sequence goes on from VZDJ01004330.1 coordinate 301,943, forward strand.
CAAAACGGAACTTCAGACATAATGCAAAATCACAGGTTTCCAACACCTGCCATGAATAAACACATTACAGCATTTCATTATTTGCACATGGCAAGAAGGGCACCATCCCCAGGTGCATTTCACTAGGGCTCTTGATCTCCCATTTCAAATTACTAAAAGTTCTCTGTTACTGGTAACAACATATTTTTTTAAATTCTGAACCCATCTCCCACAGAAGGAGTTCAGTTACAAAGACTTGCTGTCACAAGACATTGTGAATCACTGTGAAGCTACAAGACAGTCACACCTCCCAGACTGGACTGGGGTTTGGACAAAAGATTGCACTTGCCTAAAACAGTGAAGCCATGCTACATTTGGAAACATTATTGGACTATTTAGTTCTTTATTAGTGGAGCCATTGAGATTTATAGCCTACAGAAAAGGGTTGTTCAATCAACAAAGAGCCAGTGAAGTGAAAAAGCATTAATGTTACCACTGAGGCAATTATTGTAGCATGATCACAATTCCTATGCATCTTTAATTTTTTTGCTAACACAACATATTCTTTAATACATGGATCCTTGTTCCATTAAAATAATATTATTTGTAGCAATAATATGAGGTGGGTGAAACAGAATCCAGTCTCTTAACACTTGAGCACTGCTTTCCCTTGGGGAATATCAGTACACAAAGTGGGGGTTCCAGTAAAATGCTTGTAATCCCAGAAGCTGGTGCACCTATTAAACACTTAGCAGGGCTCCAGCAGAAAGACAATCCCAGAGAAAACAGTCTCAACTGAGACAAAAGAATCCCAGTCCTGGCTCTCGGGAGCAGAATGCTGCTTTAGCTCCATTTAACATCTTGTCTATCCAGAAATTCAAACAGGCAAGAAAATGTCATCACCCTCCAAAGAACAGAGCAGCAATTCCCTGACCCCACACAGCTCCAGAAACACAGGCTTGGGCAGGTGACCAGTTTGTCATGGGAAAACCAATTCCCTGGAGCCAGGTCTCCTGCCATATCTCTCCTGTTAAGGGGTGATGCTTTCCTTTGGTAGTCTTGAAATGCAAGGAAATTCCCATCCAAAGGGATGGGAAAGCCTTGATACAAGAAACCAATCTGAACTACTGCTTCAAACTTTTGTGGGGTATTCTTTTTTCCTTCTCCTATTTGGGGAAAGGAAAGGGAAGACAGAAGCAGGCACCAAGAAAACAGACGGTTCTAACTGGAACACCAGAAAAAGGAAGATAAAGAAGATTTCTACTAATAGAAAAGTCTACTGTACTGTAATCATCGCTTTACTAAAAGATCAGATCCTATCAGGACACTGGTTATATCCATTCATCTCCCAATGCAAGTTTATCTGAGGACTGTGAAAGATCTGGTCATGGACCCTACCCCTAGCACAGCACAGAGTTTGAGAACAAACTTTAAAACTCCTAAGATTCTTCATTTAATCTTTCACCAGGTTGTAGAAAGGACCCAGTCTTGTCAGGAGGAGACAGAACAGCTGCAGCAGAGAGAGGAATGTTTGTGCTGTGTAGAGTAAGAGGTGTGCAAGTCACAAGGCAAGTTTCAGAGCAATGTAAAATAGAAAAGTGAGTCCCTTTCAGGACCAGTGCTGAGCTCTGCATGGAGGCAAAGAGGGAAGAAGGAGTGCTTAAAAAATTTTAGAGAGGAGAAGAAAAAATTCAAAACACAATTTGCTCATTATGCTTTAGTGTGAACATGCCCATTTTCGTGCATCAGGGCAGCTGCTGACCCTGTGCATGCCAACAGATTCCTGGCCGCAGCACCACAACAAATGAATACGGTCCTGTCCTATTCCTCTTCAGGTGCCCTCTTTGACAGCCAGATTTTTGCCACATGCACACCTCTGACATGCTGCTGGTCTTGTACAAAGCCACACACCTCCTTTAAATTCACACCAGCTTTGAGCCCCAAAGGAAAGAGCAATTAGAGGGACACCATTGCTGTGCCACTGCCTGTGGAGGTATTGTCCCCTTCACACCACTTCCAGAGGGTATCATGCTATAAAGCAAGAAAGGAAAACAAGAAGAATGCACAAGGCTCAGCCTCAAGGAAAACTTTCATGAGCCAAGCACCCAGGCAAGAGTCAGGTACCCATCCACAGACCTCCTTGGTTCATGACAACAGAAAGGTGATAGCTTGGGCTCATGAAAAATGGAAGCTGTACATTTGGGTTTTTTTCTGAAATGAATAGTTTTAGCTAGCACACATTTTTCTGTCCAGCTCTCAAATTGATTTTTTCCCCGCATTCTCGACACGGTGCCATTGTCGCTGCATTATGCACTGAAAATACTTACAAAGACATCAAAACTAACTCTGGGTAGGTCTTTGGCAAGCAGGGGAGGGAGGCCAAAATAAAGCAATTCTATATGTAGAGAAGAAGCTGCTTCATTTCACTGTAATCAAAGAAACAGAACAACTGGAAGACCAGCTCTGTAGTCAAATAAGATGAATGGCAACCACAGCAAGGGCCATAAAAACACCAATAAAAAATAAGTTGCCATAAGGGAAATACCCAGCTCAACACTTCTCCAACAAGGTAAGTATAATAAACTCACTCCTAACATGGACACCAGTTTATTTTTTCAGGTGCAACCTAAATACAGAACCAGGGAGAGATGCAGGAGAAGCAGCACGTAAATTCCATCTGCTATGTAAATAGCCTTGCTTGTTGATGGAATTAGTTGCATGATTTAGATCAACATAATCTGACCTTAAACAATGAAATTAACTCCAAGAGCCAATGCTGCTATTTCTCTGGGGGCTGCAGCAGTTTCTCTGCAAATCCCTTTCTCAGACCCTCAGAGGAGAGATTCCTCCCATGCTTGTCTTGGCACCTGTCAGAGACCATGTTTTAGTTTACTTTGCACCAATGCAAAGAGGTTCTAAATATTCTGGAATTAAAACAATCACAAAACATGAAAGTGCTTATAAGGCATTTCCACATTCTCCTCTGGCAAGTGAGTGGCTGATTTACAAGCCAGCTGTCAATACAGAACAATTGCTCACCTCATTTTACAGGGAAGCAAAAAAGTACTTAAAAAAAAAAATACTTGCAGTGCAGAATACTATGAAAAATTGCTTTTTTCCAACATGGCAATCAGCAGTGTGTGTTCATTGGTGACCTGTCACGGACAAATGCTTGTTTAGCTTTCAGATGAGCACCCAAGAGCTGGGACCTACTAAGCAAATAACCAGAGACCACCCCAAAGTTTCCCTCCCTGCAAACCAGTGACCAGCCCATCCCTACAGCTGAAGACCATCCTGTCCTCTGACCATCTGCCACTTGTGTCAACACAAAGCAGGATCGCACAGGCTCCATGCACCCTAAACCTCAAAGGGAAGAAAATCCTTGCAGTTAGTGTTTATCTAGGCCAGCACAGCTCTCAAAGGGAGACTCTGGCTTGGAAGTGTGAAATGTTAACATCTGCAGAGGGTGGATGGCAAATGCTTCGCTCCATTTGGATGTAACCCTCACTGAAATGGAAAGGGAATAATACAAAAAAAGGTGCCCCGTGCACCCAGGGACACCTCTGCAGTTTTCCTGAAAGAAGGAACCAAATGAAAGCAGAAGAACTGACCTTACATCTCCCAGTTTTATCTGCACAAGACTGATTATGATGCAACAGCAGATGGTATTGCTCTTTCCTTAAAGAAAACATGCATTCTTTAGGGAACTGTGTGCAACATTACTCCATCAAGAAGGGCAAATCAAGCCTTGTGGGAGACAGGGAGCTGACTTTTAAGTCAGTAGTTCCAAGTTTGAGGCATCTGTCACTTTTCCGTACAAGCAAATCTCAGAGCTGCCTCCTCCATTGGCTATGCTGCTATCCCTGGGTGACCTGCAACACAGCCTGCAACACAGCCTGCAACACAGCCTGCAACACAGCCTGCAACACAGCCACCTCAGTGCCAGCCTGGGCAGTGCCCCGGGGCAGCCACAAATGCCCATAAAATGTCCTGATGCAGTGACACAGCAGCAGCAGGAGATGAATGACCAAGGTTTACCACACTGCTCACGGAAACAATCAGTTCCCAGTTACAGCTCCAGCCCCTTCCCCATCTGCATCCACTGGAGGCACCTGTACAGGTCTTCCCTTCCAGCTGGGGACACCAGACCAGCCCTATTCTCATCCCTGACCAAGCACCAGCCTCACAGCTGCTTGTGTTGATGCCAAAGCTCCCCATTTTGGAGACCCCAATCTCCAGTAAAGTGTTCTGCTATTTCTTCCTGAACTGCTGTCTGCAGAGGGTTTTGGGAAAAGCCCAACTCAGCTCTACACCTCAATCATTTGTTCTTATTAAAACCCTTATATAAAACTCTGTAAGACAGTACCCCAATGCATTAAAACTAGAATTACCCAGTAAGGACAAGGCAACTGTATTTGGAAGGAGCAAGTATGACTTTAGCCTAGAATGTCATTACTACTAGGAAAATAACCAAACCAAGGACACTTCATTCTATACCATTAAGCATTTCAAAGTATCTGGTGACACCACGGTACTAAGTAACAGACAACTCACTTTCCCATGTAATTTGTTTTATAGGCAGATGAAAACATTAGAAAGACAAAAGGGAGTTTTTATATTCTGATCATTTACATTTTATCTACATTAACAATCAAAAGCATCATAAGCAGTGAAGGGACTGTTGTCAGATACTATTTTGATGACATGTGTCCTTTTAAGTGTATCCAGTGTTCCTCATATCATTAGAAGCAGGGGGAAAATTACAGAATACTAATGGCCAAGCAAGCTCCAAGTATAATAACTATTTCTTTTTTCCGTTCATGTTATCAGCCCATATTTTATCTCAATTTCTTCTTGAAGACCACTTGAAGAAACAAAATGGAAATTTGAATATACTGTCTGATAAATTTTTCTCCCATGCTCCACTACACCTGAAGAGCTACCAGAACCATGGGCAAAGCTACTTATTTCTATACATTCAGCTTCTTCCTTCCCACCTTTTTTTTTTTTTCAGTGATGCTGATACCACATCTTTGCATGCTCATCAATGATGTTTCTTTACATCCCCTCTTGTCCATACTCAAATGCTGTCACCTGTTTACACCTGGATTGCAAACCCCAGAGAGAAGCAAGACCAGACACACCACCACCACTGTCCCAAATAGGGGCTGGGTAGAAACACTCTGTGTGTGTATTTACAAGCCAATGCTACCTCATTGCAATTCATGTGGACAAGCTGTCTCTAATCCTAGATTTCAGCAAGAACTTGAATTATCATTTCCTTAGTCCTACGGTGAAGCTCCCTGATGATCCCTCCCTTTCAAAGGACAAAAGGAAAACCAACACTGAAAAGGTCACAAAGGATCAACAGCACAGCCCTTTGGTATTTTGCCTCCTCTTGTGCTTTTTACTGGATCTCTAACTCTTAAGGAGTGCATGCATGCACCAAACCCAGCTGGTTTTCGCCATTTTACTCCCACATGCTTCCCAGGGCAGCACACAAGGAGCTGTACACCCTTTGCTCTATGAGCTGTATCTCTGCATGGAGAACAGAGACACAGAGAACACCACAGAAGAGCAGAGAAAGTCACAGTTTGTTAACTGTAATTAGAGAAAAAACAAATTTATGAAGCAAATAAACCTAGATGTGTGTTAGCTCTATACCATAAGGGCACAGAAGGTAATACCTTCTGAAGAGTTTCCATCTCTCCCTGATAATCCATGCTTAATTAGATCTTTATACCTTAATGCAGATTTCCTCTTCCTAATGTTCCTGCTGTCCTTCCACCCCTCACCCTTGCCACCTTATGTCAGCGGCTTTGTCCTCTGACAGAAGCCCACCACAACGGGCAAAGTGCCAACATAATTAATTTTTCAGTAAAAGCCAAGTTGTTGGTTTTTTTTCAGAAACATTTTACACTTCAGAAAACGTCAGAAATGTCAGAGTCCATAAGCAGAAACAAAATCAGAGCTCTGCTTCCCTATTAATACTGCATGACCTCCTCAACCATCTCACTCCGGGAGAGGAAGACAGGGCACTGACAGGGAGTGGGAGGGGGCCAGGGAGCCAAGCAGTGTCAGTCACTGGCTGGTTAGAAAAGCAAACAGGAATTAAATATAAGAAGCACCAAACCAAATGCCTCTGCCTTGAGAGTGGGCTGAAAAGCTGCATGCTGCTCAGAAGAAGGGGCATGCAAAGCCCAGAGGACAGCAGAGTGGTAAGGCTTGATCTTCAGTGCTCAATCACCCTAAAATTCTTTCTTTGACACTTCTGCATGCAGAGGTGACAACCCAAAATTATATCTGTCTGTAGAGAGGATGAAGAAAAGTGCTGTGTGGACTCTGCTTGTCCCTCAGAGGAATCCCTGAGCCTCCCCTCAGTGCTTCCCCAAGACAAGGCAGGGTGTCATCCTCAGAAAAAAACACATGGGAGTCCTGATTTCTTGTCCCCTTTCACCCCTGAGCTCAGCTGCTGCTGTTTTACTGCGACCTCAGCTCCAGTACGTGCACAAACACCCTTCCTGAAGCCTGCAAATACATCACAGTGAGTTATGTGCACTTTCAGACCTCTGCAAAAAACACAAAAGGAGATATATCTCTGCTTCCCCAGGAGAGCCTCGGCAGAAAGGCTGGGACACAATGGGCACTGCACCAAACCCATTTCCACGGGAGTTTTACAGCCCTAACGATCTAAGGGCTCAGGTCACCACCCGATTTCATCGTTTGTTGTGGCTGAGGGCCAGTAGTACCAAAATGTGTATAAACAGGGCAGATTGTCTCTTACCCAGAGCAACTCAACATTTTGGTATTGCTGAAAAATCACAGAACTACAGAACCATGAATTTAGGCTGGAAGAGCCCTCTTAAGATCAAGTCCAACTGCTGAGCCAGCAATGACAGGTTCACCACTAAACCGTGTTCCCAAGCACCACACCTACATGATTCTTAAATCCCCCAGGGGATAGTGATTCAAACACTCCCCTGGACCACCTGTTCCAAATGAAACTTTGCTCCAGACCCCTCCAGCTGGGGGTCCTTACACTTTTTATTGTCCCATGAACCACAAACATCAAGGTTACTGACAGAATTCAGCAGTGCTTTCTCCACAAAAGGGTGACATGGGGCTCCACTTGGGCTACTGCAGCATCTTCTCTGCAGGTCCCGTTACAGATAAAATCACATTTTTTCTTTCTTTCCTTCCTCCATTTCTCCTCTCCTGTGAGCACACTAAGGAATTCTAAACATTTTCTGGCACATTCATAGTGTTTAGAGTCAAGTCCTTGAACATTTCTCAGCCCATGAACTAAGTTTCCTTGCTGGGTCAGGCCTCAAAGGGTTTAAAAAATGACATTGAATGTAAAATATCCACACAGGCCTTAATATGCTTATACTGACTCCTGCAGCATCATGAACACAAATGAAAAAAAGAGGCAGAGCCATTTATGAGACAGGAACAAAACTTTCCTGTTACAAATGCGTCAGTAAATAAGTAATAAACTCAAACTTATGAAAAATTTGCTTATGATCAAGGTTTGTTTTGTTCTTCTATTACACAGACTGATTACAGGATGGATAAAACAACAACACAGGCACATGAGTTCTACATGACCACAGCAGGTACAGCTCACACAGATCCAGCTGAGAGGAAGTGGCACATTCCTAACATCATACATCCAGGGGATAAAAAGCCCTCTCACATTCCACAAGCAAACTCACTTTAACTACAGCATTGAGTCCCTTCCAAATCTTTGAATGAATGATCACACTTCAGAACAGCACAAGAACTTTCTGCAAGAGACATTTAGATGAAATATCATAACTGATTACAGGAAGAGCTGGTAGCCCTGTTTATTACAGTTGCCTAATGCTTCTGATCTTTAGACCCTTTTCCTACTTACCTATAATTTTGCCAAGCTCTAGCCATCTGGACTGCAACTCCATGTGCCTTTTGTCTGCCTCAGGCAAATTTTAATTTCAGCCAAAATGGTTCAACTGCTTCTAGGAACAAGGCAGAGAAGAAAGTTTTATCTTTCCTTTTTTTTGCCTACAGTAAGAAATCCTGCTGACCTTTTCTTTAATTAGCTAAAGCACTTACCAGACTTTGAAACAGAACTCAGCTTCTAACAGGATTTTGTTCAAGTCTGTCTAAACATGAACTTTTTGGTCACAATTTGGGGGTGTGGTTGAGTTCAGTACACTTCTGCTCTATCTGCAGGAACAGACCCAGATCCAAATCATCTTTGTCTTGAGAGGTGGGAGATAGAATAAAAGTTGATTTTTTAACATATTTACAATCTTGAAAGCTCCCTCTTTTTAAAAGAGAGCCCAGAGTCTGGTGCATTAATGCTTCTTTTTATTAACTTGAAGACCAAGTGGAAATAGTCAAAGCTGGACACTGCCCCTCCAGCTCTTTGCCTTGCCAGTTTCAGAGGACAAAAGGTGTGTGGTGTAAAAGCCAGCTTTAACCAAAGAAGCTGAACCCAAGCCCCAGACTTGAATATCTATTGTTACACTGCAGTGAACACAAACTTAAAAGGTCCTCATTAGGGTCCTTCTGAATTCTGATTTCTGTGAAAGAAACCTGCTTCTGCTCAGTGTTGAGCGTTACGAAGCAGCGTGAAAATAAGGCACTCACAGTAATTGAAAATTTTGAATTCTATCTCTAGGTGTCATTTAAAAGTATTCAAAAATAGACATCAAGCAACAACGAGAAAGAAAACAACTCATTAAGGGACTTTCATTCAGTGTCTTTACACAAGGGAAGACGCTTGTGGGAAAACACATGATGCTATAATTAAAGGCTGTATTCCAATGCACAAGAAACCAAATTGAGGTTTCAGAGATTGCCTTAATTGTTCACAACCTTTCTAAACTTTTCACCCTCAATAATGTTGTTCTGATGTTGTTTCCTGCACACAATTTTGTGATCTACCTGTTGGTGTGAGACGAATCCAGGAGGATCAACATGCATCTGGAGAGGTTACTTTCTTCCAGCTCTGTATCTTCAAGATACACGTCAGGACCAAATATTTACTTACTAGTGAGTAATTATTTTTCATGCTTATGTCACAGTGAAGCATCACAACCTAGACAAAGAAATGGGTTTCAACCTCTCTCCAGTTCAAACACTGCCTCCTCATGTGATGGGATGCATTTGCTTTTATTTAACGGAAGTAATGCAGTGCACTTTATAGAGCATCTTCAAGGTAAAAATCTATGCAACCTAGTAAAAAATAGCATTATACTATCCATTAGTTCAAGAAGCAGATTCTGAATCACATCCCTTAGAAAATGAACCACCTCTTCAAATGTCAAATTGTTTACTCCTCACTGGTAGCAAAATGCGATGTACAAGGTTACTAATATAATTTCCAGGCCATTATCTAAACAAACACCCTATGAACAAAGCAAGAAAGAGGGAAAAGTAGCATATAACCTCCAGCTTTAAAGCTGCTGCAAATTCCAACATACAAGTGCCATCCCTCAACAAACACAGAGGAGCTGCTCAGTATGGAAATATACATCAAGTCTTTCTTCAGAAATCATAAAGCTCATTCCCAAGGACAATGAAGGCTCCATCAGTGCAGTGCTGCTATTCAATGCCAATCTTTCCCCCTTTTCAAGGCTACCCCTCTAAACACAGGCACTCCATTTATTCAGGAGCAGGAGTGTGACCTCCTGGTCCCTGCAGTGTGTGGTTTTCCCACTGTGCCAGCTGACAGGAGCACTTCAGCCCCATTCTGGGTCCCAGATCCAGGGGAGCTGCCAGAGGAACCCATCACAGCTGAGCAGATGTGAACCTACAGCAAGCCAGGAGGTGCTGGGCTGTTCCTACAGGCACCTGCAGAGTCTGCCAGTGTTCAGACCATCCCCCAGCAGCACACCAGAGGCTAGGCATCCTCCTCCTGCTGTCCCTAATTTCCACAGAGGGTAAAGTCCAGCACACACAGCTCACCAAGCAGCCACGCCATCCTTCTGCTGGACCACAGGCAGGAGTAACCATATTTCTCCCTAATCTCCCCCAAAACCAGCTCTCTGCTTGAGCTGGGACAGCCATGGGTCAGTCTTACATGTGCTGCACCTGTGTGTCCATGGCAGTGCTTTGGCAGGGCCCAGCCTGATGGTCAAACACCATTCTCCCTCCAAGCAGCACACACAGCCCTTCTGCAGAGACAGAGAAGGTCACCAGCCATCCCCCTGCCCTCCACAAGAAACTGAGCAGAAGACACCCTCCACTGCTGGGCTCCTGTATTTCCTCAGCCAAAAAAAAAGTCCAAGTTTTCAATGTGTCTTACTGACATATTAACAGCAGTGGCCAGCTCCTCACGGCTGAAGTGTTTGCTGGAAGCAGAAATGCTGTGCAAGAGATTCAGCACTCTTCTTGTCATTTTTCTCTTTAGACAACATTTTGTTTTATTTTTATTTTTTATGTATTATCTGCACAAGAGGAGGCTTAGCTGCACCCAGCAGCTGTTCACCACAGCCCCAATAAGGAGGGAGCAATGCCTCACGTCACATGTGAAAATCCTTCCCAGGCCACCTCAGAGGCCTCCATCCAGCCCTCACTAAGTACATAACCATTCCCACAGGTCTCATAAGAAGGTGGATCACGGCTGTGCAGCTGGACATTGGAGACCAAGCACTCCCCTGAAAAACTGCAGCATAAATAACAACCTTAAAAGCCTTGTCCAGAGGGAAGCTGTGCACCTAAATCAAGCAGCACAGATTTCCCCAGTCAAAATGACCCTGTCATGATCTGGGCTGGCATTCTCAGCTGAAGGACCAGGGATGCTATTTTCTTCCATTTAAAGAACTATTTTGAATTTATGAGCCAATATTTAAGAACAGTTGATAGCCCACTTACATGGCAGACTCAAGCAGATTGAAATAATTTGATAATTAAAAGGCAGTAGAAGCATGTGTATCATTTCAATATATTTCCTATAATTCAGTAGCAATTTGATTTTATTTTTTTAATGAGATAGATTAGAGACTATGCATTGATCTGATTAGCCTTCACATTCTTTCTTCCTTTTAATGTAAACCAATCTCCTTACACGGATTACTAAGCCTATTTAATTTCCTTTCCCTAGAAAAAGTATCATTTTTCACTGTGATCATAATAGGAATTTGACCAATACAAATACACTGCATTACTGCAGTTCCTCATCCATTTCCTTCAAAAGGACTGAATTCCAAAGTTGTGAGCTGTAATCCTAGAGGCAATCTTACTGTTCTCTACTGCTTTTAAAATTGCTTCTTTATGGCACTCAGCCATAGACTTTTTGACTTGAAGATGACAAATTTGAGAAGAGCTAATCAGCAAAAGAATTAATTTACAATTGATCTACACTATTCTTTGTTTTGCCTTGTCTCAGAGAGTTAGTTTTATTTAATCTTCACTTGCTAACCAACAGGTCTGTGATTTTTTTTTCTCCCAAGCACACATTCAGATGATTTTTTTTCCAATTAACTTTTGGGGATTTTTTTAATAGCAGCAGATCAAACATGCAGAGCTTCCTACATTTAATCTGTCATAGAAGACGTATTAATTCCTAAATGCAATACTTCATGGACATGGCTTCACTTTCACACATTACAATTTTCACTCGTCTCCTGCGCATCCCTGGCACAACCCTACACAACCCCAGGTGTCCTCCTCTGACCAACCAGTGTGACACAGGACACAACTCAGCACCCACCAAAAACACCTAAATAAGCCCAGCCATTGAATCTGTGACTGCTGTGGTGTGCACAATCTAACACCCTCTCTGGAAGTGTTCAAAAAACCACGTGGATGTGGCACTTGGGGACAAGGTTTAGTGGAGGGCTTGGCAGTGCAGGGTTAAGGTTGGATTCAATGAACTTGACGGTCTTTTCCAACCTAAATGATTCCATGATTCCTATAACACCTGCATTCTGAGGGCTGCAAGTAGACACAGCACCAGGTACTCCATCCCAGTGTACCTGGATGGAAGAGGTTTGTTCAGGTAGTCCTAACCAGTCCAGTCCAGCCTGCATCCCCTTCACAGCTGCAGGATAAAAACCTAAACTCAAACATTCAGACACTGCTGCCACAGAAACAAACACAGAAGATTCCACATCCCTCAGCATCTCTCCACCATCCATGCCAGATGCATCTGCTTTACTTTCTAGTGAGCAGCAATACCACAAATCTGTCACAAGCACTTCTTTGATACCAAAAGCAATGTGGAGCACTGCCTTTTCTGGGCTGAGGGAATAAAGCCAGCCTCAAACAACTCAATTTCACATGAGTAGCGAAAAGTTTGACCAAGGCACTGCTATGATTTTTTTGAACATGTTAAGAATAAAGCCCCATACTTGAAAACTGGATTGTCTATGCCTCCAGAGTGTCCAAAAGTTACACTGGTTCCATGCACCAGGTAATCCAAGAGGCACTGCCAGCCATACACACTCATGAGGAAAGCTGTCATCTGTCCTCACTGTCTGAGTGGTGTTTTTCACAGATTAATATACTTTCACACTAGAATGAAAGATTATAAATTGCTAAAATTGATTTTACATCAGTGGTGAAGTCAGAGTGAGTAACACACCTGAGGTGACCCAGTGTGCGCAGGGGAACATGAAACCACAGTGTATTGACAGTTTAATTGGTTCAGCAAGAGTTCATTTCCCTCAGATGAAATGCACCATTGGCCATTTTATCGCTATATCTTATTGCTGCTTTAAAAGTGAAGCAGATGACAATCTAGCAAAATATTTTTGTTACAGAGACAGCCCATGTCTTTATTGCTGGGTGCTGGCTTCCTTCCCCCTTTCCTCCCCAGCAAATGCAAACTAGCTCCTGTTTGCATTTTAAGCACTTTGCAGGATGAGCATGCCTCTATATATCCTTTCAGGAAAAGTGATGGAAGATGCTGCTGTGCCCATTTCTGTACTGGAACTACAAAGGATAAAACACAAATCTTCAACAGCACCAAGCAGTTCTATAAATACCACATTTGAGGGTAACATGACATTTATATCACCTTACTGCAAGCTAAAGAGATGTCATTTGACTGCTTTATAGCATTAGGAGGCATTTAAAGAATGTTAGTACTTGAACTATCAAAAGATGATAACTTGGAGCTCAAAGGGTAATTACAGAAAACAGCCCACTTGTGGAAGCAGGAGACGTGAAGGAACAGGGAGCTCTCCTTCCTGGTTGTCTCACAGCTCACACTCGCTCGGAATGCAGGCAGAGCATTGTGTTCTGCCAACGTGGTTCAGAGCAGATGGGACAGAGGCAGCAGCACCACGCAGACATGGAGAAGCTGCAGGAAATGCCACAGGTACCCCAGCAAGGCTGTGATCCTCCTGCAGACCCCCAGCCCAGACACCTCCCCATCCAAAAGGTCTACATTCCCTATGAAGCTGCAGCATTAATTCCAGGGAGCAGCCCCAGGGTGCACACAGTCAGTTCCTCTCTCATCCCTCAGAACAAGCAGGAAAGCACCATCCCCTTCCACAGCAGAAAAGCAGCATCAGAGCTGGCAGGGGACAGCACCCTGGCAGCAGAAGGTACAAGCACCCAGGAGTTCCTCCACACACTTTGAACTGGGGGCCCCTAAGCCCAGACACCAAGTGCAGTGCTTAAAAACTGCTGAAGCAGCATGCAGGCAAGTTACAAAAAGCCCCTTATTCACCTCCAAGCCTCATTTCACTGATGAGGGGAAGGACATCAGCAGTGTTTAATTGCAGGGCAGAAACAGGCAGGATGCAGGGAGGGATCTCAACCACACACAGCTCCCCACTGCTGTATCCCTCAACCCATGAAGGCCCCAAAAGCAAGGATTGGGGCACCAGGTATATCTCCTACTACACATTTTACTCCTCTGTGGACCTGCCAGAGGGTTGCTGCTAACTCAGCAAAGGGCATAACACAGAATCTTCCTGCAGCAGTCAACAGATGCATGGAAATGCAGGTGGGAGCATGAGAGGCCATCGGTGTGGGGATGTACTGCAGAGCTCAAGGGGGGATGCAGGGAAACAGCAGCAAAAGCCAACGAGGTACCTCCTGCAAGGAGACACCCCAGAGACACCTGCCAAGCTCTCCAACTATGAGCAAGGCAGTCGAAGATGCACCAGGATTTTGGGAAATCGTGAGAAATGGGACCACTCTGGTACTGGCTAAGGCAGGAGACAGGGACCCCAGGCAGGAGGGGAGCCCCACAACTCAGGCTCAGCATTGTGAGAGGCTCCTCTGAGGGAAGACCCGTCCAGAACCCACAGAGCCCAGTGAGCTGCATGCCAGTGCTGTGCTAGCACTGAAACTTCACGCAATGAGAGGAAGAAACAAAAGCAAAACCAAACATCTTTCAAAATACCTCTTCCCAGTAGCATGCACTGTCATGCAATTCTTCCAAAGCCATGGTTTATGTGGCTCAGGAGGGCAGTTTCATGCCCTAACTCCTGCATGATGGATTTTACGATTTGTTAAAGAAATTCATCAATCCTCAGCAGTCATTTTTAATGCCCAGAGCCTCCACAAACTCCCGCATTTTGCTGATCCCCCCAATTTCAAATAATTTGAAAATGCTGCTACTATTACAGCTCTGCTCCTAAAGCTAAGCATTATGGCACACTCCAGACTTCCAGCTTTGCGTGCTGGTGTAATAAACAGATTAACTGTGATTTATGAACAATAAGTTCTGGTTATTTGAAAGGAAACATTACCTCCCTAGACCAATTCTGACNAGGAAACATTACCTCCCAAGACCAATTCTGACAACTAGAGATCTCTCATTATGCAGACATTATTTCCACCTACCCGTAATCATTGGTTTAGAGCATCGTTTTCGACCTGGTAAATGTATCACCATAGTTTTCCACTACAAACTTTGTGCACCCAAAGCATCTGGCAGGAAGCCCCACCAAAGGCAGAACACCAGCCTGAATTGACCCACTGAGACAATTCCTATTTTAAATTCAAGTTATTAAAAAAAGAAAATATTAAAGCAACAACAAATTAAAAAGCTTTTGTAGAGAAGGCCCACCTTCTATCTTTGGAGATAGATGCACCACAGAAGGATGCAGCAATACTCCAGTTAGCAGAGGACTAATTAGGAAGAGGAATGATAAGATGATACAGAGATCTGTTTCATGACCTTATTTACTTGTAAAGCCTAATAAGAGTTCCTATATTCTCTTCCAAGAAATGGATCTTTTCTTTGAATCCGCTGTAAAATGTCAGCTTAATATTTTACAAGCCCACAAGCAGGAGTTGACATTTTCACATGCACTTTTCACCTGAAGCTACTAAGCTGACCACCCCACTCAAGACACTTTCAAGTCCTGCTAACCATCATTTCATACATTTATTCAGTTAATTGTAATCATTTTTCTCCTGTTTAGAAAAGCTGTGCAGCCCTGCACACTGGTTAGACAGCCAAGCCCATCCACACACCACAGCTGTAACCTGTTGGTCACATCCCCCCTCTGCAGGGCTGGCTAAACTCCAAGACCTCCTGAGTCCCAGCTCCTCTCACCTCCACATTCAGAAATAGTTATTAACTTTCCAAGCCAGAGACTTCTCCCACTTGGCCCAGATCACTTCCTCCCTCCCCACACACACTAAGGGCAACAATCTGCAGAACAATGCAGGGCTAAAGCCCACCCAAGGCTCTTCCTACTGAAAGACCTTCCTGAATTATCAAAACTTAATTGGCTTAAAGACGCTGGAGAATTAAACTATTCCAAATGATAACAGACAAGCTCTTCTGAGCAGTGCTGGTATCAATGGGCCCCTCTTGGTGATTAATGTGCAAAAGCTCCCACCACACAGCCCATCTCCTCTCACCTAATTGCTACCTCTATCTTGGATTTACCTGTGCAAGGCATAATTAGTAAAGATAAAATTCTTCATATACTTAAACCTCTTTAATGCAATAAAAGAAATCTCGGCTCCCTCACCTTGACTCTAAAGTAGAAACAGAGGCTCGTGAAAAATGAAAAGCCTTGAAGGATTTGGAATAAGAAACTTGGAGAGACAATCGCTAATCTTTTATCTTCTAGACTTCAAGCAGAATCAAGTTCTTCAAAGAAAACCCAATAAAGCCCAGACATTTTCATCATAACAAAATAAATAATTCAGTCATACTTTAGAGGACTCCAACATTAGGATTGGCTATTTGATATATTTGTGGCTTAGGTGCCTCTAAACTGATTAAAGATAACCTGATAGAAGCTTGCAATGTCAAAACTGCCTTCATTCCTGACAGATATGAATGGATAGTGTAAATAACTATAAATAACCAAAATGGCTGCATTTATGCCTAGTGGAGGATTTACAGCCTTCAGAGCTGCCTGGTAGGACTAAGAGTTACAGCTCTGCCTTTATCCTGCCACAACACACAAGCAGAGAAGAATCTACATCCTCCCCACAGCACCTGCTCTGCAGAACCACCAAGGGCCCTATCCTGATGAGACAAGGAACAGGATTCTCCCCTGAATAAGAAAATAGACATGTGCAGGCAGGTTTGTTGGTGTTGATTCATTATGGTCTTCCTAGAAACCACTGCGAAACACACATCCCGAAATCCCCTCAATTCTCAGTAGCCCCTGCAAGTTTCCCCCAACACCGCTTTTGTTATTTTCCAGCTGCCACTTACAGAAGGGAAGATGCCATTGCCTTTTAGGGAACAGACCAGGTCTTGGTTCACCCCTCCAGGCCTTCACCAAGGGGACCCCAACTGCAGCAGCCCCAGTCAATTTTTCAGTTTGGGTTACTGCACTCCTAACCTTCCCATCATCCACCACATTCCCAAAGCTCCAGCAGCAGTGCAGCCCCACAGGAGCTATCTGGGAAGTGGGGGGAAGTGATTTCTGCACCCACAGAAGCACTGGGGCAGGTCGATTCAGGGTCAGGAACAGCCACATTGTGCATCTCACGATTTATTCCACTGCCAGGAGATCACAGAGCCACTGACACACTCCAACAGCTCCGTGTTTGCACCACGTGGAAAATTCCCTCCAGGATGGGTCTGGCATCAACAGAAGAAGCTGCAGAGAGGCAGCATGAGATCCTGCTGTTCACTTATTTGAGCAATCATTTAAAATAGCGAAAGCAGCTCTCCCTAGGAGCTCACTGTGCAGAAGCAGCCCTTCACAGTCAGCTCTCCTGTTCCTGCTCCTCTCACTTGATGGAGGGGGGAGATTACCAGGAAATCTGACACAAAGAATGGGTGCAGATGCTTCTCTAAGAGGCCCTTCTGTGCTTAATTCTGTTGCCACCTTTCAATTTTTTAAAGTACCTCTTTTCTTGAACAGAGAACTGGTAGGAATGTACCACAAAAGCTGCAAGCGAGAAGCTGCTAAAGCTTTAATTTTCTGTTATCCACAGAGCAATATGGCCAATATGCAGGGCAAGAAATTAAATGACCATTCAAAAGCAAATTCCCGAGCTTGGGAAGGAGGAGGAATCAGGCTGATAAACATGCACACAAGCCAACCCTAGGGAACACAGCGCTTTAGTGAGGTGAAGGAGACATAAAGAAGAACCACACTGGTATTTTTCTGCTCAAGTTTACCTTTCACAAAGTTGAGCTATTCAGATTTAAAATTTAGGAGATCAGCCGAATTCATTGAGGGATTTTTTTGTTGTCGTCGTTTCAATAGGAAAAGACTAGATGGTGGCAGGGCCAGAAATTCCCCCACTGATTAAAAAGCAAAGATCTAATATCAGAAGAGAGGAGAAACCAAACCATAAGTAAGAAACCAAACCATTCTCTCCAGTTGCACTAAGCAGTGGTTAGTTTGGATGAGAACATTTTGTAATATTAAATGTCACATGACAAAAGACACATGAGCAGTTCTGAGGTGATGGGATTCATCCCAGCTTCAGAGCTGAGAACCCCAACCAGGAAGTGCCCACATGGGCAGGTACCAGCATGAATACACCAAGGGAAAGCGAAAAAACTGCTCACAAAAAAAAAAAGAAAAAATCCTGGAATAAGATTTAACTGCAGTTGAGGCAGCCACAATCCATTTTAACACTGTCAAACGCAGCAAGTTTCCAAAGATTAAATCACTACTTAAATCATCTTCATAATTTTAAAAAACGCCTGAAAGATAAGACCAGGAGCTAATTGTACCATTTAAATTTAGTGAAGGGAAGATTTTTTGGTTGGGATTTTTCCTTCTTAACTGCAATAAAGAAAAAGCCCAAGGGTCTAAAACTAATAATCTAATAAACTTTGCTAAGTGAACATTTTAACAGATAGGCCTGGATGAGATTTCCTGTAAATGCCAGACAATTTCCCTTGATCTTTATCAGCAGAGATGCTGCTCTAGCTTCAGCAGAAAGAAATTAAATTTGGTGCAAAATAATAACATCTGGGTGAGATCCTGCTTGTCAGACTAGCAGTCCCTTCAGATGCCAGGGTAAAAATATTAAAATTAACTCTGAAGTATTTCACATTTGTGTTTTTAATATGAGTGGTTGAGCTGTGTTTCCATACCAACACATTTCTCCCCTCTGGAGAGAGGTGCAATTATCCATCCTCTGCACTGGGTCCCCAGACTGGGGGTCTAACCCACAGTAAGACACATTGGGAGCTTTCTTCCCTGCCAGAGCACATCTCAGAGCTGGCACTGCTTCCAGCTATTCCATCCCTGCACCCTCAATTCCCACAGCCACAGGGAATCTGTCCCCAGGACCAGCAGGAGATGTTCACTGGGGCTCCAACTGTGGTCATGGGCTCCTTCTCCCTGACCCCTTCAGCATTCCCCCCAATAGCTGAGTACCCTGCACAGCCCCAGGCACAGCCCTGCCAGGGGCATCCTGCACAATTTCTACAGCTGTAACAGCCTCTGGCATTGCAGCCATCAAAATACTCCTAAGCAAGCAGCAATCAAATGATCAACCTATTTTAAGAAGTGTTCTGCTACAAACTTTCAGACTAATTATAAAGATAACAAAAGTAAATGGTGTTCAAAGTCTAATGAATCGTCCTTCCAAGTCCAAAATACTTCATATAAGATAATTAAAGTGAGCTCCTCAATGGTTCCAGCTAGGAATTCCTCCTCTGTAATGGGATTGCAAATGATTTTTAGTCACTTTAGAGCTCTTTTATAAGCAGAAGTGGTCAGAAACTGTTCAATTAAATGCTTTTCTTCCCCACCACCAAGAACAGCAATTCCACATACCAGGGCTTCTCAGAATAACTTCAGCTTCAAAACCCCTGCATGGGTCTTTTGGCCAGGGTGGAAATAACAGTCTTTAAAAGTTGGGGGGTGGGGGTTAAATAAAATCAAAGCAAGGGATTCAGCTCTCTCCAGAAGTGGCAGAAAGTTCAGAGCCAGAGCACCCGACTGCTGTGCACAATCTGCAGTTCCACAGGGTGTTATTCCCACACACAATAAAAACTAATGTTGCAGTTTCTATCAAACGGGAAGGAGGGAGGCAGATGCTTTGTATTCCACCCAGGTTATTCACATTTTCTGAAACTGGTCCACATTTCCAATGCCTAGGAAACCAATCTCTCATTAGTTTTACTCCATTCTGGTTATTAGAATTGGAACTTAATGGTAAGTGCATTAAGAATTACTGGGGGGAAAAAATGTGCTGTTATCTCCTCAGCAATTCATTTGATCTTACACTGAGAAAAAAAACATATTGGACTCCATCAGTCAGTTGTGGCCCAGAACAGAGCTCTGCCCTGATCTCACAGGCTTCAGCAGGCCTTGGGTCTTGCTATTAGTGAGGCATAAACAAAAATAAATCAATTATTCTGCAAAAATATCATCATGAGGGAAAAAACGCTTGGTTGCCCATGACTTCTTTTTTAAATACAGGCAAAAACACCATTAATACAGAATGATGGAACCTCAATAGGACAGCACTCAACAAATAAGCAATCATTTCACCGCACATTAAGCATAAGGCCCTAAAAAATGAATGCAGATTTAAGTGGCACAAACTAGTGTGTATCCACACTAAAAAAAAATTCAAGGATCTATTTTGCAAATAAAAAAACAAGCAAACAAACAAAACCATCATTTTATCATTAGAAGGAGAGCTGCCCTAGACAGCAGGGCACCAAGCACTCAAATACCCCATGGAGCACCAAGGACCACATTTGGGAACCAGCAGGCTCTGCCACCTTTTCCACAGAATAAACAACTTTGTCGTGCAGTGGGTAACAATAACAATACACAATGCAGTTGAGGCAGATCTTCCCAAGCATTATACTGAGGCAACAACCAGATCACCTCACTGCAACCTGTACTTTGGTACTGACAAAGTCAGGCAGGACAATACTCGCACAGATATTTTAATTCTTGGAGAGGTGGGGGGTTTTTTGTGGATGTTGTTTTGTTTTTTTTTAATTTGCACCTCAAGAAGTTTAGCCTTTACATTTCCATTCATTCTTACAGCTACCAGAATATTTAGGACCAGCCCTGCAGAGCAGCCATATAGCAAACCAGGTATATTACCAATCATAAACAAGCATATGTAATATCTACAAACATACGAAAACAAGTGAACAGAAAGCTTCCAACCACTTGCACTTCCAATTGCCCAGAGCTGAGGAAGAGGAGCAGAAATGCTGCCTCCCCCTACAGGTGACTGGGGCACCCCCAGCACTCACCTTGGAAGACAGCAGCGTTCTGGATGACGAGGAATTTCAGCTCCATGCTGGCAGACTGCAGCAGCTGCTCCATGTTCCCACGGGCGGTCGCCTGGTACTTCTCCTCCATCTTCCTCGAGCAGCACGTGGAGGACCCCTTCGGGATACAGACCTGCAGATCAGTCCCTGGAGAGGCACAGGAAAAGCAGACAACTCACATTAGGAGGTGGAATTAGGAGAGGAAACCGACTCAAAGCATCAGTATGGCCACAGTCAGCGTTTGGGAAAATTGATGATGTTTCTGGAATTTGTCCCGAGCGAGCAGCTTGGCCAAAGGAAAGGACAGAGAAGGCAGAGCTTGGATGGCTGAGCAGTGGCCCCCCCAGGGCTGGGCTTGCCTGCCAGCACAGTGTTTGCTTCAGCTTCCACACAGGGATGTGCTGGTGCTGAGCAGAGTGATCCCGAGCCTCACCCTGCTATCCCCTGTCTGCCCACAGCAGTGAGGAGTCACAGACAGGCAGGAAAGATGGAGTGGGAGGTGGAAAACGGAGACAGCATTTGAGGCTGTGGATTTACAGTGAATAGAGCAATGTATGCAGTACATCAAGGAGGGTATGCTTGTAATTTGCATAAAGACTTAAAAGTAATTTGGAACGTAACAGTGCTATTTGCTTGCAGTTTCTACCCTTTTGTATCCCCAGCAACCACAGTAATTGCAGAAGGACACAACTATAATGATTTACTTGGCTTTTTAGAGCTGACTTTTAAATTGTACAAGCAATGTCCTCATCCCATCCTTCCTCCATTGCAAGAGGCAAAGCACAAGGCCCACTGCTTCACTGGAGATGTCCTGCTGCAGAGGGACAGATGCTGAGGGATGCTCTAAGCACTGCACAAGGCAAGAGCCTCTTCAGCAGCACCTTGACTCATTCACGAGGGTCAAAATCCAGGAGACAAAGGCCAGAGGGATACCACTTGCTCTGGCATCTCCAGCACTACTCAGTGATGCTAAACTTCTTTTATTGACATTCCCAAAGCACCTATTCATGGAGAAAGTAGACAACTTTAAGGAAAGTGTTGTTAGCTAAAAATAAATAAAATCTGGGGAAGAAAATAGAAATCTTTCTAGGCTCAGACAAGAGAAGATAACAGAAGAGCTGAAAGTAGCAGCAAAAAAAAGTCTCATCTTCCATCAACTTTTAAAAGCAAACTGAGGCCCCAAACACAGAAGGGGAGCAACAAGCTCATATCAAAGCAAATAGCACTCCTCATGCAAAACACATCTAATCTGACGCTGTTTTTAGATAGTCAAACAGTGAACAACAGCTCCATTAAAAATGGCTATCCAGGGTCAAAGAACAGCCAGCACCCACATTTCATTGTCTGCCACCCGAACTGCATTGTGCCCAAAGCAAAAGCAGCTCCCTTCTAGGCTCAGCTCTGCCAAGAACTGGGATTAGGAAGCAGTCCCCAGGCCAGTGACCAAGAGCCCTGACAGAGTGAGTGAATGCTCCTCACACCTCTCAGCCCTCACTGCCTTCCTGCTGGTTACAGAGCGTTTTTTCCTCAATAAAAGCTACTTTGGTAATTTACATCTTTGCTGTGGGAGGATTATGCGTCCTTTCAGGTTCCTGTCTTCTCTCCTTCACAAGAATCTTTTACCACATCCACTCTCTCCCTAATTACTAGAAAGTGTCAAAAGTCACTTTTGCAAGCCTAGTCTAGAAGAACAGGATTAATATTAATGTCAGTTCAATCGTGTGCTTCCTGAAGAAGAGTCATGCACAGTGCCAAGGGAAAACCAGCTGTCAGGGCTCAGGAGCAGCGACAGCAGAAATCCTCCTCCCTCCAGCCCTATCCCTTCCCCTGGCACAGCATGGGAAAAGGAACATGAAATACTTCATCCTACAGCACGAACTGCATGTGGGGAAAGGAGATTTAACCACTGCAAGCCCTGCTGTTGCTGCAAAAAAACCTCATGCAAAGGGGAAGAGAGGGGTCCACACCCCCATCCTGGCTCAGTCGCTCCCCACTGCCTCAGTTTCCCCTTCTCCAAAGCAGGATTGCCCAACACAAGTCCCTTCCTGAAGCCCTCTGACACAGAGCCAGTACCACCAATGTGTAAAGCTCAAGCCTCAGTAGTTCACAAACTCCCTCACTCCAGAGGAGCACAGCGACAGGTATTTCATGCATTGAAAAAATAAAAGGGACCATAAAACCGAGTAACAGCAAGACATTGCGTTAATGAGAGAAGCAGTTATATAACAGCAAGTTAAAGAGGTTTTTTTAAAGTCAAACCCAACTCAATTTACACCACAAAAAGGCTTAGCATGGTCTCTTTAACACTACAATACGCCCATAAATTACTTTTTAATACAAAGCTTATTTCCTCCTACATTTATTATATTAGGACACATTTCAAATTATAAAATAAAAATCGTTCCATGATTAATGGAAATACCAATATAGAAAATCTGAGACTTGGCAATTAAGAGGTCTCTGCAAGTTAAAGCCAAGGATAGGAAGCAGCAAGGTCATCTACTCACATCCCATCCATCTTTTTAGCAATTAAGCCAACTTCTCCCCTTAAATGGATCTTTATTTTATTTTATTTTTGTGCAGTAAAAAGACAGACACATGCTGTATCAGAGCAATCACAGAGGAGGAGGAAAAAGCCTGGGAATTAACTCAGCTTAAAATGTTTTAAGCCAACTAACAGAGTAAGAAATGTTGTGATAAACACAATAGGACAACACAGGCAAGGCAGGTTCTTGGAAGGCAGCAGGGACAAGGAAGGTCTTTCTTGGCACAGTGTGGCTGCAGAGGGACTGGGAATAGGGGCCTGACTCCCATCTGCCAGCTCTTTTCTGTGTATGGCTTTCCCAGATGGCGAGCTGGCTCAAACACTCCCATGCCCAAGTCCCCCAGGAGCAGTAGGGACAAGAGGTTTCAATGCCAGCCCCCCAGGAGCCACCAACCCACCCCACTGACCCCAGCCCCAGCAGATACAGATGAAACAGAGACAAAGCTTTTGACTTGCAACTACATTTGGGGTTTATTCATGCCATTGCTTGAAGGAGCCTCTTCTGCACTCAAGCTGCAGCACCCCCAGGAGCCCCAAGGGCTGTGCAGACCACCCTGGAAGCGTGAAGGATGCAGGGACATGAACGCCTGGGAACACTCAGCAAGCCCACGGACCAGACACGAGCAATAAATGAACTAGGGTGCCACACGTTTCTGACTCCAAAAAAAACGCATGGGAAAAGGTCCTGTGAGTCATCAAATCGTACCTCTGCCTCCCAACCCACCCCCTCTCAGCATTTTATCTGACACAAACACCTCCAGGATACTCGGGCTTGTGAGATAGCAAAGCCCATTCCGCTGCCTAATGGCCCTTTACTGTTAAGACTGTTTTTATCTCCCAACCTACACAACCCCTTTTTCTTAAAGTTTCAAGCCATTACACCTTGTAATGCCAGTCTCAGCCCTTGCAAACAACCTTCTCCTTTTGCTATAAATCACCACAAACTCATTTTCAGAAAGAAAGTATTCCTCAAATTACTGCAACCATTTTTATTAAATTGCATTTGGATGCTCACATACCAATCTCTGCAAGATCAGTGAGATGATGAGATGCCAAGCACAGCATCCTGACCCTCCTGACACTCAACTCCCATGGATGAGAGGGCACTGGCTGCAGCCCCTTCCATGGGTGCAGGAACGCCAGGCACCATCAGAGCTGTGCCATTTATGCCATCTTGGGGAGCAGCAGTGTAAATGCTCCAGCAATTTCACATACGCTCCCAGCTGACAGAAATAAACTCTAAAGCTGCACTAATTTCAGTAGCACCCTGCGTCTTCCTCCTCCTGACAGGGAATTTTTACTGACGGCCGGGTAGCAGTGAATTTAAACCACTACGTTTGACTTTGATGTACAATTATTCCCGCAGATAGGTGGTTAGTACAGCAGAAGTGAAAATAATTTCAGTGGATTAAATGTCAAAAAATAAAAACCTTCAAGATCATCTGTGGGGAGTTGTGGACTCCTTCACAAGGCTGAAGGATTTTCCTTCGATTTTAAGCATCCCAGGATAGCTTCAACCCTGTCATCAGATACAGGCAGACAAGCTGTGCACACTGAGGCACACAAGCCTTCCCACCCAGATCCAATGGCAACTTAAATCAGATTAACATTCCCCCCCAAATTTACCCCAGGCAACACCAAAATAAGAAACTGTTCCTGCTTAACACCACATTCCTGCAGCCTCCAGCCCATGTGAGGGGGCTCTGCTACCCCCATGCAGTGGCACCTTCGCCTTCTGCAGTCTGGAAGTGTCAGAGGAGTTCCTCCCACCCTCTTAACTCACCAGTTTGGTAATATTGCCCACAAGAAATATGCTGGTTTGGGTCAATTTTCCTCCTCCAATTGTTTTACAACCAGCATCATGCTTTAAACCGATAAAAGCAGTGACTCAACATTTAAATATAGTGGATTTTCTCCCAGCTTTTTCAATACTTTTTTATTAAGAAGCTTTTAAATTATGTGATATGGGGCTTATACATCTGTTGGTGCCTATTAATGCCCAGCATTTAGGGGAGGAAAAGGAAATGCAACTGTTTAGAACCCAGAACCCAGATTTAATGCTGATCTTTATAAATCTAATTAAAGAGATATAAATTATAAACCATGCTCATTCAATAGGTGATTTAAGTTGGAACAGTATGGGTACTACATGGGATATTTATTACTGCTTAATTATCCTTTATTTTCTATTCCATCTTATGTTTCACAAGGCCATCTGACTCTGGATTCCTCCCCAGTCTTACAATGTTGGCCAGATGATTCTCATGCAAATCTAACACCCTATAAAAACACATCTTTTACAAGAAGACATTACAGCAAAAAATAGGTTTTACAGAGTAAAAGTTTCCTCCTAACAAATGTACAAATGTATCAACGCTGTCATCAATGGAGTTACCTTTGGGCACCCACTCCCCACACAGATTTGTTACACTCACATGCACACATCCCACAGCCATTCCAAAGACTGGGAAGAACATTGTTCAGGATGTTGTTAAAGTTAACTCCTGGGAAAAAAAATAAAATTAATGATCTCACTATAAAACCACTGCCTGGGGAGGTTACTAAATTTTAGTGTTCTGCTCCTGCTCTCTTAACTATCAAGAGAGAGCAACTTGCAGGCCTGAAATAATTAAGAACAGAAAACTCAATTATCTAGTAAACTAAGCTTTTAAACCACTGTGGTAAGCTAAATGGAAAGGCTGCACAGGGAGGAGCATCATTAGTCCCACTCAGGAAAAACAGAATAAAAGAGCAGGAGTACAAAGGGAACCAGCTCATGAGCAAAGGCACATCGAGACCAGTGGGAAGAGCTGGGATTTTTAATTTTTAAACTGTACATTGGCACACAGCAGCTGCCAAATAAAAAAAAAAAGAGAGAAGAAAGCTTGACATGCTCAGCCAGCCACTTGTAAAGCATTACACCTCAATTCCAAAAGGTTAATCTCCTATTTTCTTAGGGTGAATCCATATTTGCTTCCATCAAAGAAAATAAACAAAAAGCTGGAAATAACATTTTGCTGTGGGAGAAGAAAAAAAGACCCACCAGCAGATATTTCTGTCAAGATAAATATTCCTCAGTTTTCCATTGTCCCAGAGCAGAGATATCCATCCCCTCTCCCCATCCTGCCAAGGCATCTGCTCACCCCTTCCCCTCTACCCACAGGCACCAGCCCAATTACCTGGACCGTCACCACCAATACAGAGAAACCCAAACGGCAAAGAGGAGAGAAAAACAGACCAGGAGAAAAGGAAATTCAAGCTACTATTTATAGATAGGAGAAATTATGCAGAGAAAATACAAATGGAGGAAGGAAACCAAGACAGGCAACATAAGATAAAGAAAATTTAGTTATTACTGAGCATGAAGCTACACCAGCACAGAACCACAGGCTGGCTCAGGAGCTGGAATTCAGTCTCATCTTCATCAAAATCCAGGAAAAGCACTCTCCCATCACCCTGCCTTCACTCCTCTCCAGCACATCTCTGATCCAGCTCCAGTCCAGACGTTGCCCTGAATTACATCCTCCCATCCCTCAGAACAGTCAGCCACAACTGACAGTATGCTGTTCCCCACCTCTAAGCAGGCCAAAGCATGCTCCAGAGTGACAAAAACCTGTTCCCCAGACTGCAGGACCAGAGTAGACCAAGCTTTTCACGCACTGCCTGGTGCACACCTGCAGCTAGAATTACTCCCAGAACATCAATATCACTCACAAAACAGCATGACACTTCCCTCACATTTAACAGAATTGCCTTTTTTGTTTGTTTGTCTTTTTAATTAGAAGTGTGGTTTCTGTCTACTTCAGAGCTCTCCTATGGAGTGTGCTGTGCCAATGTCCCTCCAGCCCACGCACCACTGATGCAGTAAAACTGAGCTGTGGGACATTCCTCCTGGGTGTATTGTAACTCAGCAGCATTTCCACTACTTACTCCTTCAGCAACAACTATTCATAATGCAAAATGGAGCTTCCAGAAACAATTATTTTCTGTTTATGCCCCAAAAAACCCCAAAAACTACATTTTAAATAAGTTGTTTAGCTTCAGCTTCTCCAGGGTGGTAGCAGCTGCTACTAGGAGAAGCAAGTGCTCTGAAGTGTAATTACCACACAGAGTCATGCAAGATGGGCCAGATCCAAGGTATAAGCAAGTAGTCATTGCTTTAATTATGATCAAGTTTACACACTCAGGCAAATGTAAAATCCACTTTTGATTTGATATGTGGGAACTTTATCATTGTAACAAGCTGGAAGCATTCACTTGAAACACCAGCCCTGTTACGAGGTATTGATCGAGCTGCCCATAGGAACTGCAGAGAGGCAGAGGGCTTCTTACTCCTCCTGACTATCAGGGATGCAGCTGGGGCTCACAGGGGAGTAAGAACATAACTGAGGAACCCCAGCAACCAGAACCCTGCTGGGAAAGGAAGATACCAGGGCAAAAACACCCACTGCAATCACAGCCAGGCCAGGTTAGAAGATGCTACTGCTTTCTGGGGAAGGACCGATCACATTGCAGTATGGCAGCCCCAGCAGCCCCTCAATACAATGAGAATCATTCTCCAGGAACCTGCCCACCCCTCCATCACCTCCCTGGAGTGTGTAAAAACATACTCAGCAAAGTTACTTAGGAATCAAAGCAAGAATCTCACTGATTTTCAAAGAAACAGCTTCCCTTCCGTCTGACAAACAGAATTTGTCAACTCAGTGGTGATAACAGCAGCTCTTTCCCTTTCCTGCAAACATTTCACTGGAAAGTATTCCCAGTGCCACTTCCTTACTGACCAGGAGACGAAGCCCATGCCGCCGGGAGAGAGCAACTCCCCGCGGGAGAGCGGGCAGCCCGCACCCAGCTCCGCAGCCGCACAGCGAACCTCGTCCACGGCCCCGGCTGGAGGCGCTGCAGCCGCTTCTCCCCGTACGCGAACGGCCCCGGGCGACCCCCGGGGAGACGATAACAGCCAGCCGAACACCACGGGGAGGGCGGTCTCACCTGGCACGGGGCTCTCGGGCACCCACTTGGCTCCGGGCTGCAGCACCTGGAAGGCGGCGCGGACCGGGAGGCAAGCGGCTTCCCCCGCCGGCTGCGCGGCCCCCACGGGACCGAGCAGCGCGGCCGCCAGCAGCGCCAGCAGCGGCAGCAGCAGCACTCCACCGCTCCCCGACATCCTCCCGGGCCACGGGGGCGCTCCTCTAGGCGCTACCAGAGGACACCCGCCGTGTCAGGACGCGCCGGAACCGGGAGCAGCGGAGCCAAGCTCAGCCCCGCGCCTCGCGCGGCGCGCCCGGAGCGCTGGTCCCGCCTCCCCGCGCACCAGCCCAGCCCAGCCCAGCCCTGATTGGTACCCGCCCGCCGCCCGCGGGAAACTCGGCACGCGCGCTGCCCCGCCCCGGCGTTCATTGGGCCCCGTGGGGCTGCCCCGCCAGCGCCACGCCCGCCCCGCACCTGTGCGCGCCCTCCCGCCCGGCACCGGCACCGATCCCTCCACTGCCACAGCCGCGGGCTCACACCGCTCTGAGCGCTGCTTCCGGTGCCCCCTCACTCGCTGCCTACGCGATGCAGACCCTGCGTAGCAAGCCCTCGTTTGCACGTGTTGCATGAGTTCACAATGCTGCACCGCGAGTGAATAGAACGTCTCTTAAGTCCTCACCAGCCCCAGCTGGGGCTGCAAGGGAGAGCGAAGTTCCACACACTGCACATAGACCCTTCCCGTAAGGCTGAGGGATGGAGTGGGACTCACCTGGAACCTCCACCATGAAGGCAGAGTGGTGCTGAGTGCAGGGCTGTAAGCATCACTGAGCCCCCCTGGGGCAGCACTGAAGTCTGGATAGCCCAGTCTCCAGAATGCCCAGGAGTGCCACAGGTCTAGGGTGCTGTTGGGTGTGCATAGGACAAATCACCAGAAGAGCTACCCTGGAAACAGGCAGTTTTACATGAGCAGGTTGTATTCCTCCTGCAAGACAATTTCTGCACCAGTTTCCAGATGGAGTTGTTGGGAATGCCTCGCTCACTGAGCTGAAGGTCCCCCAGGGTCTCACAGGCCTGGTCAGATCCTGTGTACCCTAGTTGAAAGGACATTACAGCTCCATATCACCAGCAAAAGACCCTAAATACCAACATTGCACCCTCAGCTGGAAGGGGCCCATGCTGCTCATCACTCAGCAAGCATCTGCACAAAGTGGGAAGCAAGAAGGTGGGGTGAAGAAAGGCTCTATTTAAAACAGCAAGGGTTGTGTATGAAAAACTGCCAGATTAGTGTTTGCCCAGTCCTCACTGCTCACCCCCAGCCTGCACCATGCACAGAAAAACAATAACAGAGCAAGTATGAGCAGAACAGAAGAAAAATCTATTTAAAATTTCCAGCGCAAATGCAGGATCAAATTATCACTAATGGCTCACTACCAGCTCTTTTTCACTCTGAAATTTTGAACAGGGGTGAAAAATTGAAGTCCAAACTGTGTACTTCTTCTGGGAAAATGCCTGCCAGGGAGAGATTGTTAAAATATATTATGAATATGCGTCTAATAAGTTGGAATGTGCAACACGTTAATGGATTGTTGGAGCCTGTTGCTGTCTGCAGACTGCACTATTTATTATCCCTTTATTGTTTCTAGTAAGCATGACTGACAAAATTCCCATTAACCAGGCAGCAAAAAGTCCCATTTTGCAGAAATTCAGAGAAATCCAGAAATTTCATTTTGTTCAGATGTGCAAGTGTTCCACAATGCAAATTGTGCCGGATTTCAGCAGAGAAAAGGGTGGGCATGTGCTTGGTGATACAGATGAGGAGCTATCCTTTACCCATTTTCATTTATCCTGGTGCCTTACATGGAATACCAGCACACAGGCTGCAGCTGATGTGAGCCACATCACACCAGATAGCTACCACACCTCTTCTGCATCTTCTTCATTGATTTGGTGATGGATTTGTTATGTTTATGTAACAGTTTCAGGTACAGCACTGTGTTAGGTCAGGAATCAATTGGACTGAATTGTAGAACACAAAGGCTGCTATTTGAAGCACCCCTTTATATACAATATTGCAATCTATATTATGTTTATGGCCTGAATTACAGTTATCTAAAAGGCATTCAAGCATCTCCTGTGTTCATCTTCAAACCTGCTGTGTGTATTTCATTTAAGTACAGGAGGCTTGTGCTGGTCCAGGTAAGTACACGGATATTGTCAAGCATGCCATTAGAGCACAGAATTACACCCAGTGCCAAATAGGTGCCATTTAGGTATCTCTGCTCAGATGAGGGAGTTCTTTAGGATTTCAAACAAATTAGAAAACAACATTACTGCCTTTACTGGATCTGGCTTCACAGTGGGATCTGACATTATGTTGACAACGACTCCCTACAAAAATAAAGTATATTTATCAACAAGGAGATGTGTTGTCAGGATGCAAAATCCCTCTGGGCCCCATCCACACAGGCCCAGGGTATTCAAAAATGTGAGGGCTGAATTAAAACCTTCAGAGAAACTAAAATACATAAATCCACACAGACATGAGGTATATCGTTATGTATTTGAGACAGCGAATAATGATCTAAGACTCAAAATCTTCTTGGAGAGCATATAGCAACATTTATTAGAAAGCAAACCTTTTTTATACACTGTTCCGATACAACTGGATGTGATTGGTCATTCAAACCAACACCTCTTCGTAAACATCTTTGCAAGTAAACAAGTTGGAAAAGCAGCAGGTGCAGAGATTAGAAATTGTTTGGAATGTCTTCTCACAGCTCCCCCAGAGCAATGCCTGGGAAAGTCTATCTGACTTTCTCTTCTGACTAGCTTTCAGCATCCACAGAAGTAGAAATGCAAGTTTTGTTTTAAATAAATAGAGAATATTTTAAGTGCCTTAAACAAAGAAGAGCCTGTATTAGTTAGTAAGAGGAGCCCTAAAGCCTAGTTTAAAGTTCAAGTAGCATTGCCTTTTGCAAAGTTAACTAAGTTCTAGTCATAACAAAACATAATGTAGCCTTGCTAGCATTCCTAGATGGAACAGATAGAGTTATATACATAGAATTTGTGTAAGAAATTACGATTACTTTCGCACATCAATCTTAGATTTGGATAGGTCCAACAAGGCAATAGTAGACTCATGTTTGTAACTGATTGGTTAAAAATAGAATAAAATGCACTGCTTTGAGAATGCTAGCACACACACTAAACACCGATAACGGATGCTGCTGTTGTTCTTGCTGCTGCAGTTGCTACTGATAAGATGCTACTGCTTCTGCTTGGGAGTTAGGGACTTTATGTTAGAAGGCTTTCTGCATACTGGCAGGGACTGTAACAACTTTTCTTTTATGAGGCTGATTTTAACGATGCAATAAAGGACTTTTACAACTACCCAGCTTTTGGTCCTTGTTGTTGTTTTGGTTATAATTTTGTAATTTTTGGTTAATGCATTATTTGTGTGGTGGGTTTTATGTTTATTAAATTATTTGCTAACTGGGAAATTAGGATTTTGGGAGAAGGAGGCAAAACAGGCTCAATTTAAAAGTAAACATGTAATTTATTAACACAGAGATAGAAAACAAAGAGAAGAGAAAAAAAGAAAAAAAAAATGAAACTTTTAAAATTCTTCTCCTCTCCCCTCCCACAAGTGTTCACTTCTTTACAAACAACATAAAGACAAAACTTGTGACATTCAGTCAGTTTTACTATTTAAATATAATCTTTTATTTATTCTTTAGGAGAAGAGTCTCTTGTTTTCTATGGAATTTTTTTACTGACAATTAGGAAAAAAAAGGTTTTTTGTGGGTCGGAACTCTCACAGAAACAGCCGCCCGGAGAAAACTTGCTTTTATTTAGTTTCTTTTTATTAGCAGTTTTTTAAGCTGCTTATGAGTTGTGGAGTTCAGGCATTTGGGGTGTCACTTTTTAAAGATAAGCAGCTTAAAGGCAAAGAATTTTTTATTTTAAGGAACAAAGATTTTTTTTACTTTTTTTACTGGTGCGGGAGCTTTTTATCTTTTTTTTTTTTCTTTGGACATTTCATAGAATCATACAGGCTATTAGAAACACCTTTGCTCAAAAATCTACTAATCNTTACTAAAAAAAAAACACAAGCCCATAGCCAAACTTCAAACCAGCTCCCCCTCAAAAAAAAGCAACAAAATATTTTCTAATTACTAAAAACCAATCAAAATAAAAATAAAAACACATCATCCCCTCTCCCAGCTAAAAATAACCTAACCAAGCAAGCCTTCCATAAAAACTTAAGGCCCGGTGCAGGCCAGGGCCTTCCCGGGCCCCTCCAAAAAACAAAACTAAGTCTGCCTTACCTCCTATAAAAACAAAAACAAAACCAAAAAAAATCCAAAACTTCCTTTTAACTTTTAAAACTGTGTGTATCCCAAAAATGCATCTCTGCATACAATCAGCTAGTCTAATTGTCAATTCAAAAAAAATCACCAATTACATTTCACCATCTCCTAAACTAACACAGTCTTCAATGAAGATGCACCAAAATCTCAACGTCACTGTGTCAAAAGCAAGCTAAAGCTTCTAGAAACATGCAACAAAACCAAGTGACAGCCCTTTCAGTCATTCTTCTGAGTTGTACCCAAAGTCTGCTGGCAGGAAGAAAAAGAACTCACATTTTAACTGCAAACTTTCCCTAATGGAAACTCATGTTCCCCAGTTTTCACTCCAGCATTGATGACTTTTCTTGGGGTAATAAAGTCTAGGATGCAGCTAAATGGAAATAAGGGGTGAATCCAATCTGTAACAGTTTCACGTTCGCCTAATTCTGTTTGCCAAATTTAGTGCAGTGGTTTGAGTGTTTACTCTCTTTTTCCCTCTGTGAGATAGGATCATGAGAGAAGCAAAAGCAGGCTCAAATCTTAAAGGTATAAAGATGGATTTTATTAACATACACTAAAATAAGAAAATGAGAATCAGAATGAAACTTTCAAAACACTTCTCACAAATATTCACTTTCCCACAAACAACATAAAGAGACAAAACCTGGGATTTTCAGTCAGTTTCACCATTTTAAAATAATCTTTCATCAGTTCTTTAGGAGAGGAGTCTCTCTTAGAACTTCCATGGAATTTCCCCACTGACAACATAGAACAGTTCTCTTGTGGGTCTCAACTCTCACAAAAACAGCCGCCTGGGAAACCTGCTTCTGTGAAGTCCCTCCCATTAGCAGCTTTTCCAACACTGCATATGGGTCATGTCTGCTTATTTTAGGGTACCATTTAAGGATGCCTCTTCTAGTATAAAACAAAGATTCTCTTCTTCTATTTCCAAAAATCATCTTCATCTCAAGGAACAGAGGCCTCCCTTTTCCCTGGGAGCAAAGGGCTCCACATCACTTTCTCTCTTCCTCTATTCAAAGTTCTCCATTAAATCTCAGTTATTTCAGTCCACAACTATAACTAGATCTCTGCATCCCCCGAACAGCATTCATATGTTACAGGGAAAGTTAGTCCATTCTCCATGGTTTCACAAGAGAAGCCCAGCCAAACGAGGCAACTCCTCACTCCTTTGTCCCACTTAGGACCTTTACTCTCTCTTTTCACTGACTTCAGTTTCATGCTATATCTCCTTATAGTTCAATCACTTTGTTCTCATTCAGGGAAGGGCCAGTGCTTTTGTAAGTCTCATTCATCAAAGAAAGAGTTAACATCACCCAGGTCTGCAGAGGGCATGATAGTTCTTCCCAGGAAGTGGCTGAAGATGGTAGGGCCAGGAGGGACGCACTGAAGTTGGGCCAGGATCTCAGGGCTCTGTGTCGCAATAGGACACAAAATAAAGATGCTTGTCTCCAGTCAGAAGGCAGTAGAAATCAGAAGGCTTTATTTACAATTCATTCAGCTCTTTTATAACATGCTGCGCTAAAAGGCACATTATTGGCCCATAGGACTGAGACCTCTCCCTTTGGCTGAGTAACAGAAACAGCAAACAACACCTGTTGTTATGGGAAAGGAATATTGTTTACACAAGGTTGTTTTGAGAAAAAGAAAACTTGAAAAGTTTCCCTTGAGAAGAGCTAGCTACTCTCAAGCTCAGAAAATATCGAGCCCACAGCTCTGGCTGCTGCGGAGCCCCCTGCCCGGCTGCAGAGCCACTTTTTGGTCTCAGCTGCATGATCTCAGGAGTGGCTGGGCTTTTTCCCCTCCTTTTCCTCTCTGCCCAGGAGTCACCAGAGGGGATGGGGGGCTCAGCCCCCGCAACTTAGAATGTTTTACAGCCATTGGAAATCCGATCCGGGCCGGGAAAGGGGGCATATTCTGCTCCCCTCCCCCAGCCCAGGAATCAACGGGCCAGGGGGGCCTCCCATGAAAATCCCAGACCTGGGCAGACTGAGGCCTGTCCCGGCCCCCCGCCCCCACAAGGAGGGATCTGGGCTGCCTCCTTACCTCCTCTGAGGCTGGAAGGAAAAAAGTAATTTTCCCAGGATTCTCCTAATTTTTAAGCCTTTGTGACCCAGAGGTGTATCCCTATATTTAATTTGTTAATCTGGTTGTCAATTTCAAAGTCAATCACTAATTGGTTTTTACCATTCGTGCTAAACCAACACACCATCCCATCCATGGACCAACAATACTGTCATGTTCTGTAGCACCTCCAGCCCCAAGCCCAAAGGATGCTCTCCCCCCACAGTGTCTGCAGAAGCATTCCCAAGGTGACAACTGCAGACTCTCTGACTTCCATCAGGACTGCAACATCAGCCCCATGAAGATCTGAAGATATTTTCCTGAGCACAGGCACATCCATATTTCTTGTCCTTTTAATGTGAGGGTAGCAAATGCAGGTTTGCCCTGGAGGAGAAAGCAGAAGACTTGCTCCAAGATCAGACGCAAAGTCACTGGGTTAGTTGTCTGCCAGCAGATGTAGTAAGAGCCAAGACATTGTCTCATATCCAGGATGATAATTTCCCTTGTTACAACTGCTCACACTGTAAAAAATTCACTTAATCATCTACCTGCCTCAAGCCTGTGAGTAATGAGAGGCAGGATCATGTGTAGCTGATTTTATCAAATGCTCTTATGAAGTTCTCCACTGGGAAAACCCTGAATCAATTAAAACACCAAGAAGAGATGTAGGAGAGGAATTCATACTCCCCAGTAGATGCTCACCAGGTTATAAACACATTTCACTTTACTCTGTGGATGGGATGGATGAGCTCCATGGAGACAAGGTCAGCTGAGCCATGCCTATAACAGAGGAAATTGCTGTGGGGAAAGGGAGAAAAGAAAATCCTGGAGCATCTGTTGACACACCTGCGTGTTTTTGGCACATACCTGGCAGTCTACATGGGTGTGTTTGGCCTGGATTTCTCATCCCTGCTGTGTTTCTGTTGTGCTGTCTATGGCAAAGCTGCATCGCTTGAGATCTTGTAGGTCCTGCTGGAACCAGGAGCTGCAGGCAATGATGTCTTCTCCCTGTCAAAATGACCCTTCCCATCTTATTCTGCACCCTGCAGAAGTTGCTCTTTCAGGTTTTCATAACCATTTGTGGAGGAGGAGAAGGGAGAAGCTCTTCACTATATAACAGTACTCACATATAGCCTGATGGAAAAAAGTGCATTTGCCATGGGGCACTGGGAGAAATGATGGATTGCCAGGTAGCAGACATCCCTCCCTGCTTTGGCAGGACATTGTATTCTGTGTGCCATACAGGAATGCTGACAGATCCATAAAGCATTAGCCTTTTCCTCACCCTAAAAAGCAGTGGCTGATAAATCACTCACTCTCTGAAGTTTGTTGGGAGCAGATCACACAGCAGAAGCATTGAAGCCTTCAGAGAGATACATTACTGTCCTGGTTTAGGGCGAATTTGGGAGGAAACCTCCGAATGGGGGTTCCTCAGGAGAGAAAAACCTAAATGGCCCCTCCCCCAGTCGGTCTGGGAAAAGAACTTCCTCGGAGAAAAGTGGAAAAAACTATTTATTTAACAAACAAGCTGCCCACAAGCATAGGAATGAATAATATGAAACAATAAAACCTCTTGCTGGTCCGAAAAGAGATGGCAAAACTGAGAGAAGTCCTTGCCGTGAGTCAGCTCAGCTCTCTCAGTCTCTGATCAGTCCGGGTCCCTTTCGGCGCTGGTAAATGCCCAGATCCAGGCCCGGTGAGCCACAGGTGCAGTTCCTGGCGCTCCCCTGGGTTTTCAGTCCAGAGCAGATTTACACAGTTCCAAGAAAAAAAGGAAAAGGAAAAAAAAAACAGTCCAGGAAGCTTTTTTGCCTCAGCTAGCTAGACTAACTAAACAAAAGAGAAGAGGGAAAAAAAAACCTCTCTCGCCGCTGTCCGCACATCCGACGAACACACACAAGGACGACGACGAAGAAGTGAGTAGGAGTGAAAAATGTTTTTCCAAAACAAACTGCGCGCGTCTTCTTCCCTGCTCCTCTCAGAATCAGTCTTAAAGGTACAGAACACACACAGCACAGACAGAACAGACGATTGGTGATACAGGCATCATAGTCACCCTAGGACAATTACTTAAAGACACTGCAGATGCCAATAGGGCTGTACATCAAGAATGCACAGACAAATCACTTTCCCTGTCCAAAATGAGATACTTCAATACTTCAGACCTAGAACTTTTTTCCAAGTATGTACTGGTTTCAGTCACACATCAGAAATGTCTTCCAGAGCCTTGGAAAATCTCTATGCTCCAGTCCTAGAGATCTCTTTTTTTACAAAGGGTTTGATAAGTCTTCTCGCCTCTTAAAGGACACAAAGTTGCAGAATATTTCAAAACCCATCCAGATCCAAACTTTTCCAAACAAGCTCTTAACTGTAGATGAGGCACAGGTTTTGCAGGGGGCAGCTGGCTGTATAGCTAACCATGCAGTCACCTGAAGGATTTTGCATCTTTTGTAAAATTAAAAGTGCACAGACACAGTTGGTGTGGCTCAAAAGCTCCACACACCCTCCATCTCTGGAGAACCCAAAGCAGAGCAGAAAAGGATGAGACACAGTGTGCTGGAGTTAGGGACACACTGGTGGTGGGATGCAGCCTTCAGGGAGGAAGGATGCTCATAGCACTCCTCACCACTGCCCAAGCTGCAGCACCCCTCTCTTCTTCAGCACCCAGAGAGTGGGGCTGAACACTGGCAAAGCTCCTGAGCACATGAGAATGACTTGAGACTCAGCTCTGCAGAGAGAATCAAACAGAAGAGGTGGGAGAAAACTATTCACCATGCACTGCTGCCACTGCTGGGAGCACAGGGCAGGCATTTCTCAAGCTGATATTTTCATTTATCATCTCCTGGTGATTAATCAACAGAAGAGACATTGCCAGGAGCCAGCCCAGAAGGGATCAGCCCAGAGCATTCACCTATGAAAATAAAGTGCTGCTGACAACTACCAGCCCAGGGCTGCCACACCACAGGTGCCCCACTCACACAGAGCTGGGATGTAAA
Organism: Cyanoderma ruficeps; assembly: GCA_008694505.1. NCBI lineage: Eukaryota > Metazoa > Chordata > Aves > Passeriformes > Timaliidae > Cyanoderma > Cyanoderma ruficeps. The sequence goes on from VZDJ01004330.1 coordinate 339,491, forward strand.
ATCACAGTTGTGGGTCAGCTCCGCACAGTGGGAGCAGCCTGACAGCTTCGGAGGAGGCACGGGGGGCACTCTGGATATAACTCCAGGGAGATGCAGCACTCCCAGTCCCCTGCACAGGCTCAACAGCACAACACAAGCTCTGGAGCTGCTGGAGCAGAGGTGATGTGGTGCACAGTGCAGGGTCAGAGAGCAGAGCCAGACTGGACCTTTGTAGTCCAGGCAGATCAGGCAGCCCCAAGTAAGAGCTGTGGGGCTGCACACACTGACAAAGTCCCATTGTACAATGAGGAGAGCACACAGCTGTGAGATGGGATTTACAGCAGAGCCAATGGAAGTTATATTGAATATATAAATTGTTCCCACTCCAAATAAGGCCACGATGTATTCAGGTGCAATTCCAGGAGTGGTTTTTTCCTGTGCAGTGGCATTACAGTAAAACTTAATTTATGCCTTATAAAATTATTTTAATGCTTAATATTGTCACCCTGAATTTTCTGCCTTCTGTCTTTGTGCTGCAGATTCTCACGCAGCTTCATGTAAACAATGTGTAATTTTAGAATGTTTACAGTTCTTCTGTGATGTCCACCATCCAGGTTACAGAGATGGCAACCTGTGTAGCCAATCTCTTGACCTTTGTACAAATGTATATAAATGGAGTCAGATTTTTGTAATAAAGAGTTAGTTCCCCTGAACTGCTGCTGGTGTGGCCTCATCTTTCTGTCCCTGAAGTTGGGACACTCCCAGCCTCAGCAATCACATAATATTATATGCAAAACCTCTGTGAAGAGACATAATAGAGAATTATTTCTGCTGGGCTCATGCAGAAGCTGTCTCCAGTCACATGGTAATGAGGCACTTCCAAAAGTATCAGAAGTGTTAGACTGCTCCTCAAACACCATTTTGTGGGCAAAAGAGCAAATGGGTGACCCACTGTCAGCTTTTATACCAAATAATTCAATAAATTGTATGGACAGAGAGTTCCTCTTCCTCACTGACACAGATCAGTAGTCATTGCTGGAGCCAGTGGATTTAGAGCAGCCTCAACAAGCACCAAGTCCCAGCAAGGGAGGAGACCCTGGAACAAAGGAATGCGAAGCAGCATGAAGAGTCTCCATCCCAGGCAGGGTGGCTCTGGGGCTGCCAGCAGGCTACTGAGGTGCTCAGCCACTGTGCTGCAGGACAGGCACCACCTCTGCTGGTTGACATTTCCCCCGCAGCATCTTCTTCCTCCCCCTCCCTCCCTCTCAGGCTTCTTCTCTCTCATTAAGGAAAGGTCACTGCACTCCATGGCAAGGAGAAAAAATTGCAAACCAAAGGAATTTCTGTTTTTACAGACACTTTCTCCAAGTACCCACCAGGCCCCTGGGGTTTTTGTGAACCTCATCCTTCAGAAGAGAAGTGCCTGATGTTCCCCAGGTGCATGTTCTGCTCGTGATGGGGCACAGCACTGTTCTACCCCTCAGCTGCAGACACCTCCTGCTCCCAGAGGCTCTCTTGGCCTATTGGGGCTTTTCCTGCTCCAGGTCTCCCATCACAGATGTAATGTCTGTGCTGAGCACAACTGTGTCCCAGAACCCTTCTCTGCATGAGAGGTGAGCGTTCCACAAGGTGTGCAGTTGTCCCTTGCCATCAGCAGCTCCCTCGTCATTTGTCCCTGCTCCAGCCCAACCCCCTGGGAGACCACAACCTTGCACTGACTATTTTTTGTCAGCTGTATTCATGGTCTGACCCTTCCAGAGATGATGCCAGCAGCAGCTGCCCAAGAAGCCATCCAAGTACTTCTGGATGTCTGGGCTCAGAGATCATCACACCTTGGGCTTTTCAGAATCAGCATTCTCACTTGCATCTGTGTAGTGGTTTGAAAACAAACCAAGTGAGAGGCTCCAAGTCAGAAAATATAATTTAATAAGAAGAAAGAAAAAAAGGTAGAATAAAAATAAATCCAATAATACAAAAGACCACTGACAGAGTCAGAATGCAACCTGATCCGGGTGATGGAAGCAGTCCAGATGAGGTGGTCTCCCTGAAGCAGTGATCCCGTAGAAAGGTCTGGTAGCTCCGGTCCTCTGGGAATCCAGTGGGTAAGGGCTGCCTAAATCCCAGATTATTTCCAGGTGAGAATGCCTGGCTCCTCCCCCCTGGGCGCAGCATCTCACAATGGGCTGGTGAGTCATGCAGAAGAGTCTTTGATGGCCCATTAGCAAGAGATTGCTCCCAGAAGCAGTTATCTATGAGTCATACAGTAAGGCATCTGATGGGCCATTAACAGAAGACAGTCCAGGGGGAGGGGGTCTGGGAAACACTGCTTCAACAATTGGATTCAACAGTTCATGAAGATGGTGATAGAATACTTTTGCATATTCTATACTACAACCCAGGACAATCTGTGAGGATATTAATAGATCTCAGAGGGCTTGGCTATTAAGATTGCATCCTTCTTGCACAAGCCAAATATTAATTTAATAAAAGAACCCAGTAAGATTTAACACTGGTGCATTTGAAGACATTTCCCAAAGAATAATTATCGTGCTGGATGCTCAGGCAGGTTTCACCATTCTGTGGAGGCGGACAGTTCATCGACAGAAGGGAAGTTTTGTTTTAAAAGGAGCCTCAGTAAATGTTCACATTTGTCTCATTTCCAATCCGTTAGAATAATGAAACACCTTACACAGAGAGATTTATTTTGTTTTTAAATGCTAAATCATTCCTGCACACAATGCATAAATATCAGACCTCTCAAACAGTTCTTTGGGGATTTGGTTTATATTATTACTATTAAACATGAAGCAGAAATTGAGAAGCAGGTAAGTGTGATGCAGAGTTGTGGGTTTGTTTGTTTTTTTTTGATTCCTCCTGTCCTTTAAATAAGACTGCAAAACCCACCTGAACTATGGGGGTCTCAAGTAGAAATTCTCACCAAATACAGAAATCACATGTGAGCATGTTACAGGAACAGGATAGGAAAGAAAGGGAGAATAAGTTACTGTGCTCCATCCACTTCTCCATGTTGTGACTGGTGTAGAGCACTTCAAAGGTTTTCCATAAACTCAGGGATTAGTGCAATTAGGTCAAAATTTCTCAATAATGAAGAAGGAACAAAGCTGTTGACAAATGACTCCGAAGAACTTGGCCAGCAATGAAAAAAGAAAATAGAAACAAGCCCAAGCTTGTTATTTTTAGTGCTTTGGGGTAGTTGAAATCAGTGTCCTGGTACTGGAGGTGTGGGGGACCTGACTGGGCAGGACTTGGAGCTGACTCTACCCAAGACAGGATCCAGGACCATAAAACACAGGCGCGAAGAGCAGGGACTAAGGCCCTGCCTGGGGAGGCATCTCCAGAGGAACCCAAGTGCAAGTGGCATTTTAGGACATCTGTAGCAGATTTTCTGAGAGAAAGAGGGCACGATCTGTATTTAGAATAAGATATTGAACTACCCAGCTGAGACCTACCTGGCTGAAGCTTGGCCTTGAGGACCTGAGGCCTTGAAGCCTGTTGCGCAGTTAAAATTACTTGTGGCACAGCAGAAATTAGATGTTAAGGTATTATTGTTAGATAGTGAGTTTTCTAGAGGTCACTGAGTGCAATAATTAGTGGGCACGCTTTAGCCACCTTAAGAATAAGTTAAACAGTGTGTGTTTACATTTTTCTCTGTGCTGTATGCCAATGAAAGTGTCGCCTTAACTATAAACTATATAGAACTGTATATAACCTGCCATCTTAAGCAGAATAAATGGAGAACATGTGATTAACCATATTGGTCGGACCTGCATTGCTCTCGGCTCAACCTCTCATTATTTTTAGGGGTTTCCCTGCTTCATTCTGGCGCCTGTGAACAGGGACCCTACGCCTAAACGCAGATTGCTTAAATGCAGATTTATGTCTGGACCCAGGACTTTCGCCTCAACGCGGTTGTCTGATGCAGAGCTGCAGATTTGAACCCTGCAGTGGATCTGGATTTGCCTAAACGCGGTTGTTTGATGCATCAGCTACATTTAAATACGGAACGGCTCATTTAAATACGGGACTGAAAGACTCCACTTGGTTTGCGACCCTAAAAAAGACAGAACCGTGACATAGAGCAGAGAGGTTGACGCTATGGCGATCCTCTGTCTCGAGCAAAGAGCGACAGCGCCACCCCGTGGGATAAGGTAAGCCGCTGTGGGGTACGGAGACACTCAGAACTAATCATGGATGCCAACATGAGCGTGGCAGTGCGGCTGCTTTTGAATATTCTCTCTAAGAGAGGTGAAAGAGTGAAGGAAAGTGATCTAGAACAGTTAGTCCTGTGAGCCAAAAATAAAGGGAAATTACATAAGCCGTCCTTGGTGTTTAGTGCCACAGAATGGCAAGACCTTAGAGATCTTTTGTGGGATGCTGTGATTTCCGGTGGGAAAGATGGTAAAGTCGCTCAGGAGCTGGGTGCCACTTGGAAAAAAGGTTTTACATACCTTGCAAGCTGTTTCCCCTGAGAAAAAGGCAGCTGAAGCAGCCATCCAGGCTCTGGAAGGAGTGGGGGAGGAAACGAGAGAAATACAAAGCCAAAAGCCTTCCAAAGTTGCGAAATTTTTCGGCGTCTGTACGCGCCCGAAGAGGGGTGTTTCTGCCTCAGTCAGCCCGACCCCGCAGGATGTCCTCGATCATGTGATTCAGGCGGAGGAAGTGTCTCCGTCACTGCCGAGCAAGACTGAGAGCAAACAGGAAATAGCACAGCTGCCCGACTCTGGGGATGTGGTGAAAGACGAGGAGGCAGGCAGAGCTGAGGGCGGAGCAAGGCTGGCCCAGGTGATGCGGCAGGGAGGCGGAACGCGGGGGGAGCCAACCAGACGCATGCGTTGAAGTGGCACAGAGCGAGACGGGGTGCTCTCTCCCTCCTGCAGGGGAGTAGCGGGCCCCACCGCACATGACATCAGTGGCGGCAGAGGCTGCAGGTACAGAGATACCGGCATGGTCACACAGCACCCCGGCAGCTGGGTTCCCCCTCCCCTCCGGCTCCATCTCTGACTCAGATACCTCATATATTGATACACCCGCTTCTGCATCTCGCGGCAAACAGCAGGCACACAAGAAAGCACAATGTACAATTTCACAACAAGTACACCATTCAGATAAAATGCAACAAATAATTACAAAGCTTGCTGAGTTGACACATCACCAAGATAAAATAGAAAAACAAACAGCAATTCCACCAGATATGCTGACAGGGCATGGACCATATGCCACATCCAAGGTGCAGCTCACCTATTCTATTGAAATACATCAGCTGGCTCAATCATTAGCTCATAAACCTTTGCTGTTGGTCCTGGACAAGAAAAAGCCAGCACCTTACTCTACTATAAAACAAGGAGCCACTGAACCTTATGGACAATTTATAGACAGATTAGCAGCTGTTTTGAAGGATGCCTCAGATATACCATCAGAAGTTCAAGAACACGTTTCGCTCCTTGGCTTTCAAAAATGACAATTCATGTACCAGAACCATCCTGGCCACGCTTCCTCAAGGTAGCCCGGTGGATGAAATGTTAGTAAGAGCCACTCATGCTGAACAGAACAGTCAGACTGCAGCGTTCAGGGCAGCCATGCATGATGTGATGCAACAGCAGGGACACATCATTGCAGCTGCCTTGTCAAATGACAAAAACAAGAACTCCAGACACAACAACAAGATTCCACGTCCTCGCAAACCAACTAACATCATCTGCTTCAAATGTGGTGAGATAGGCCATTTTAAACAAGCCTGTCAAAAATCAGTGTGGTGTCACAAATGCAACGTTGACACCCATGACACTGAAGCTTGTCATAAATTGGGAAACTTCAAACTCAGCGCACTGAGGCACTGCACGAAGACACAAGTCAATGCCCTGACCCAGAAGATCCCAAAACCAGCTTTTTAATCAATAACAAGCCCGCCACCTGGGGAAGCCTTGGCGTGGATGTCGCAACAGCTACGGAAGTCACTTTACAAGACAAAGAAGTTATGCTGATTCCTACCAATGTATGTGGCCCAATGTACCACATCAATTCTCTCATTGGAGGTTTGCTCCTTGGAAGATCCTCCATGAGCAAACAAAGTGTGATCATGATCCCAGAGCTCATTGATGCAGATTTCACCGGACAAGTAAAAATATTAGCTTATGCCCTGCAACCGCCTGTGACAATTCCAAAAGGCAGCAAAATTGCTCAAATTGTGGCTCTTGAAAATTTTTTGCCACATCGCCAACATCCAAGAGAGCCAACTGAGGTGCAAAGAAAGGATGGAGGTTTTGGACCCACTGGCCATGATGTCTTCTTTACCATAGAGTTGAATGATCGCCCATTTAAAACAGTACAATTACAGCATGGTTCCCATCACATTACACTAAGTCTACTTCTTGACACAGGGTTGGGCGTTTCTATAATGAACCGATTGTGTTGGCCTCCCAACAGGCCTTTACAGGCTCCAAGCAATCACATTATCGGAGTAGGCGAGATGAAAATTCCTTCAATAAGCACAGATCCCATCCACATCACCTTTGAAGACACTCAAGTTATCCTGACTTGACCATACATCATGACTTTGGCTGCCAAGCTTCCAGGACTGCTAGGCAGAGATGTATTGTCTCAGCTTGGCTTGGTTTTGACCACTGACCAGCATTTTTCTTGATGGCCACTGCAGAGCAGCCACCCATTTCAAAAATCACCTGGTTGACTGATATCCCTGTATGGGTTGAGCAGTGGCCCATGACTGTAAAAAGGCTGTGAATAGCAGAACAACTAATTCAGGAACTTGATGCTGGACACATTTGACCCTCTGTAAGTCCTTGGAACATTCCTATTTTTGTTATACCAAAGAAATCAGAGAAGTGGAGACTGTTGCACGATTTACGAAAAGTTAATGCACAGATGCAAGCCATGGGTGTCTTGCAACCTGGCCTGCCAGCGCCAACCATGATACCACAAGAGTGGAGCATCGTTGTCATTGATCTGAAAGACTGTTTTTTCACCATTCCACTCCACCCACAAGACACTCAACACTTTGTTTTCACTGTTCCATCAGTCAACAGAGCTGCCCCAACAAAAAGGTATGAATGAGTGGTTCTACCCCAGGGCATGCGAAATTCTCCAAGCATGTGTCAATTGTTTGTTGACTGAGCCTTGCGACCAATTTGTCAGCACTTTTCCAGCGCAATCATTTATCATTACATAGATGACATTCTTATTGCCACCAAACAACCATTGGCAAAACTAAATTACACTAGCTAATTTCACAATCAGAGAATCATAGACTGACAGTTGCTCCAGAAAAAATACAGCGATCAGCTCCCTGGAAATATTTAAGCTGGCTGATCACAGATGTGCAAATCCGTCCTCAGAAATTTACATTACATGACAACATTTCCACCTTGCATGATGCTCAGAAACTTTTTGGAGACCTGCAATAGGTTCATTCAATTGTAAAAATCAACAACGATGATTTACTACAATTTTTGCCATGGTTTCAAGGCACTGATGCCAACAGCCCTCGGGTTTGTACCCCTGAACAATAAAACGCCTTCATACAGCTATCAGAAAAGCTGCAACATGGTTGGAGTGCTTGTCATGTACAGCATCTTCCGTTGTCGCTTTTCCTTTCCAACGCTGAAGCCTGCCCACTTGCCATTGTGTTTCAATGGCAAAAGAAAAAGGGGGAGAACCGATCCGACAAGGAATTTGACTCAGCAGCAATCATGCTTGAATGGGTGTTTTTACCCGTTCAACCAAAGTGTCGTGTTATGAGCAGAACAGATGCTTTTGCTGCATTGATACGAAAAGGCAGAGACAGAATTGTTGAAATAGACGGGAAAGAACCAGCAGATATCAGTGTTCCCGTGAAAGATGAGGACTTGGACTGGCTGTTGAGACATTCTGTTGCATTGCAAGAAGCGTTGTTAGGTTTTGAAGGTGTGGTTCACAACGAGCAGCCAAAAGGCCCGCTGTGGCATCTGATCACGCATCACCGGTGGTTGGAAAGGCCTTTGTGCTCATTGAAGCTGGTGGAAGGCAGAACACTGTTTACGGATGCTGGCCGGAAAACAAGAAAGGCTGTGTGTGTTTGGCAGCAACAAAGAGAATGGTTACAGCATTTAATACAGGGTAAAGCAGGAGACAGTCTGCAAACCCTGGAATTGCAAGGCGTGTGTTGGGCCTTGCAAACCTGGAACAAAGAACCACTCAACGTCATTTCCAACTCTGTACATGGTCGGAGTTGTGCAGAAGAATGAAGATGCACTCATCAGGCAAACCCAGGATCAACACCTTGGAGAACTGTTCTTGCAGCTGCGAAGTGTGCTGAAACAGCGTCAGCATGTTTTCTGTGTCATGCACATTCGCAGTCATCAACGCAACAGTGCTTTAGGAGAAAGCAATGCACGAGCAGATGCTGCGGTTAGCTGTGTTGTCCATGCTCCCCCACAGGACAAGTTTGAAAGGGCTCGCAACAGTCATGATACATTCCATCAAAATGCAAGAGCCCTGCACCGACAATTTCAGATTCCCCTGAATGATGCACAAGGAATTGGGCGTGCCTGCCCTCAATGTAGTCATCATGGGCCTGGCCTTGGGCTAGGCACAAACCCAAGGGGACTGAAAGGTTTAGAAATCTGGCAAATGGATGTAACTCATGTTGCAGAGTTTGGAAGATTGAAATATGTCCATGTCACTGTAGATACCTATTCAAAGTTTATTTGGGCAACAGCACAAACAGGAGAAAAAGCTTTGCATGTAGAAAGACATTTGTCTGCTTGTTTTGCAGTTATGGGTCTGCCTGTGGAAATTAAAACCGACAATGGTCCAGCCTATGTCGGTCAACGGAATGCTAGATTTATGCAGAAATGGGGGGTGAGACATAGTACAGGGCTCCCTCACTCTCCCACAGATCAAGCCATTGTGGAAAGAGCCAATTGTACCCTAAAGAAATACTTAGCAAAACAAAAGCAGCATGATGAAATTGATGTAGTTAGTCCATTGTCAAAGGTATTGTTTACTTTAAATTACTTGTGTTTAGCAAAAAGAAGAGAAGAACCTGTGGTCGTGATACATCATCACGCAGTAAAAGAAGGAAGACCGCAGGCAATTCCAGGACTTTACGTTTATCACAGAAACATGCGAACGGGTGAATGGCAGGGACCAAGTCAGGTGTTGCATAAAGGACATGGATATATGTGTGTGTCCACAGAGGCCGGACCTGTCTGGGTGCCGAATCGATTTACCCGTGCGTGTCCTCAAACAAGAATACCAATCGACAGTGATAACGACATTGATAACAATGACTTACCTGGAAAACCTTCTGACAATTCTGAAACTGATGAACATTAACTTTATAGTTTGTAAAATAAGTAGATTGTTTAAGAATTTAATTATTATAAGTTGTAATTAGTGTTTAAGTAATAAGTCGTTATTTCCTTTGACAAAGATACTGTTGCCCTGAGCTTTCTGTCTTTTTGTCTTTCCGTAGAACTTTCTCACACAGCTTCATGAAAACAATATCTATTCTTAGAATGTTTACATACTTCTCCTGTGAGAGAAGAAATGATTGATGGTGCTATTCACCATCCAGGTTGAAGAGGTGGCAACCTGTGTAGCCAATCTCTTGATCTCTGTACATATATATAAAAACTGGAGTCAGATTGAATTAAAGGAGGTGTTTTCCAAAACAGCTGTGGTGTGAGTTTCATTTCAGGGTTCCTGAAATTGGGACACGCCCAGCTTTGGCCTGCGACATCTGGTGACCCCGAATGTGTGAGGACAGCAGCCTGGGTCACATCTGGTGACCCCTGCCGTGTGAGAACTGCAGCCTGTGTGTGCGGATGTTTCACAGAGCTGTGCATCTGAAGGAAAGGGTAAGAAATTACTTCTTCCCTTATCAGAGATAGCGCTCTCGTGCTGGACCGTTGGTTTACGGTCCTGGAGAGGGAGGAATCCTCTGTTTCTGCAGAGGAGTTCGAGCTGTTGGGTTTTTTTTGCGAGGATTCGTAGTTTCCTCGGCAATGTTGATGTCGCTTTCTCTCTGTCAGAATGGGAGAACGTTGGAGACTGTTAACTTCAGGCCTGTGCCAGAGAGAACGATGGACATTTGTCGAAGCTGGGTCATACCTGGAAGTGGGTTGACGATCTCCTACGTGGCTCGCACTCCATTTCCAAGGTTCTGAGCCAAGAAGGCTCGGTTCTCATTTCCTCTCCCGAGCTCAGGGAGGAGAGGGAGGCTGACGGTCCCCCCAGCTCCTCTCCCGAGCTCAGGGAGGAGGGGGAGGCTGATGGCCCCCCCAGCGACAGTGGGCAAGGGCTGGAACCTGTGGCCACGCCCCTGCGGCGGTGCAACAGTGACGGCGCTCTGCCTGTGAGTGGCAAGACGACGCGGACCAATTTTGCGGGGGTGGAGGTCCCCAAGCGGGATCTCGCTGGTGTCAGCCCGCCGTGAGCGGGGAGTGAAGGCGCGTGGGGCTTGTGCGAGCCCTGAGGGGCCAGCACCGCCAGCATGCCTGGACCTGGGGCAGCAGCACTGGCGGCGCAGGATTCGTGCGTCACCTCTCCCATCCCCTTGTGCCTTACCGGCATTGGCGTCTCCGGTCACGCACCTGGATTCCACGGGGAAAAGAGTGACAGCAGATTGTCCCCACTGCGGAATTTCTACCAATTATGCAGTGAAAAAGGACGGCGATCCGCCCAAAGAGCAAGGGGAGGAGGAATCGGTGCCCCGCTCTGCGCAGACCCAGCCGCACGTCGTGCACGATTCTGCGCACTCCAAGAAAACAGCTGAGAAGCCCTCTCCCTGGTGGGGGAGGGAGCCATCCGGAATTCGAGTTCGGGGGCCGGGAAAAGTTTCCTTCAGGGCTCTGCCGGAGCTGCCGCCCACTGCAGATGAGTGGCCAAGAGGGCGGAGGCGGGGGCGGGGCTCGGCATGCTTCCGAGTTGTGAGTCCCTCCCGTTCCCCCCCCCGTCCCCCCCCCCCCGATTCCTCCCACGACTCTCCCGGATCCTTGAAAGAGGAGCCTGGCACTGCTGCGAGCCTGCCGGACATGCCCANCCCCCCCCGCAGTGAGATGGAGTGGAGCCGCCCGCTCAGCCGTTTCTAAGGAGGCGGCGGGGTCTTGCTCTGTGTTTGTTTTTAAGGGGAGGGATGGCGCAGCCGGGGACGGGCCGGTGTTCACCCATGGCAAAAGGTCCCGGTCAGATGGGTCCCCTTCAGCTGGCTGCTGGACACTGCCTCTGTGCGAGGTGATGGTTTGGCTGCAGGACCGCAGGCGATTTTGGGATGAGGTCTGGACCAAGACTGAAGCAGTCACTGGTCAGGGCTCGGCACGGCAGACCCTGCACGGGAGAGATGGATCATCTAGCTCTGCAATTGCGGCGAGACGGGATCTCATTCCTGCCCCTGTGCTGTCTGAGCAGGATTCGAAGGACGATGGTGTCCCGAACGGCAGTTTGAAAGCTTTCCCTGTAATCTGGGAAGCTGGTCGCAGAAAACATGCTAATTTGTCTTGGCAGGCAATGGTTGATCTCCGTGATAGGGTGGGTGTCTTGGTTTAGAAAGACAGGTATCTGCCAGGGAAACTGGGCTTCCCCTTAGAATAGAGGATGTAAACCCCTCACCCCCTGCCAAGTTCTAATTTTGCAATTAACGGCTCTCAGGCAAAGATTTGGGAGTAGGAATAACAGCTTTTTACTAAGAATATAAGAATACAAATGTGGTAGAAAAGAAAAAAAAACAAAACCACCCCACCAAACCAGCAAACAAACAAACAACAATTTTGGAAAGCCCTGACAGGATCAAAGCTACAACCTTGTTAGTCAGGGTGTCGGAAACAGTCCAAAAGTGAGTCCTCCTGGAATGGCAGGTATGGCTCCACTGAGGCAGAAATGATCCAGTAGCACAAAAGAAAGGGTCCTGAGGTGGTGAGAAGAGTCCAGCCTTCCTCCGGTAATCGGATGAAGCAAGACCCTGTGCTGGTTTAAAGTTCCAGCTTTATCCAGGTAAGAATGGCTGGCTCCTCCCAGTGGGTGGAGCATCTCACAATAGGTATAATAGGATGTGGGTATGTGTTGGGAAAGGGAAACGGCTTGGGAAGAGTGTTAATGGCCCATTATGAAGAAAGATAAGAACAATGCTCTACCTGATATTAACCATTGGGCCATTATCAAAAGGCACCCACCCCAAACTGTTTTTTTTCAGCAGATGAAATTGAATAGACATTATAACCCAGGACAGTGGGAAAATACAGTCTGGCATCTCCTGAGACGATGCAGTTTCTAAGATTGATAGACACAGACGTGTTACCATCCTATGACATTTGATGCCTGGGCAAGGCTCTCTTTCAGCCTGCCAAACATGACCTGTTTGAGTCTACGTGGACTCAGTTGGCTGAAAGGACTGCAGCACAGAATCTGCAAGCTCGTCAAGATGACCCTAGGTATGGGGTCGGGCCAGATGTGCTGCTGGGTGTAGGTGAATTTCCTGATGTAAACAGACAGGTCACCTATGACCCCTTGGTACTGGAGCAGTGCCAAAAGGTTGGCATGACAGCTTTGGTGCAGATGATAGAAATGTCAGCTCCAAAACAGCTGTTTGCCACAATTAGGCAGGGGGCTGATGAACCTTTCTTGCAGTTTGCAGAGAGGCTGACAACATCAGTTGAGCAACAGGTGCCAGATCTTTCTGCCAGAACGTCATTTCTCAAGTTCATGGCAAGGAGCAATTGCAATGCGGAGTGTAGGGAGATTATTGAAGCCCTCCCAGGCAATCCTACACTCATTCAAATGGCTGAGGCTTGTGTGAAAATGGGCACCACAGGTGGAAAGGTGGCTGCCATGGTTGCCACTCTGCGGCCACCCTGGAAGGGGCAGCACAGTGGCAAGCAGACACAGGCAAATGTTCAGGCCAGCAAGAAGAAAGGGAAGAAAGGGAAAAAGGGGACTTTTCCATCATTTCTCTGTGGACGGTGTGGAAGGCCGAATCACACATGGCCGAGGCCTGTAAGGCAACGGTCCATGTGAACAGCCAGCCTGTTTCGGGGCCGGAAAACGGGAAGCGCAGCACGAAGGGGAAGTGCGCTCAGACACAAATGCGTTCCCAGTCCCCAGTGCTGATGGAGATTTGCTGGGCAAACTCGCAGCCAGCACCCGCGGTTCATCAGGCCTAGATGTCTGCACCACTGAAACAGTTGTCGTACAGGACAACGCAGTGCATAAAGTCCCTCTGGATGCCTTTGGTCCTCTGGGAGATGTTATGAGTGCCCTTCTTATGGGCAGGTCTAGTACCACCACTCAGGGTATCATTGTGCATTTGGGTCTTGTGGATGCAGATTACATGGGAAGGATTTATGCCATGGTTTCCACGTCCACTACCCCCCTCACTATCCCAGAAAAAACAAGAATTGCTCGACTTGTGCCTTTTAAGTCCTCTGTTCGCAGGGCAGAGTCTCGGGAGAGAGGAGAGGGCGGCTTCGAATCCACCGGGCCGCCTCAGGTCTTCTGGACTGTTGCTCTGGGCCAGAACCGTCCCAAAAAGACGTGCACCCTGTCCCTTCCTGGTGCAAAGCCATTGAAAATTCGCCTCTGCAGACTCCTAGACACGGCTGCAGATATTTTGATTGTGTCCATTGCTGCTTGGCTGCCAGATTGGCCTTTGGACCCAGTGGCAACGTCTGTTTCAGGTCTGGGAGGAGCGAGAAAGTGCTACGTGAGCCAGAAACTGGTGGCAATCACGAACCCGGAGGGTCAGACAGCCATGGTTTGGCCCCATGTCACCAGCACCTCTAATAACCTTTGGGGGAGGGATTGTCTGGCCGCATAGGGGTGAAATTGGGGACGGATTTTTAATCGGGGCCACTGCACAGAAGGGCGCAGCGTGTCCGACACCTCCTATCAGGTGGCTGACGGACAAACCTACTTGGGAACCCCAGTGGTCCTATCCTCAAGATAAATTAGTCGCCCTTTATGATTTGGTGCAGGAACAGTTGGACCAGGGTCATTTGGAACCTTCTACCAGTCCCTGGAACACTCCTGTGTTCTGCATCAAAAAGAAGTCTGGGAAATGGAGGCTGCTACAAGACCTCCGAAAGGTGAATGCAGTGATGGAAAGCATGGGGACGCTGCAGGCTGGTATGCCGTCGCCCGCCGTGCTTCCGTCAGAATGGCCGGTCCTCGTTGTGGATGTGAAGAATTGTTTTTTTACGATTCCTTTGCATCCCAATTACAAACCGAAATTTGCCTTCTCGGTGCCAGCAATTAACAATGCTGAGCCCGCAAAACGATATCAATGGAGGGTGCTTCCTCAAGGAATGCGCAATTCGTCAAGCCTGTGCCAGTGGTTTGTGGCTCGAGCCTTGTCTGGAGTT
>VZDJ01004378.1:0-133846 GCA_008694505.1 Cyanoderma ruficeps
CTGTTGGCATTGTGACTTCTGTCAGCAGAAGAGCAGGGAGAAACTATTAGTTAATGGCTAAAGCCCTGATGAACATTACTTGTTTATCCTTTTTGTGTGTTCCCCTGAATGTCAGACAGTGTTTCATAGCAGTAAAAGTAAATGCAAATACAAATTAGAGAATACACAAATAGAATAACATATAAATGAGAAAATTGTTTTTTGGATCAAGCCTTTTGACTGCGTAACCCTGTGTATATTTAGTTAATCTAAATTAACTACATTAAAATATCATTTAAAGATATTGAAGTATTTATAATTGTTTTCTACTTGTAATAAATAATTCAATTGCTATATTAATAGTAAAAAGACTAAATAGTAAAAAAAAGCAGTGCATCTTAATTTTTAAATATGCTTTGTGTATGTCTAACAATAAATAGGATGTAAACCAGAAAAGTTATAAAATAACCAGAAATAATAATAAAAAAAAGCATGAAGTATGTAAGTAGGGTGAAAATTGTTACAATGACAGGAAAAGAGCTACCTGGTTGCACAATATGAAAATGATAAGAGTTTCACAACAGTGACAAGACTATTATTACCAATTTTCTAATGTTATTTTTATTTAGTTAGCTTATCAAAATTCCAGAGTGGTTATATATCTTATTAAAAAGCATGGCAACAGTCCTTTTTCATAGTGTCAGTGTCAGAAACTTTTCAAAAAAGATCTTAAAGGGCCAAGAGGGAATTTTTCCCTCTGTTGCTGTATCATGTGGGGTTTACATGGTTCGCAGCAAAGCAGCTCTAGAGATTTTTTTCCCTTGACTAGTTCTGTTAGCACTTGATTTATAGATGGAGGGGGAAAAAAAAGACATTATAGCACAAGGACTTCCTGAAGAATGGCAGATTTTCCCAATTGCTACCAAAGTACAATCAGCACTTCATCATTGTGTAGCCCCTACTTCTCAGGCTAAGGCTGCCAATCCTGTTTCAGATCCCAGTATGGAGCTGTGAGCAAGTATAGGGTTTACTCATCGACAGTCCCTGCAAACTGTCAAATTTAATAACACAGAAAATGTCATCCAGATTGTTATACTGAGTTCCATGTGAAGAAGAAATAATAAGCAGTGTTGTATAATGTTGTTCAATAGGGAATGATTTCTAGTTGCAACAGCTTTCACTTATGTTCTTATTCTTTTCAACTACACAGGTGGTGATGCCTGTAGTTAGGTTTGTCTGACATTTTCCCATTATAAGTCTGTGTTTGCAGTTCCTTATAGTTTGGCCAAGCTTCAAGTAGCTGCCTAGGTTACTTTATTATTTATTTTTTATTATTTTGTAAGCTTCTTCCTGTACCTGGCATGTAGCCGCTTGGAAGCTCATCCAGCAATATGCAGTACCAGAGGCTGTTCTCTCACTAGTTGAGAAGTCCACATCATTAGAAAATAGAAGTTTCAAAGAAAGTTTCTGATTTGGGGATTTTTCTTCCTGAACTGAAAAGTCTCCATTTTACAGGAACACTCTCTTACTTTCCCTTTGAGAAATTTCAATTTAGAGTGATACAGCTAAAACTACTGAACTGAAAGATTTTTATGTTATTGTATTTGATATATGCACTGCTCAGACATGAACTTTCTTTGCCACGTTATGTAAAAACATGTTAAGTAAAAATGCCTGTAATTTCATGGGGGTTCTTATTTTGGTCTTGTTATAGACAGTGTAAATCAGAAGTAGCAATACGTAGCAAAGTTTTAAACCATTTTGTTTGCATTTTCTCAAAGACATCACTGCATTATTTCCTAGAATGAGGGACAAATACTGATATCTGTTTTTGGAAAACAGACAGTAAATACTACAAGCCTTATTCCCACCATTTTAGCTGAACTGAAGCTTCATGGCAGATTTTTCTTTTATCATTCAAGGTAATAAGTCTCTGAGAGGAAATATCTCTGAAGAAAAGGTATTCTTCAGATGTTGCTGCCTTTGGGTCAGAATGAAATTAGGTTGTGTGCGATGCTCTTCACTCCAAGCTATTATTTCTACTAATTGAGAAATTTTATATCTTTTTCTCTTGCTCGAGGAAGAAAAGGAAAAACACACACACACACAAAAAGAAAACCAAAAATCCCAAACAAAATTAAATGCCAACAAAACCAAACTAAACCAAAAAAATCACATAACTCCAAAAAACACAAGACAGACTTTTCTTGAATGGTATATTTATATATTTTTGTTACTCCTGAGTTTGTCTCTAAAGCATGTTTTAGCAGAGATTCTGCAAGCTCACCTCAGATTCATTTTTGCAGTAAAGACTTCCCATATGCTTACCACTCTGTTTAAGGAAATCCTTGGAGTACACTGGATTTCAGGAGACTGCTTTATTTCTTTCTTTGAGGTGGAAAATATTTTTATTTCATAAAAGGTCTAGATACTTTATCTCATTTAACAAAGTGAAGAAAACATGTAAGTCAGCTCTTTCTTTTAAATACCTAGGTGTTGAACATTTCTCAAACTGTTTGTCATGTATTATTTAGCAATGTTTTGTTGCTAATTTCTCTGCACTGCTCTAGGCCATGTAAGAAAGCTTTCTTGATCAAAGATTAAAAAAAAAATCAATTTGCTGAATTTCTTGTCTTTCTATTCAGAATATTATGCTTCAAATAGTAAATTTGTCACTTATGGCAGATATGCTCTCAGTCATATCCTTACATTTTTATTTACTGCAGTCCTTTTACAGGCACAGCAATAAATTTAAATGAGACCAAACCTTTCCCTTTTTCTTCCTTCTGTCACTCAGATTCCTCTTATTCTCATTTCACCACACTTGTGGATACAGAGTGGGTGAAGATGTCTTTAGGGCGGGAATTGGTCATGTGTTCTAAGCTATGTTCATGGTTTTTTGCCTCGTTTCTAACTCATCTTTTACTCATTGCATAAAATCCCGCCCAAAGCTTGTCTTCGTACAAAATTTTAAAGAGGCAGAGTGACAGTATTGAAAGAGAAGGATTAGAAAGGAAAACCAGACTGACTTTTTTCCTGTTTAATAAAGAAATGTAGCCTGCTAGTGAAGCAAGCTATTTCTTATTTTCTGTAGGTAATTAATTCTGGCAAGTATTTTACTTTCGTACAGTCTTTCTGCTGTGAAAATATGTCTTCATCAAATGCAATAGGCAGCAGCATACAATTCCAAACAAAACTTGTTTTTGAAGATAGATAACTATCGCAGTTCCATATCTAAACATGTAATTTTCTTTCAGAGGCTGCATGCATTTTATTCCCCTGCCCAGCTTAGAAAATGGAATGTTGATGGGATTGTATCATCCACACTACCTTTCTGCATCTGTCTATTGCAAAAGGCATGAAATGGAATGCGTCGCTCTATCATTGATTTGTTGCCAACGTAATCTCTTTTATTCAAGTCACAGTCCAGGTGTTTCTCCACCACCACTTTATTTCACAATTTTTCTTCTCCAACACTGACCATGCATTATGAACAAGTCAGATATGTTCATTCAGCTTTGATTTTTTTACCTCTTTTAAATCAATACCTCAGTGATTGATCTCCTAAAATTTAAGAATCAGTGAGCTGTATAACAGAAACAGCAAAGAAAGTAGGTGGAGGATTTTCACTCCTGGTTGAAATAAATATCAGAAGCAATATTGTGTTTTTAATGATTCAAAGACATAAATTAAACATGCTGCAATATTGTTTGTTACCATACCTCCTCTCTTATTTTAAATTATACATTGAGTCATTCTCACTTCTCAGTCAGATTAGGGACTAGCAGGCAACAGAACATATAGACACTTTTTTAAAATGTCTTTTTCCAGTAAGTCTATTTCAGTTAGAAATGCAGCAATTCTTTTCTTAAGCTGTTTTCTTGATCTGATTGCTTGTATATTTTAGCCAATAGTACCTCAACATATTGGTGACTACAGCAGAACAAACCAATGCCCTACCAGTCCAACATTCTGTCTAGCATCAGTTAGCAACAGATGTTGCAGAGGAAGATGAAATTCTTCCAGTTGAACAGTATAATATGAGGGAAGTGGGCAATTCCTAACCTTGAAAAGTATAAGTTAACAATTTTAGAATTAATAATCTGCATGGACTTCTTTAGCATTTACAGAATTTGAAATATTATGTCATTCCTATGGATGTGTTACATAGTTCTTATGAAGTTGGTGGCAAATATTTGTCATTGTATCTGATTCAAGATAATTTTTTTTGTTACCTCAATTAGCAGAAGAGAACTAGAAGCACATACCTGGAATTCTACATCTCTTTGTATGTTAATTATACCCACCATAATTTTTCTTACTTTTCTGTGAAGGGAAATACTACCAGAATGTTTAAAATAATCATGTGTAAGTCTCCGGTCAAGAAGAAAAATTCTGCTTGCCTAATGTTCTAATCATAATAGCAGTAGGCTAGAAAGCAAACAGATGCATTCTGTTTCTAATATGTTACCTTGAGCTGAATTTAAAAAGTTGAATTAAAAACTGAAGTAAGTTATATGAGGGTACCTTATGATTACATTATTTGGCAGTATCTTATTATACTCCTTCTTAGCGTATTTTTAAATGTTATTTCTCTTTTAACTCAATATCTATCCCAAAGATTGATGGTTGGATGCAGTCTATGCAGTAGGTAAAATTTTGAAGTTTAGATATTTTTCCTTAGTTTTACATCTAAATTCCTTTAATAATCAGTTGAGAAAATTTATCGATTGATACATTTTGTTCAAAGATAAAATGTATTAATTGTCTATAAATAGTGCCTGTCTTAATCACCTTATAGATAGAGTTACATTTAATTATGGGAATTATTCAACTGATTTCAGTTACAGCATAGTTAGTTGAAAGGAAGAGAAATAAAAACCTAATGGCTGCTGACATATTAAAGGAATAGATGTGTCTTTTGTGGAGAACAAAGCAGTGCTCTAAAAGTGTGTTAATTTAAAATGCAAATGAAGAAAACATCAGATTAACAGTGAGTTATGGAATATCTCATGCACAATAAGGTATTCCTTTTTCTGTAATCTCCAACTAGAAAGAAAAACAGAAATCAACAGCCACGGTGCTATGTCGAACCATAGTACTTGTTTTGCATATGAGCCAAACTTACTCTCTTTCAAATTCAATATTTCTGTGTATTCGTATTCCACACTCTGCACAAAAGGTGTAGCTGGAAATGATTTGACGAAATTCAGGGTCTCTCCTCCACTGAGAAATCTGTGTCTAAGAAAGAGGGAAGGATACCTGGACATAAAGAGAAGAAAATAATTCAGAAGTGTTAGTTAAATCTGGTTTAATAAGAAAAAAAAATGGTTGATTCTCTCCTTCAAGTAAATCCATTTTAAGTAGTGAGAAGCTGTTAAAACAATATGAATATTGTGTTTATTTTTCCAGGACACTGAAAGAAAAGCACAACCACATGTTTTTCTTGTTGGTAATGCCTAGATGGGTTTTAACGATTTTGGGTAATTTTTGGTTTTGGTTCTTTTACTCTCCACACTGCTGAGTCTTCCTTCTTTACCTATTGTCATATTTCTGTTACATTTGCTCTGTCCAGAGGATAACTAGATTTGGAGATACTATGGGGGACTTGCCTGGAGGCATTTGCATTCCAACACATAAACACTGGATGCTTCAGGTTGTGTCTACCCTGATGGGAGGACACCCTGCTCAGATGGTTTCAAAAAGGGATCTGTGTTGCCTCATATGATGGAAATAAAATTGCTATCTGTACTTTGTCTGCAAACTGAGGTGCAATTTTGGTACTTGACAGCAGCAATTATTTTTCTGTAATGGAAAACTGATATCTTGATAAAGTTCTGAGAGCTGAAATTCACATCCAATTATGAGACACTGGGAAAATCCACAACATCAAGTTGTTTTGTCCACCAGTATTTTATACACTGTGTGACTATAATAAACTGATCAATCTGATATGAAGTATGCAATTTTTAACCAAAGGGGTTAAAATAAAATTCCATAAAAAGAGATTAAAATCATATTCAGGTAATTTTTTTAAGCAAAACTATGAAGAAAGTAGATTAAAATATTAATTTAAACTATTTTATGTGACACAAGAGTTGACAAGGTTAAAATACCTTTTCATATCAGTACAAAAGCTTATTTACTCTTTTGCATTTGATAGAAATACTCTCATTAACTATTACGCTCATATAAATCAAAATTGAGAAATTAATAAGGAAATTTTAAAGTCAAAGGGACATTTTTAAGAAGCATAAATATGAGCAAGAAGGAAATACTTACTTGCTTCCTATTCATGTTCAGAAATATTCACCTGAAATGTGCTCCTGCAAAAAACAATTTTTCCCCTTGAAATTCTGTCTTCAGTAGATTATTCTGTTAAATAATTCTTGTGAAGTATTTTCTTTCAAAATTATTATTCAGGTGTGTTTGTGTGTTGTGATTTATAAATCTTGGAAGAAAAGAAAACCAGACGTTCTCCGCAGCTGAAGACCTTGTTAACAGGAATCCCACAGTTTCTATTTAGTCCATTTAATGGCTCTACTGCAAGAATAATTTGTTCATTACCAGGTGTTGGCAAAACTTGCTGTATCTGATAATGTGATGAATATTGCATTCTAAAGGCTTGATTCATCATTGTGTTTTCCGAGTGCCATCTGGATGTCCTGTCTCTGAAAAACCTACTGATAGAAACCCATGTTTTAAAAGTTGTCACACTTAGTAATTTAACTGGTCCTGTCCCAGTGAAACACTCTGTGAAGAAGAGCTTCTTTATGAATCAAGGGAGCATTCTACACATCTGTTTTTACATCTCTGTATCTTCAGTTAATAATTTTGCATTCTACTTTGGCATTGCAGGCCTTTTTATATGGTTTTAAATGTTTAAATGTGCTGTATCAATCTAAGCATGAAGATGAAAAGGTGCACACCAGCTTTCTTGCCCAATTATTTCACCACACAGCTTTCTGACATACAGGACTCCTAGCAGCCTCTTCATTATGTTTTATGCAACAGAAATTTCCATATGTGACAAGCTCAAAAAATAGAGGAATAAATGCCTTTTAAAAAACAATGTGATCACCATTTCATTCATAGCATAAGTAGATGCAGCATCTTCTTTTTTTACTCATGAAAAGAAATGCATCAGGTCACTGCAACAGCTGGAACATGTTGAAGAATCTTATGCTGCAAAAATAAAACCTGCTCTTTGCTTAAGAGAACAGAACATTTTCAATAACAGATACTTTCGGCCAATATAATTTAGAAATGCTGAGATTGCCTACACCAGCAACTCCCGACATTCTGGACAGGCTAGATTTCCTGTGTACTCCAGGTGAGGCATGACTGTGAACACAGTGATTTACAAGGATGAATGCACACACCGCTTTGTGGAGCTTAAATGTGAGGCAAAGACTGGAAGCTGACCTTGTCATTCCCATTCCAGAATTAATCTATGAATAGGTTCAAGCATCAAAGTAAGAGGTTTGGGTTCAGTAGCAAAGAAAAGATTTTTGAAAGCATCATGGTATTTTGAAAACCTGTCTTATTACCATAAGAATTATTAAAAGCCGAGCGCATCTGATCTTTTTTGAGGGTGGTACCAATACTCTGGACTAGGTCTGGATACATACACTTCGTAAGGCAATGCATTTTCTTTGGTAAGGTTTCTGAAAGTCCTACCTCTATAACTATTTTTGTGGAATGCTTATGAGATGTTAAGCTCTTCCTGCACAAGGGTGTGCTGGTTTTGCATAGAATAGAGTTATTTTTTTCATAGTAGCTTGTAGGACTCTATGATCTTTGATAATAGCAGACCATATAATTGGATTTAGTCTATATACTATTTAAGAAGCTGATGATTGCCAACATTTTGATTCTAAGATCTCCAAAAGCACTGAATAGGAAAATTTCAATGTCTTTTGTAGTGCTGTGTGTGCCACTCTTTTGCCAAGCACTTGTAGGTCTACCTATAGCTTTTAATCAGTCTAAATGCCAGTTCCACCCATACAAAAACCTTAGATAGTTTTAATTTTTTTTCCAAGTTTTTTACTTTCTTTGAGAAAACTACAAATGGATACATAATTGAGGCCTTCAGCCAGTTCTGTAGCACTGACTTTTTTCCAAGTTTTTTTAACTGTTTTTAAAGATAATAGCAATGTACCAGGATATCATGGACAATCTGGGGTTCCTTTCTGGCTTATACTTTGTAATAGCTCCTCCCTCCTCCCCCATACACTTCTATCGGTGTGCTGTAATTATGCTTCCATGGAAGATAGGAACTGATTTAATAATTATGCAGCTGGATGACTTCTTACTATCATTTGTAATTTCCATTTTATCTAGTAAAGTGGTCCTTTTGAAGAGAATCTGTTAATTGCCTGCATTTAACATGACTGACTTCTTGTTACCATTTGCCAAAATATCACCTCAAAATATAAATTATTGTAAACAGAGTAAATGTTTAAAAGCAATCTTCTGTAAAAATTTAACAGGTGCCTATGTGTTCTTCTGTCTTTTCTTAATTCAAGATCCAACTGCTTATATGAAGTGATTAAGTGTTTATTTATGTCTTTGTCTCATTATTGGAATGGTTTGAAATTCTGAAAATATTATGATATGTTACACCAGAGGATAGTGACACATAATGACACTTAAGGACATCTATATTAATTTTACAATTATAAGTTATTTAATTAAATACAAAAGGTATGGTGCTTAGGCCAGTCTAAAGACACAGTAATATAGTATTTAAATTATTTTAAATGAAATTAAGTTTTACCACTGTAAATGAGCATCTAGAAGGTAGAGCTGTAGCACCAGGTCTGCAAATCACTACATGTTGCTCCATGGGCAACTTATTCTCAAAGATATGTGTGGTTTGGTGCTGTGGTGCTCCTCAGAGAGGGCACCACTTGTCGCTAGTTGATGCTGGGTGTGTCCCCCTTTAGGGACAGGAAGAGAGCAGGCAGACACAGCAGCAGTGAGGGGATCACTCTCTACTTTTTTTATTCTTTACATTTCATCTGACTCCATTATTTATACATATGTACAGAGGTCAAGGGATTGGCTACAAAGGTCGCCACCTCTTAACCTGTTTGGTGGACAGCACCATCACTCAATTCTTCTCTCAGAGGAGAAGAATGCAAACATTCTAAGAATAAACATTGTTTACATCAGGCTACGTGAAAACTTCTGCACAGAGACAGAAAGGTAGAAAATATCAGGGCAACAGATATGGATAAAAGTATTCACATTATGTGTGTAAAATTTTGCAGCATTAGCACTGAATGGGTTACCTTAATTTATCTTTCAAAACATTTGTCACACTGAGGAGACTTTTTTAGCTTGCAAAATTCTGTTAAAGTTACTAAGCCCTGGCACAGCAGAAGACCTTTATGTCTTTTAAATCAAAATAGTGACAGCTAGATGAGCCTGACTTTAGAGGATCCAGGTCTCCCACTTTATCCTGGGAACTACTAACATAAGGCTGGTAGCGTCGATTCTTCATATGAAATGAATAAATGGGAATGAAAAAATGTATCAATTCATCTTAAATAACCCTTTATAATTAACAAGTTGAATGTACAATCTGCATTTGAATTACAATTTTGCAAAAACTAAATGAAAAGGCTGTATTCTATAAATCTCACTGATGATATTTCTGTTTTCAAAAGAGCAATGTTTACAGCCTCTGAAACACTTAAAAATTTCAAGCAGACACATTGAATGAGGTTACTTGTGTTGGTTTTGAGAAATGGAATGAAGTAAAACAATAGCCATCATCAGTAAGGATGAAAAAAATAGAATTGTTGCATATAAAAGGAATTAAAAAGAAAAAAAAGAAGGCAAAATAAAAGAAAATTCCTTTGGAACAATTTTTTTTTCTTTTTGCTTTTTTAAGGTGGTAACATCTTCTTAGCTACTATTGTGTCTCTCTTTGTTGGAAACACTTGCAAACATATAAAGACCAGTTAAAAATCCCAGATGTATTTTCACTTGATTTCTCAGGTAAGTACACTGGCACACTGTCAGGTGGAGAAGGGAAGGGAAGGGAAGGNTGTTTTATGTTCCAGGCAAGAAACTCAGCAAGAAAATAACCTACAAAAAAATACAGTTCAGTGATGAGCAGATGTTGCAGGTGTGAAAAAATAAATCAGTCTCTTGTCCTATAAGCTAGTGTTGTTTAGGAAAAGAATAAGAGAGAGAATTCTTCCCGTTTTTATGTAACAGCAGCCAGTATGGAATGCAGTCTCCATAGAAGGCCTTTTAATATTAATCCAAAATGTGAAAGTATTTTGATGAAAGCTAAGTAACAGATGTCAATGAAGCAAAGAAAATCTCAGGTCCATACAAGGATTTTAAGAGGGATGTTTTGCTCAAACAGACAAAATTTATTTCATTAAGAAATAATGAATAAAATTGAATCCAGAAAGGACAGATTTTAGGCATAAGCAAATATCAGGGGAAAAGAATAGGAATTTTTTTTTTACAAATCTTATGTCAAAAGAATGCTTTCCTTAATAAAAATTTAATATGCATTTGAAACTAACTTTAGAAGATAGAACTTTCTGAAGCAATAATGGCATCTTTACATCAAAGGCAAAAGAAGCTCTGTATTAATTTGGTTTCTGGGGAGATAGTACATTTCTTATTACAGGCATATCATGTGCAGAAAAAACTGACAGATGGAAAGAGTGAAGCAGAACCTTAAAGGATTATCCTAACTATATTGGCAACTGTCAGGTAGTTTCATGGACCTGAATCATCTCCAGGAATTGTATGTGGAGAGGTGACAAGCTGTGCACTGAACTCCCTCTGCAGCATCCTTTTCCTTCCTGGCCCACGTCAAGGACTCTCAGCTCCCCTGAGAACTCAAATTCCAAAGTGACTTTTGTCCCCCGTTGCCCTGAGCTCAGCGTAGTGCAGTTCAGAGAAAGTGACCCCCTGTGAAAGAGGCAGCTGTTGCTGCTATACTGAGTCGTAAAAAGGACTTTCAGCAATGAAAGAAGTTGGGCAACACTTGGGTTTGGGTTTGGTTTTTTTTCTTCCAACTAGCAATTTCTCAAAGCACTAATGAGGCCAGTGTCTGCTGTTGATCAAAATATAGATTAAGAATATATCAGTGCACTTCCATTCATTTATCTCTCAACAAGGGAATAATCTGGCCCCACAAGTCTGCTTTGACCATACAGAAGACATGGCAGTGTTTAGAAGCCGATTAGATGATAATGATAATTACAGAAAAATGCCCATATGGCCATTATTAGATCAATTTTGCTGCTAGTAATTATGGTAACTCCTGCTACAAACCTACCTTGTGTAGTCATACAAACTAATTAAAATGCAATTTTCACATCTGCTAATATTTTTGCCAGTGGCTCAATTCAAATACAATTTCTTAGTGTATTACTAGGAATCCTAAAGCTTGGAGAACACACTATGGAATACCCAGGCTGTATTTCAGGCTTTGCCACCACAGGAATCTGTGTCTTTCAGCAAGTAGCCACCACAACACCTGCAAACACATCTGGAAAAAAGAAAAAACAACCCAAAAACATTGAAAGAAAACAATAAAAACTTGACTAGTCTTGGTAAAGAACAGACAATATTTTCTAGTATTAATGTTTCAAATATAGGGGTCTAAAATATTCCGGTTTTCAGTAACTTACATCTAATCTTCATTTATTTCAAATGCCAGGAGTTTGGTTTTAATAAGTATTTATTCTCTGGCTATGGATTAGCTGGAGCTCAGCACTGTGTCTGGAAGACCTATACCACAGGAAAAAAACAGACACTGAGCAGGAAGCTGGCATAAACTCTGTGGTCATAGCCAAAGACTGGACAGTGGGATAAGAATTTTGACAATTTTTATGCCAACAAATAATTTGCAGGGTTCAGAGTGCACATACTACAAGTACAGCAGCTGGATGGATGAGACTGATATACTTCAGGCCAAAATTAGAGTTGATATATGAAATTCAGTCAAGCCAGGACCCTGACAGTATTGCCAAGATCCACAGTAACTTTTGTATACCAGACAGATTTAATATTCCAGTTTTCAGTTATCTTTATGCAGGCTCACAGAATTAAAGGCCTGTTATATCCAGTAAAGAGAGAAACACTGGTAAAGTTCATTTTCTGATTTCTAGAGCTGACGAGCAGGAAAATGCAGCTAATGAATGTATTTTCAAGTTCTTGGATGTCTTCCAATTAAAAGTGCTATGTCAGTGCAAAATAATAAGCAATGATCTGATCATTTTCTGACACTTCAGAAGGCCACTAAGAACAAGAAACAGATGCCCGGTTTGTTTATAAACACCACATAGAACCTAAATGGTTTCTTGGGAAAACAGGACAAGAAAATCCAAAAAAGGTGGTTTGCTCCCCTCATAATATTCCTCCCCTATTAGAGTCTAGGAAAAAAAAGGATATACATCAACATAATTATGTTCTCCTGAGTGAAGCCAGCTGCTATATCTCATCCCAAAACCTGACCAATTTCACAAGCCCTAAAACGCCTACCAAGTAACCAAACAACTGAAAGTCAAGAGTTGTCCCCAAATGGGTTTCAGGAAATTCACCACTATTTTGTTCTAGATACATAGAGTAACTATTTTTTTTAACTTTACTATGCTCCTGTATTTCAAATTCCCTGTTCAGACTGAATATTTTGCCTAATTTTACTTCTGACATTGAGGGAATGAGAATTCAGAGAAAATTTTTCTGTATGTTCCAACTAACAGTCAAGTTTTCCTGATGTCAGTATTCTCATGAGAAATATACTTCAGTTTTCTTCTCTTCCTCAACAGAATGAGAAAGGTTTTGTCAAAGTAAAGCTGAGTTCTGATTGTCATTGTTCCTTCTTCAAGACAAGGTTGAAAGAAAAGTGAGTCATATGATAAATATAGCGACGATTCCAAACAGAGAATCAACTGGCCCCAGTTGATATTATCAATATCAATCCTTATGTTATCAATAGCAAAATAAGCAGTTGTTAATGTGTTTAAAAATAATGAATGAAAATCTTAGGCCATTTTAGCCCAAGTCAGTTCTTTTTCTTAAATTACCTTATTGTTTCTCAGCTGTGTTTGAATCTATTTTGTAATTTTCAGTGTATCTTGAACTGATACATGCACACGCACAAATGCGAGCTTGTTTTCTTTGTAAAACAAGAAGAGACTAATTTCACTGGGTTAAAGCTATGTCTTTCTCACAGTGCGGTATGAACTTGCAACCTGGTCTCAGCAGTTCTAGATCCCAGTACCAGCAGTCCTCGTGGCTTGAATACTTCCTTTAAGAAAGAAATGTGTGGAAATAATGCTTCTGGGGAAAATCACTAGTACTTATTTGATTCAAACACAATTACTGTTATGTTCTAAACTTCTTTCCAGAAGAATGAATATCCTAGCAGTGCAGCTGCTTCCTGTTACAAGTTAACTGCTTGGTTCATTAATATGGACAGTGTAAAAAGAGTTCACGTTGTGCAAGGAGCTTCTCAGAAGAACCATAAACTCTTTTGTACTATGTCTCTCCCTACATTTTAGAGCATAGCTTATGGAATAGGTGAGAAAATAATGTTGCACTAAATCCTCTTCTCACATTCCCAAGCTTTGAGGCTTCCCCATCCCCTTTGTTCTCTTCAGCTCTGAGCATCTCTATGTACCTCAGCTTTATTCCTGTCTTCATGAGCGGAAAGTGCAGTAAATAAGCACTGTAAATTCCTTAGAAAATTGTAACCCCACCCCTTCCTGCCTGAGAGGAAACTGAACCACATATGAACCCATTAAATACAGTGTCTAGTGAGTTTGCTGCCCTGTCTTAGATAAAATGGGCTGATTTAAGAAAGGGAAGAAAAGTATAATGATTTTCTCAAATGTTTTTTCCTCAAATTACAGTGGAAAAGAAAATTAAAACTGTTAAAGGTCATTTCTGATTGCTGTAACTGCACTACAGCATCTTATTGACCTTAGGGAAACAACAGTGTTGAGAATGTATTCCCTGAGCATAAAAAATGTTGTTCATCCTAAAAGACTGGAAAAACTTGCTTCATTACAAGCTCCATGTTCATATCTCTTCATGGTTAATTTTTTTAACGTAAGAAGCCAAACATCAAATTTGATAGGTTGTACAGAAGTTTTGGGACACCAGGGTTAAATAGCATATGGGATCCATCTTCTTCTGAAATATATCTTCCCTTCTAGCCAAATATTTTATGTTTATATATGCATTTTTAATAATTTTTCTCTTGTATTGCTTTATTTCTTCTGGTAAACAAATAAATAAACAAAACAAAAACAACAAAAAAGATGAATTAAAAACATAGAGAGAGATCAGATTTTCATATTGTTTCCTGACATTAAAAAAATACATGAAAACATATAGACAACAGTAATTTCCATGTAAAGTAATGCAGTTACTCAAGGAAAGTGCACACTAAAATAGTTTGCCTTTTTTGTTTCACTTAAGTAAGTTTAAGAAATTTTCCACTAGAATAAAGTCAGAATTTCCTTATAGCAGATGTATGAATCCAATTATGTTTACATACTGTATCTCCTACACATGCTCCTGGTGTCTTCATTTATGTAGTGATCTGCTGATGCCCAGTTGATTCATAAGCATCTTGGTCCAAATTCTTTTCAAAGACAACTAAAAATAGTGATGGAAAACCTGGATCATATTATTACCAGTTAATTAATAAAAACATTTTTAAGTAATTTTCCCTATAGCTTTCCCTCAAAACTGTGTGGCTTGGTTTTACTTTTTATTGTGCAGGTTAAATATTTGGGTTGACATTCACATATTTTGGTTTTGTAAACAGCATGATTTATCTTTGTAAGAGTGAGCAAAAATTATGTTGATATTTCTATCTACACGTAATAAACCTGTGACCTTCTTCACTTACATTTTGCCCATTAATTTATCATTCTGCAAACAATTTCTAACACTGTGAACTTCTGAGCAGCTTCAAAACATCTTATGAAAGAATCAGTTTGCTACAAACCACTTATCTTCTTTATAATGTAGCTTTTCTTGCAAGTAGAAAAATAAAACTGTAAATAACATACTGTGCCAAGTATAAACCAAGCTGACCAAAAGGTTTTGATTTGCTTTGATTGAACAAAAATAGGATGACCTGATGCTACATAGGAGATATTCAGGGCAGGCTGCATAGTTTCTGCACAGTTTGAAGCACAGAGTTGTCACCTCTTCCTGGAACAAAGGATTATGCAGAAAATCCTGTTAGAATGGCCAGGAGAGTGGCACTTAGGTACTTTCCAATTCTCTTGTGCCTGATTGACATCTACTTCAGAAATGCTATTGAAACTCCCGGGTGTCTGAGCCCAGATGATCAGACCCCTTTGGGTTTCCTCAGGACTCTGCCCCAATGGGGACTTGACAGAGAGAGGCAGCCTTGATCCAATTGTCCAGAAACAGAATTTTAATAATGCAAAAACAGCAAACAAGAAGGTGTTCGTTATATTTGGACCAAACTGGAAAAAGGCAGGAACAAGGGGCAAAAGGCCCGAGGCCAGGCTCAGACAGGGGTATTTATACATTCCAGTGTGGGGAAAAGTTAAGGCGGGGTCTGAGGGAAGGGTCCAATAGGGGAGAACTATTAGGAATATTAAAATTTCTGCCCCAAAAATCAACCTATGGTAACACAAAGAACCAGGAACTTTCTTGCAACAATTTGCATACTTGAACTGAGGGAGCATGTGAGCAAGCAAGCGTCTTGCTTTCTGTACTTGGAACAGGGTTTCCCAGGGCATTAGTCCAGGGTTTTCCTCTTCCCCAGGGAAACCACTCTATGCACGCTATATAGATAACTTTGATGGAATCCCCACCTTTAGAATACCCTTTATTTCTCATTCTGTAAATTTTCTTGTCAGTGTTCCTTCTTTGGTTTGATTTTCCTTCAAGTCCCTAATGTAACATCTGGAACTGTGTTGGCAAACCCACTCACAGGCAGTCTCACAGAGTTTGTAGGGGTTGGGCAGCACACTTCTGAAGGTCCTGAGCATAACTATCAGCATGTCCCTGATAACTGGGGACATACTGAGGTGCTACTAAAGTAATTGTCAGAATTCTCTCTAGTTTCAAGGACATAATAGTTCCCTTATGTTTTCTCTCAGAGGACCACTTGATAGTAAACAGTCCAGTTCAATGAGAGTTACAACAATGAGAAAAAAGACAGGAAGTTACAACTTAGCAATGATTGTAATGCTTCCCTTGATAAAAAATTAAATAAGAATATTTTCTCAAACTTAAAATGTGCTTCCAAAATAAAATGCACCTTTTGCTGCTTTTTGCTTGAGTATGGTAGATAAGGTCTGTACCAACAATGTCTCATACAAGCCCAAGTAAGTGCCATAGTTCAGACTATTTAATTCAGAATATCTCTTCAGAAAATCTTTTTCTTTATCTTTTCCTTTTGTTGATAGAAATATCTTTAGAGTGGACAGGAACGGAAAAACAAGAGATAGGAAAGAAAATATCTTTTTCACCATCATCCAGATATATTAACCTTGAAAAACACTTTCAAAAATATTTTTGTAAACAGCGAATTTTTGCTGCACTGAGTGCTATTTTTTCATCCTAAGAAAGTGCAGACAAAGCAAAGAAGATATTCATGGAACATTTGGCAAAGGGCACAACTGGAATATGTTTCGATATGAGCATTACTTGCAGTCTTCATATATACATAATGGACAAATCTGCAAACCATTTAAAAATAAAATATTTATTTTACTGGAAGGAATTTTCTTCTGTTTTGCTCATTGTGTTGTAAAGCAGTACTAGAGGAGAATGATGAATGACTGACAAGGAGGACTGTGAACATGCTCGGTTGACTTGTGTAGGAAAGGACACATATCATGCTAATCACTCTTTAGTCCTGTGTGTTTGACAAGTAGAACATATGTGTTTAGATGAAACAGGCCTGTGGCAGGCTTTGAGACACCCTCTTGTACTTGAGATTCCTGCCCTGATGCACAAAAGCTCAATACACAGTGGTAACCATAAGGATGTGGGTCCCTAGGGACAGGCAGAAGGAGCAGGTCACTGTCTGGCACAGACTGAGTGCTCAGTCCTGTGTCCCCACTTGTGTGCCTCTGCCTGGGTGCTTCTCTCATTGACAAGGTATGAAAATAAATTTTCCTTTTTGCATTTCACCTGTGGTTTTGTGATTATTGGGTCCTGCCTGTGCTAGCACACACAAATACATGCACTTAAAATATCTACTTTCTTGAAAGTGTTCCTTTAGTAAGCCAGTGGTAAAGAAAAACATTTGACTGGCAAAGAGGAAAAGAAAAAAAAAAAACCTGGTTGGTCGTTGCCTCTCAAATTTGTCCTTAAACCATGACAGTTGTGGAAATATATTAAATTAAATAACAAAACAAACAACAACAACAAAAAATTGTTGCATGGAAAAAAAAAAGCTTAGCAGTATTGACTTATTGTCTTATATTTCTCAATGTCAGGTACAATTTCCTGGATATACTGTGTGATGTAAGGGAAATCACAATCAGATCCCAAAGCCTTGAATCCCTGAAAGCTCTGCTGTCAGTGATCAGTAATGATACCTCACCTGCATCTCTTTTCAGGAGAGCTTTATATAACAATACAGTGAGCATGTTTTGGGGTTTTTTAAGGCTTCCCAGTGTGAAGTCAGCCATCTTTTGCAACCCCAGCTTCCTGCTGGAACACTTGACTAGAAAGGTTTTCGGGGAGACCTATTAATTTCACACCTTTAGCTTTGTCTACAGGTGTTAATTTTAAGAAGATCAGATCTCTTCCCTAGGATAAGTACCTAAAATGGATTTATAAGTGCCTACATTAGAGATCTACATTAGAAACACAGGAGGAGGGCCTCTGCCATTACCAAGAATTCATTTTTTCCTCCCAGGAGATGCTTGATCAATGGGACTTTCCTCTGTCTACTTATTTTGGCTCTCTGGTGAGATTTAGAAGGATTATATCTTCCAGTAATTGTGTGCATGGGATTTCTTTTTCCCTAACTCAGCCAGAAGCTAAGACAGGGGCTGTATGGGCCAGTTAAGAAATACTAGAAGCTAAATATGACACCTATGAGTACTAGTTTTGGGGAAAATGTATTTAAAATAGTAAAATATGGTCCTTAAAAATAATTATTGTTTAGAAAATGCAATAAAAAATAAGCTTTATAATTTATAGAAGGACTTTCTCCAGGAGTGGTAATGTTCAGCTGAGGTACGTCTTTTATGTCAGCTACAACATTTGCCTACTCAGCATCAAACTGTATATTTTGTTTAGTACAGTATTTCTGTTCTTCTTTGTTAGTAATTAGAATTAAAATTTCTAAGACATACAAGTCTTCTTGTCCACTTCATTTATTAATGGACAACTGTCCAAATGAACAGTAATTTATTACAAGAACCTTTAGTAGATCTTAATTGTGATATTAAGTTTTAGTTTGTAACAACCAAGTAAGGCATGAATAGTATAGCACATTCATTTAAGGACATATTCGCTACCAAAATAACACAGAACTTTTCAAAAGGAATCACAAAGCTGCCTCAAACTTATTGTTACATGAATTTAGAAGCCATTTTAAAATACTAACAACTCTGATCAGTTAAGTGGAGATTTTATAAGTTTAATAATTATATTTATTTCTTAACTATATCTAACAGAAGAAAAGCAAACAACCAGGAAAAAAATACCCAGTTTGTATTAGATATTTTAGAGCAGTGCACATTGCAATCATGATTTTAAAAATCCAAAAACCAAACAAACAAAAATCCCCAAGGGGTGTGAAAAGAGAAAAACAATATGACTGTAAAGGAAAGACATAAACAGGAATAGACAAAAATGCCCAGTTTCCTCTAGTTAATGTCATGGTTTGAGTTTGGTTTTTTAGACCGTTTATAGTGAATATTGTTGTAGGACTTTTACCACAAGGTTTGCATATGTAAAACCCACATACAGATTTCAATAACCATTCACAGCTTCTGCTGTGACTTGAAAAATAGCATTATAAAGAGAACTGCAATAAATTGCAACAGTGATAATGAGGGAAGTGCTTATAAATAGTAAGGTAATGTGCCAGGAAGGAGTGACAACATAGGAACATATGAAAATTATTTAAAGAAAACGCATTGTGTAATAAACTGTGTTTTGGGTTTTGTGGCTTTTTAATCAATAGCCTCAGTAAGGAATTGCAACATTATGTCTCAATCTGGAATTCACCTTTATCAGCTTTTGTAGTGTCAAGGAGTGTTGGTGGTGCTCCCTTCCCACATGCTGTTCTCCTTTGGAATCCATTCCGTCTGATATCTGTGAGTGAAACTGCTGAATTTCTCATACTGCGTCAATTTACATCAGCCACAGATCTGATAGCAGCTCTAGCGTGGACATACTGTACGAGTTTGGAAGGAGACAATTCCACCCCTTCTTATCTCTGTTTACCCACAGTATCAAGCCAAGTCTGAACCTGACTACTTTTAAACTGTGAAATTCTGTGGTTTCCATCCCCTGTGGCATCCATAATGAACCATAACCACCTGATTCCCTTTCCTATTAGGATTCAAAGCAAGAAAGAACAGTAATTTCCACGTTATGACACACAGCCTCACAGCAGACAGACACACAGCTCTAGCAGGGAAGTGAAGAGAAGAAGGTTTCATCAGGAGAAGGGCCTGATAAGGTCATCAGCTACCAATATTAGTGAATATTACAAGAGAACTGCCAGTGGAAGTGAGCATTAATCACAGCTGTCTTTCTAAGAACCTGTGAGATTTTCTGAATTACTTTATATAATCCATGACTGTATTTTAGGCTTTTGTTTTTTTCCAATAATCTTCGCAAATGCTTTTCCTTGATCTAACAGATAAAATTAATTGGAACATGACAACTCAATTCTGCCAAGGTTGAGAGAGATCACAGAGATTCAGAAGAGACTGCATCTTGGCTGTCATGTAAAACCAAGTTCTGCACTGAGTTTATAATTAAAATTAAATGTAAATTTAAGCTTGATCCAAAGTCGCACTTAGGAAATCTGTGATTTATGATGAAATGTGGACTTTTAATTGAAGTTTTTTGCAGGTAATTTGCATGACTTTACTTCTTCTATAATTGATTCTGAATAATATTGTTGAGAAAAAAAAAGGAAAACCAATGAAGTGTTAAGTCAGATTTTTTCTATTCTCTTTGGTTTAAAATCTATTAAAACCCATTAGTTATAAAATTGTTTATGTTGGAAAAGATGTCTCAAGATCATCAGCAGCAACTCTTCTGCTCAAGCAGGGTTAGCTAGAACAAGTTGTATAGGACTGCATCCAGCTGGGTTTTGAGTATCTCCAGAGAGATACATCCAGATACCTATCTATATATAAACAACTACAGGATATATTTTACATCTATAATATATATGTATATAGCATATTCAATGATAAAAATCTCTATATCATTAAGTATGTAGAAAATTCTCTTCTGTTCTTACTTTTCTTCAAAGAATTTGGAACTATTTCGAGTTAACAAGATTGACTCAAAATATAGAAATATGTAAGAATGAACTTTGAATCACATCTAATTTTATCAGACATATCTCAACTTCAGGGGAGTTGTATAATTTGACTGTCTAAAGTCTTCCAGTCTGCAAAATTTGGTTTCTTGGTACTGACATGCATTTATATTAGAAATAGAGAATTTTGAAATTGCTTTTATAGAGTTTTACATAAATCTGGGGTTTTAAACATTTGTGTCTGGCTATGTCATTGATGTCCAGCACTTTGGCCTTCCTCAGTGTCCTGGTTTAGGGCAAATTTGGGAGGAAACCTCCAAATGGGGTTCCTCTGGAGAGCAAAACCTAAATGGCCCCTCCCCCCAGTCAGTCCAGGAAAAGAACTTCCTCAGAGAAAAGTGGAAAAAAGCTATTTATTTGACAAACAAACTGCCCGCAAGCATAAGGAATGAATAATATGAAACAATAAAACCTCTCGCTGGTCCGAAGAGAGAGAGATGGCAAAACTGAGAGAAGTCCTTGCCGTGAGCCAGCTCAGCTCTCTCAGTCTTTTATCAGTCCCAGTCCCTTTCGGCACTGGAAAATGCCGAGGTCCAGGCCTGGTGGGCCACCGGTGCAGCTCCTGGTGCTCCCCTGGGTTTTTCAGTCCAGAGCAGATTTAAACAGTCCCAAGAAAAAAAGGGAAAATAAATAAAAAAAAACAGTCCAGGAAGCTTTTTGCCTCAGCTAGCTAGACTAACTAAAAAAGGAAAAAAAAACCCCTCTCTCTCGCCGCTGTCCGTGCATCCAACGAACACCCCAAGGACAACGAAGAAGAACTGAGAAGGAGTGAAAACTGTTTTTTCCAAAACAAACTGCGCGCCTCTTCTTCCCTGCTCACTCTCAGAACCAGTCTTAAAGGTACAGAACACACAGCACACACAGAACAGACGATTGGGGATACAGGCACCATGGTCACCCTAGGACACTCACAAATTGCAATCCACACTGTAGCACTGCAGAGAGATGGGGCAGCACAGCCATTTTTTGTTACTTTCTGACTATATTCATAGAGCTTGGAGATACCTGCCCTAACCCCATCGGGACTGGCAGGTGCCTGGAGTGCACTGGTCAGTGCTGACTCAACTTATGGTCGGAGCTGTGTAAACAAGCCACTCCTCATGTGGCACGTGTTGCCTGTCACCTGGCTGGCACTGAGCACAGTTGTGCAGGAATCTCTGGACCATGCTGCACTGCACTCTGAAGCAAGACACCCTCCCACACTGCTGCAGAGTGTGAGCTGTGTGATACACACTGGACTGTCGTTCCTCCTCCTTCTCTTTTGAAGCCATCTCATTTCTGCAACTGTGAAAACTCCTGCACAAAAAAAAATCCTCCCAGACACACACCATTGATTGCTTTATTGCTTTGTGTGGGGCCAATTGCATGCTTAACATTATACCATCATTTCTTCCAATTTAGTGTTACACTGCTTTTCTTCCATTATGTTTAACATTGCAAAAAGATTCAATCCGAATTACCATAACCATTTTGCTCTAACACTGAGCACAGTTTTATTAGAATAAAATAAATTTCATTCTTTCCATTCACTACAGGAAATCAGTAGGATTTATGTGACAAAACATAAGCATCTGTAATATAGATTTATGCTTTTGAAATAACTGTCTAGCTCTCTTTCACAGTGGGTAGGGAGACACAGGGTTTCCTGAGGTTCAATCTATTTTATCCTAAAACAGATATCTATAAATAAGTCAGATGAGCTACATCCTGAGAGTACCCCTTTTTCTGCACTGACTAAAAGCTCTAAAGCAGACAACCACATTGCAGATGCCTAGTCAAAAGAGATTAATTGCATAGTTTCTCTCCACAGCCTTCCCATCTCTTTTTCGCCAGTTCTCCTTCCTCAAAGGAGCACTACTCTCCCTTACATGTCCAGTACGACCAGTAAAGAAACAGACACAACAAGCCTGACAAATAGAACTTTTTTTAGTAAATCTCAGTGGTTAAACCTTAGGAAAATGTTCTAAACAGATATTTGAAATTCTTTCTTAATACTGCAGTCTTCACAGTTGCTTTGATACTGCTAATACTCCCTAAACACCACATACATCATTGAACAATTGAACATTTAACATTGAACACACATGAGATCAGTGTTAGACTGATGAATTCCACTTCTGACTGCCACAGTAACTACAGCTAGGTTATAGAGTCCTGAATATTCCTGAAAGGAATCTTTTTAATGATGTCCTTGACGCAAACATTTTTTTCTATTTAAATAAACAGATCTAAATCTTAATTTTTTTTTCATGTTACAAGTACTTATGGACTTCATCACATGAATCAGTTCTCAAGAAAATTGTACATATAAATGTCCCTCATTATATGGACAGATTTGTGAAAAAAGCAATAATAAACAAGTTATGAACTTTCGGTAGAGGCATGTTAGCACAACATTCTCTTTCTTATCATAATGATTGCACTCAAACCTTTTAATTTCTTCAATATTTAGGGATATTTCATTTCCTAAACACTTGAAAAACAATCTTGTATGTGGCCTGCAATATAAGTATCTGAATTTCCGTACACAGTGTGTATTTGAAGTAGACGGACTTTTCCTCCATGTAGAGTGTGATGATATTTTTAATATAATGTCTACAAAACCTGAAATATGTATCTGACTCTCCAAATGAATGAAATTATAGATTCATCAGAAACAACAGCTTCTTTCAGGAACTAATGCATTTTATGAGTTTTATAAGGGCATAAGTAACAGATCAACATACAAAGATTATTTCTTAAAGCATAAAAGCTGTGTTTGATAACCAAAACATCATTCATGAGAAATCATTGCAGCTAGAACTTTCACAGAGATAGAAAGAAAGCAAACAATCTATAGATCCTTCTGGCATTTTCAAAGCATGGCTGCCTCATGTTTGGAATGACAAACATTTAGACATATGATTTGTGTTGTAATGTTTTTGAAGCAAACCTTTTGAATCTGGTGCCAAAGATACTGCATTGACCTATGTCATGTCTAATACTGATTAAAGGTTGTACAAATAGACTCTGAATCTAACAGCAAGATATGTATTGACATTTTCTAATACGGATAGCAGTGCTGCCAGCTCTGGCTGTTACATCTCACAGACTGAGGAAAGGTCAGTGCCAGAGGGGTGTTTCACCTTCGCATGCAGCGGCACAAGTGACGCAGCAGCTGACACCTCGGGATGACTCAGCCCTGAATCAGACCCCTGCACACCCCTAAACTGACCTTGCCAATGTGGAACACCAATTACAGATGTAATGCTGGGCTCATTATAGTCAGCTCAAAATCACACGGCACTTTCCACAAGTATTTTAGGGAAGTGATGTGAATAAAGGAACCACAGAGAAGCATGTGCATGGTCGTCTCTAGGGGAATATCCAGGACACTGAAATGTATTCCCTTAGAGTACCACAGCATCTCTTTTTACCTATGTGCTAATCCTGAAGGATTTGCTATGCTTACTGGCTTGTGACATAACTTCCTGTTAGGTTGTTTATGCTGTTCTGACAAGAGAAGGAGGACACAGCGTGTGTACAATCCCCATCCATGGACACGAGAAGACAGACTTTGTGGTTACTCCATAGGGGAATCTTCTTACCACCTTTACTCATATGCAATGAGGCATATGAAATACTAATTTACAGCTACATCATAAATCCCTTGTTGGCATCACTGGTAATTGTTTACACATGTTCACTTCTGACAGTAATCCTTTGCTTGGATTACCCATACGGTTACTACAACAAAATAAGAAGTTTAAAGGATAGTAATTTTCATATATTCAAATTTTGTAAACTCTTTATTTGTAGGATTAAATTTAAGAGTATTTAGCCACAGTCTCAGCATAACTCTACATTTCTGGATGCAGGAAAAATTAATTGGTATGCTTTAAATTTAAGAGGCAATGAAAAAAAATATTTAGGAATTTCCAACATTATAGATTCACCTGGCTATGTTTATATCAAACAAAGAATTTTTTACATGAAGTAGACTTCTTATTTATTAATAAAGGCTGCAGAACCTGTTGTGTAGGTCAGGTTGTCTGTTGACTGTTGAATTTTTTTCAAGTCTACATTTCAGGGAATTATTAGAACTTTACAGTAACTTCTACTTTGTATACTGTAAATATTGATATGTTCTTTGTCCTATCTTCTGTTAATGTCTTCAAATATGTATATTTGCATTTAGCCTAATTGGAACTTAATTAAGGCATTTAGGTTCTAATGTAGCACAGTAATCTCTTCAGTATGGACAGAATTATAAAATAAATACTGAGATGGCAATACAATCATAAATTTTTGGGAATTGATAAAATATGTATTTTCCATTTCTCCTTTATTAAATATCATTTCTCACACTTCTGCTGATATCCCCAAGCACCTATGAGGGTTAAAGGGTGCTCTACAAAGTTACAGTGCTGTACAGATCGATGGATTATGTGCTTTTCCCTGTTTCTTCTCGTTTACCTCTAGTTTTCTCCTACAATAATCAATAAAATTATGCCAAAAGAAGAACAGAAAAAATAGAAATGGTGTCATAATAATTTGTTCCATGTATTAAGTCTTTGTGTGTGCACACCTAAGCCTTCTTCTTTTGCTATTGTGGGAAGAGTAAATCTGTATTTGACTTCAGACCTTTCTGAAAATTGAGCTGACCTGGAATCATAGGTAGGTAAAGCACAGTAATAACAGAAGTTGAAAATCAATACACTCCTTTACAGGGTCATGCTGAAGTCATTTTTGTTTCAAAGATAAAATGATATTTGGATTTTTTAAGATTTCTTTCTATTGCCAATTAACTTCATAGTATCCTAGTGTCACTGTTGAAAAAGATCCTGACAGTGACTTTTAAAATCTGAGACAACATAGCAGATGTCAAATAACTTTCTAATATCAAAGTATACTGCATAACTGTGCATATTTTATGCATTCATACCCAGTTGTAGAGCATTAAAAATAAAAAACTGAGTTAGAAAAATAATGCATACCCTAGAATACATGTTGTTTACTTTTAAAAGCTTTTGCTGACTCCTGCATGTTAATTTTTTTGAATAGCTTGCTGAAGGGAATATTTGGAAAATAAAACATATTGTTGAGTAAAACCACAGCAAGTTGAAAATACCCCCAGGGTATTTTCAGGGGTTTCCTATCAGCTATCCTCACCGTGTGTCATGTCTGAGAAAACCTGGAAGAGGAGGAGCATGGTAATGTCTCATTCTTAAATAAGACAAGACTCTATCAAACACCTTCACAGACACACTGAAGTTTTCTAGCGTGATACAAACTCTTAGGATTTCCACTCAGTCAATCTGCATAACTTGTGGGCTTTGCAAAGACTTCCAGCCTTCTCATTTTCAGTGTTATAGGCAGAAATACTGAAGTGGTTGTGTCAAGTGAAGACATTTTCTTTTTTAGTTACAATAGCCAAAAGCTTGAAAATATCTCTTACTGCTGCATATAACACAGCTCTCTTATTGTTTTTGTCCTCTTCTAAATATGCAGAGATAATAATGAGGTAAATTTTCCTATTTATTCAATATGTCTAAATTTATATTTAATAGAGTTATAAATATGAGTGAGATTGGGCACATGTGTCAGTGTTCTATCAAGAGTGAAAGGGATTTGGGATTTTATTAATGTTCAGCATTATTTTCTTGGGTGTGCGTTGCTAAGAACAGAAGTTAAGAATTACATTAAAACCACAGTATATCACACCATTGAAAAAAAATAGTGCTGTGATTAAGATGAACCAGGAATTAAATCTGTTTATTAGGATGATTAATTAATTAAGACATTTAGCCGAGAAAAGTGACCAATAAAAATATTTTTCTTTGTCATTCTTGGATTTCCCTCCGAGTGGACAAAGAGAAGTCAGTAAAAAATATCCACAGAGATAAATTGAAGCATGTATTTTCACTACTTTAGTTTTCAGAAATTCACCCATGACATTGTGGAATAAGAATCAAAATAAGAATCAAAATATTAGCCTGGTTTCAGCAACCTGCATTACTGGCAGGTGTTTTATATAGATAATGCTGATATCATTCTTGCAATTAACTATTCCACTTCATTAAGCAGAAACAGACAATTCTAAACCAACAACTTTTGGCCTTTTTTCTATCACCTAGTGGTGTGAGCTGACAAACAATTTGTAACTGATGATGAAAGAGAGTATTTTGCATTTTCTTATAATAAACTCTTGTTTTCCATAGTAGTAGCACTTTTTAAGCTTTAATTTGCAGGAAAATATGCTATTTTCAAATTTATCTTTTCTAAACTAATATCTACTTCAGACCCATGCTGGATTAAACCAGAAAAAATAGACCCAAATCCCACATTCTACTGTCATTTTTTTTCCAGTCACATTCTTCGTCTCCATAGGCACTAAGGACTTAAATAACTATAAAGAAATATCAGCAATGGAAAGAAATGAATGAGAGTCAAGTAGAAATGGTTTTGAAAGGACTCTAATACAAAGTAGTACAGTGCCTTTGGTAAAAGTTTTATGGTTTAGGTTTTTGGGGCGTTGTATGGGGTTTGGGGGTTAGTTTGTCATTTGTTTGATTTGGTGTGGTTTGGTTCAGGTCTTTTTTTTTTTTTTNATGGGTTTTCTTGTTCTTGGTAGGAAACAGTCAAAACTGCTTCTATTTCTGCCTGGAACTGTGTAATTTTGACACTACCACAGGCTGAATAAGCTGCAATTCTCAGCACTCAGTGTACCTACTTTCAAAAGGACTGGGTTTTTTGTATGTTGGGGTTGATAATTCTTCATTGTCTCTAAACACTGAACTTCAATCAAATTGATGTGCTTTGCTTCACCTCTGAACAGCTCTCAACATTTTCTACCAATATTATAAGTATTACTCTAATACCTTAGGGAAACCAGTTTCACAAAAGCCATACAAAAGCCAGGGTGGATTTTAAATCCCTTTTTGACCTTTCTCAAACTTTTCTTTCAAGACTTCTAACAGCCATACTTTTTTTCCTATTTTTTCTTTTAGAATATGATAGAATTGTTTTTTTCCTACATTATGAAAGTTTGACGAGCTGGGTGCATTCAGTACGTGGTGTTTACTGGTACCTATAGTCACAAATAAGAAACCTGTGAGTAAATCAGAGTCAGTCTTACATTATATAAAACTTTTTCATATTACCTGTTAGAAGCTGAATCTTCAGTCTAGTGCTACATAGATTTCTATCTCATAAAAGATAAATAAATAAATCCATTATTTAAACATTTAAATTGTCAGATAAATATTGAGTCTATTGTCTATAACTTGGAAATACAGGTTAATATATTTTGTGTTTACTTGCTTTCATGGAATTGTTTTATTGAATCAAAA
This sequence comes from Cyanoderma ruficeps, assembly GCA_008694505.1. NCBI lineage: Eukaryota > Metazoa > Chordata > Aves > Passeriformes > Timaliidae > Cyanoderma > Cyanoderma ruficeps. The sequence continues at coordinate 27,871 of VZDJ01004378.1, forward strand.
TCTGAAGCTATTTGATATGTATCACAGTGTATAATGGCTTTTATTGTTCTGTAGCTTATTGTCAATATGAAATTCAAATGTCAGGTCTATGAACTTGGAGAAGCAGTCAGCTGTAAAAGCCATTACTTCCCATTTTATCTGAACAGGGGAAAGATACAGTTTACTTTCTCATCTTTACTTACAAGGAAACTATGAATCTGTTCTGCCCACACACTGGTCCACATTACTAGAGCAAAAGATGTATTTGTGTCCTTATATTCAGTTTCAAAAAAGCCAGCACCTCATCATTCATAACTTGTATTCAGCCTCCTAACTGCTCATTTTAATAGTAAAAGTGCATTTGACATTTTTCAAATCAGGTGAATTCATTACATCTCTCTCATTCAGATTATAAAATATGAATTACTTTTTTTTTTTTTTTTTGGGTAATGCTTATCTTGGGGCATCACAAGACATTACTCTTTCTTTCTTTTCCTCAGGACAAGCTGTTAAGAGGAATTGATCTTATTTCTTATTCCAAAAGGATTGTTTATTTAGTACAGGGGGAAAGGTGCTTCAGAAATGTCACTAAAGGCAACATATGAAAGCTGTGAAGTTGCGTAGGTGATGCCATGAGCATAAATTCAGCTTTGTTGTCAATGGTTATATAAAAAAAGAAGAAGCATCTTGGGCTCACTGTCAAAGCACATACAAATTAATAGAACAGGGAATTAATGAACTATCACTTTATTTTAAGGAGAGTTTTTTTGATGTGGATGATACCAAGCTTCAGGAAACATGGGAGCAACCCTGATGTTTACATAAACTAAGTCCTCAAAGCAAAACTACAGTCTGAAAGCTGATCCTGAGGTCATTTACCTGACCTCTCCATCCTTCGTGAAGGATTTCTATAAATACGGTTACAGAAGAAGAAAACACAGATTCTGAACTAATCATTGCCACCTACAAAGATGAAGTACAACTATCTAAAACTTTAAAAAAGTCAAAATATTAATACTGACTTTTCAAATATGTGTGTTCAAAGTGACTGGGAAAGAACTGGGCACACTTTTCTGCCTCTTAGCACTTCTTCCAAGTGAATCCATGGGATTTTCACAAGCAGTAAAGACTTTGGGAGAACCTCCTCAAAATTCACAAATAAGATAGCAAAGCAACTCAGTTTCAATATTAAATGTAATATTGGTATAGGCTGGCCATGGCAGTAAGTCCCAAAGAATTAGGTCTATTGCCCTAACTACATAGTAGTGTCCCATATTGTCCTTGGTACAGGACATAAATCAATAACCTCTGACAAATAACTCTGCAGCTACCGTATGTCATCCATGAAAATAAGAGATTTCTCTGTGAAAGTTTAGCCCATCATATTTAAGAGAAATTAGGACAAGATGACATGTATAATGAATTATTACTTATATTTTCTAGCAGATAAAAGGTCACAGAAATCTGTTTTGTCTGAGGCAAAATGGTGATTCATTTTTTCAAGTGAGTGGCAGCCCATTTATACATTGCTACAAAAATACTGAAATAATCAAACAACTTACCTTTTCCCTTTACATGCCATAAATGCACATCAATTTTCACCTAACGTGTGAACAAGAAATTATTATGTTTACAACAAAATGACAGTTTGTGGGACAGGCAGAAATGTATAGGAAAATATCATTGGGTTTTGAGGAATTGAACAGCAATTTTGCTTTTCCATCATGGATGGCAGAAGGGGAAAACACCTTTTTTATCTAATTTTCAGGAAATTTGAAAATGACATTTGAAAATTATCTGATTTTTTTATCTTATGGAAAATTCAAAAAAATTCATGCAGCCTGAAAGATCCATGTAACATAATACAATTAGAATGGAAATATGTCACACTAAATTACTTTAAATCACCAAAGAGCAATAGTTCTGAAATAAAAATCCTAGAATACTGCTTTTTTGTTCCAAATAAAACTTGACTTTTCATTTACATTAAAAAAAACCACAAAACGTTATAATCTTCTACAATTCTTAAATATTTTTCACCTGGTTGAATCTATACAATAAATTTTGGTCACTTGTTTTCCTCCTAAGTTTACTACTGGTGAAAGACATTCCATTCCTCTATACTTTTCATGTTGAGTATATTATAATAAAGAGTGAAGATTATTTTATGAACCAGGATGAACAGTATTCATCTTTCAGGCTTTCAGCTTGAACAATGGAAAATCAGGGCTTGTCCATTTTGACAGCTGCAAAGAAAGCAGTGGAGATTATGCACATTAGCTAAATAACCAAGATTACGATGGTAAGATCAGTAGTGATTTTTTAATTTTTTTTTTCCCAACCTGGATTAAGTGGAAATAATAAAGAAAAATCTGTCTTATTGTTCATTTGCTCAAAGCCTGAAAGCCAGACTGAAGCTGTATAATGACTGGTATTGTACTCAAAACTTATGTGTAATGTTTTGGTTATATTTGAAAACTGTCTGCAGAACCTTTGTCAAGATAATGGAGTTGGCAAATATCATGCAATTTTTATTCTTTACCAGCTGATAAAATAGAGTTTAAGATAATGAAACTTGAATTCAGAAATAAACTAAGAACATAGAATCATAGAATCATAGAATCATAGAATCATAGAATCATAGAATCATAGAATCATAGAATCATAGAATCACAGAATGGTTTGTGTTGGAAGGGACCTTAAAATTCTTCTAGTTCCAATCCCCCTGCCATAAGCAGGAACACCTTTAACTAGACAAGGTTCCTCAGAATTCCATCTAACCAGGCTTTGAACGGTTCCATGGGTGGGGTATCAAGATCTCTGGGCAATCTGTTTCACTGTCTCACCACCTTCACAGTCAAGAATATCTGCCTAATATCCAATCTAAACCTACTCTCAGTTTATAACCAAAAATTCATAAACTGATATTTGTATATATATTAAAATACATCTTAGTCATATATCTCTTTTGCACTAATTGCATGTCTATAGTAATGCAACTGTATGTGTCTTTTAAATATCACTTAGTATTCATTGTGGTGAAATACCTGAGTATTTTTGTTTCAATAGTTACTTTCAGAATTCATCTTAGGTGAAAAATATAAAGTTCCTAGTTTCTTCTTTGAAGAAATAATTGAAATTAGAGCAATGTTTCCCTGAATGTTATTATGTATTGCATTTATTAAATTAAAAAATAAATCCAGCAGAAACTAATTACACTGTGCATCACAGAGATCCAAAATATTATGCTTTTAGTGAAAGGACAGAGAGGTGGAAGTACTATCAGTAATTATTCAGTTCTAAAATTATATAGACGTCATCCATTTTCTCTCACTCAAAAAATCCCAACAAAGATTAAAGAAATACACTAGAGCTTCCAGTGACACTCTGATTTTACCCAAGGGCATCCCAGTGTTTGACTCTCAGGCAGAACAGCAAAAAGGCCAACAGGAAAACCACCTGGAAGTGAGCACTATGTTCAAGGCACCTACAGAGGGACTCTGTACTGCAGTTCCACACCTAGAACAGAAGTCTCCCTAAACTACCAATTTGGAAATGATGATTCAGGTATAAGACCCATTCTTTAATTTTCTAATGTACTTAAGTTTACCCTGTGGTCCAGAAAATTCCACACCTTCCATGCAGAAGTGAGTGCAGTCATGATTCTTCCTTGTTTGTTGCCCTTGTCTGAGCCAATTATTTTGCAAAACAGATAAAACTTTCAGAGCAGATACATAAAATTACTCCTTTGCCTAAATGAAAGGTTTTGATGACAGATCACTTGCACATTTGTGGGAATCTCCAATCACCAGTGTTTACAGTGTTGAAAAGCGTTCTTTTCTTAATCTGTCCTATCAAAAGTGTTAATTTTGTGACTAAGTCATGTAAACATGGAGGTTATTGAGCGACTCATAACTCAGCATGCCTCTGCAATATATTTTTACAGAAGTTTCTTAAAAACTGTAGAAAATATTAAAATATTTCATCCCCTTAAAAAACTATACAGAATATGTAAAAAGTAAATGATTGTGCCATAATGTATTAAATACAGAATTCTTTTTATAGTTGTGTTAAGCTTTTATATCATACAACATTAATTACTTGGCGTATTTTTCATACTCCTATGGGAAGACATTGCTTTCAAACTTCAAAGATAGCTACTGCTTTTGAACCTGCTATATTTTCTTTCAAAACTTTAAATTGTATAAACTATGTCAGTAACCCAAAGGCTGTTGATGTCCTAGATCCATTTGCACCTTCCTCACCCAGAACAAAATTCCCTCTCTAGCATTAGGAAAAATTACTCCCATAAATAGCAAATTAGGATCTTGGAACCAGCTTTATCAGAATAGCAATTGAGATTCCTGTCAATTATCCTTTCACATAGGTTCTAATGCTACTCTGACAGCTCTGAAGTAATTTTCACTGTAGAAACATACTTAAAATCCCAACTAATTTTTTTTAAAGAAATTACTCTTGGTCAATTTTTCTTCTAGAGCAACCTTTTCTTCATATATCTGTAGTCATTTTACTACAGAAGTAATCTTAGGAGCATAAGATAGGTTGTTCTTAATAGTTTCTCTCTTCTCTGTTTCCTGGATAACAATCCATTAATTTTTACATATACTGTAAACTGTTATTCGAGGTTTGGAATGCATATAGCTTATGAAGCTGTCATCGAACTGTAACTTTATTTTGTTGCATTTAGATAATTTTTGAAATCAGAACCCAAACAGCATTAAAATGTATATTTGAACAAAGAATTCCCTTTCATAACATCAAACATTCTTGGGCTCAGTTTACACTACTTGAAGATATTCCAATTTGATGAAATAAGGATTTTTGTTTTTTTTAAAGCTAAAAGGAAGAAAAAAACCAGAGGTATTTCAAAATCTTAAATAATCAGCAAGAAAGAAAAAGCCCTGCTAATATGATGCTGTGCAATGGATTAAAGTACAAAACATAGTGGTAAGGACAGGCATGCAGTTTCATTGTGAATAAAGACAAACAATATCTGTTACTCAGATATCAATAGTTTCGGAGGCTTTGGAAAAAAATCCTTTTTTGAAAATTTGGATTTGCTGTAAAGAAAATCCGGAAAGTGAAACAGAGTGGTTTTTCTAAACCGATGACCTTGCTTGCATTAATTTGGGCATCTGAATACACAGAGGCTCATCTCAGCATTTTAACCATAGGATAAGCATTTTGCTTCATATTTTGTATTCTTGCAATGGAAATAACACATCACATGGATTGTGTTGTCCCACATTCACAATTCTGTGTTCATATTTGAAATATATAAATAGTTCACTAAAAGCCCAGTGGATGATCCATGCTCCTAAAGCAAACTTCTGAGCAATGTAGTTATTGTGTTTCAGTTGAAAAATACAAAAGAATTTCTCGAGTCATGTCTATAAGAAGTTTCATTTAAGTAACAGAAAAACACCATGAAGTATACGTCTTGCTCCACAAAAAAAATTGCCTTTAGTGGCATCACGAAGAAGAACTACTTACATAAAATGAATTAACCTTATATTTCATTAACAGATACTAAATAGCAGAGCATAATAAAAAAATAGATCTAAAAACTACAGGCCCAGACCACAGAAGCACTTCACCATGAATATAGGTCTTATTAATCTAAGTGTTTAACTATCTGCTTAATTTGGTCTAATATTGGATTGGTCTAAAGACTGCAGTACACAAGTCAAATATGTAATTGTGTCTTCTACAATAGTATATTAAATATCTGTTTATTTACCTTATGAAGAGATAATTGTTTTGATTTACATTTTAATAACTTTTGCACTATGCTCTCACCTGAAAAGCTCTATTATATGCATCGCTTCAGTAGACGGTTTCTTCTTCAGTATATATGAAGACAATCTTCCTGATCCCTTAGACAAATAAACTTGGCCCCTGATTCAAAGTGCTTTGAATCAAGAATTTCATTGAATTCATTATTGAATGATGGCAGGGAAATGCCATCTGCAGTTTGCTCCACTGAATTTCTTACATGAAGGATCAAACCCATCACACCTTCCCACTGAATAACAATTTACTGAATTGTTTTGAAGAGAATTTCATTTCATATCCCATCAATGAGGCCTTTCCTTTGGACAAAATACACAAAAATCTTCAGGGTATTATGAGACAGCTGCATTCAACAGACAAGAGTACTTATGAGTCTTATCAGTTTATGTTTTAACACTAATGAATTTGAGCTACCTCCCTGTTGATGTTACTAAGGGAGACTGTGAGAGAGCTGAAAGGAATCTTATTTTGAAAAGTAATTTAATAAGGAAATAATAAAATGATAAAACTTGAGAAACTGGGGGAGGGAGTATTGGTGTTTTGGTGACAAAGGGAATTTGTTCCAGACATAAAACACCATCCAGAAAAGTTCAAATGAAACCAGATGGTGTGGTAAGGAAAGGGAGGAAGAAAAAGGAGGGCAGAACAGGCAAGTAGGGTCATTATTGGTCTTTCTAGGAGCATAAAATAAGGACTAAATGACAAAATGAAAAGAAAAGTTGACTGTTCTAGGTATAATCTCAAGCCTACTTGCTATTTCTTTGCAATGTATTGCACGTTTTCAGCCCACTTCTTTTACCTAAGATGAAACAACATGACTCAAATGTTACAACAAACAAAACTCCCTGAATACTGAAGTACTGTTGCTGTTTGTAACCTTGACACTCATTTTCTCTCACACAGAGATATCAGGAACATTTGACTTTACAATAAATTTTACTGAGATTGGAAAATGAGAGCAAACACTTTGTCAGAACATACCTCTCTCTGGATGTTATAAGCATAATTTAAATATAGTTATGTTAATGTAATAAATAGTTTCAATTTTGTAAAAATATTCATTTTCAAACCACATTATAGAAAACTTCTGTTGCTTGTTATAAACTAATTCATATCGAGTACTTCTTGTATTAAGTGTAGAACAAATGCTTGTTCTTCACTCTTTTCAAGAATTGAAATGACAGCCACCACCCATTGCTCAGTAACAAGCCACTCTGACTAAACACACATAAAACACAGTCATAAAATGAGATTAATTATATTATTTAAGTGTAAAACAGACTAATCAAAGCTAGAAGCAGTTTATTTGGAACTGCATAAATTGTGCCTCTGTTTACCTTTGCAACATTGTTTTGCTAATATTCACTGTTTCTTATACAGAAATGAAAAGAAAACAGTAAAGTTACAAAAATACAGTTTGTCCATATGGTACACGGTTAATCCATAGACCCCATTGTTCACCATGTCATAGGCATATAAATTATAAAAAAACCAAATTCATGATGAAAACCAGCACACCTTTTCAACTCACAATTATGCATGATGAAACCCTGGGGTTGGCTGAACACCTTTCTGCCATGGGAGGCAATGAATTAATTCCTTATTTTCCTTTGCTTCTTTGCACAGCCTTTGCTTTACCTATTAAACTCTCTTTATCCAAAACTTCAAGTTTTCTGCCTTTTATTCTTCCGGTTCTTTCCCTGATCCCGCTGGTGAGAGAGAGGTTGAAGGGACTTAGTTCCTGGCTGGGCTTAAACCACGACATTTGGTTCAGTTCATATTTGTTGACAAAGATTTCATGCATTTTGCAGCATCACTGGAATTTTTCCTAAGAATAGCAGGATTCTTTTTTTTTAACCAACATGTTTTTACTATGAGACATAGCTCTATTTGTTAAAATTTGTCAAGATTTTGTTAAGATTTACTATGATAGTAATTTATGACAGAACATAAATGGAAACATGACATAATGATAGATGTGGAAGCTATGGCGAATAAAGGCAACCATTCAGCTCCTTTGTCAGACAATTTATAGGTGGTTTCTTTTGTTTGCAAAGTAACAGAATAATAAATGGTGAACGGCAAAAGTTGTTCCATCTTCCTTGAACCCTGCTCAGTAAAAAAGTATTGTGCATTCCATAGTGGTTTCTCACTCTGTTTCGAAATAACACTGTACAGGCAACAAGAGATTGATCTACCATGGCTGTGCCTTTAACGTAGACAAGATGGTACGTGGCTCTTACTCGACAGAGAAATTGCCAATTCTATTACTTTATTCACAATTCTGCAAACATGGTGGGAAATTATGTTTATTGACACCTCATCAATTATGACTGGTAGTCAGTCTATTGTGGATTTTTAAAATGCTTCTATTATCATCTGTGTTATTGCTTTACTGGGGCAGGAACACCTAAATATCATCTGACTCATTCTGGCAACTCACTGAATGTCTATTTGCTCACCAGGGAGTAAATCTTGACGTTTTGAACCTCTTTTAAACACACAACCACACACACAGGTATTTGAGTGCTGTATAGTCATCTCTCTAATTAGTGTTACATTTCTAATAGGCTTGTCTGGCCGCACCTATTGTTTTGATTTTTTTTCTTAAAATCATAACCAAGCTTTGTAACATTTATCTTTAAAGGGACAAAGGGTTGTGAGTTCAGGTTTTAATTTTTTTACTCCATCCTCAGAAAGCTTTCTAAATAGTTTTTCTAGCTCAAAAATCTACTTAAGCATTTCATTATTAAAAAAACATTGGCAAAAGAACTGAAAGTAGTAAGGAGTATAGTCAATAAAATCTCTATAAAACTGAGATAAAGGGATATTTTCACTGAAGATCTATAAAATGTTTCTGCAGAGAATATAAAAGCTAGCTTTCATATGTCTCAGTCAAAATTTACCCATTAATAAGGATTGATTGCAAAGAGCGAAATGGAAGCTGTAAGTTGCTGAGGAAAAACGAGACAGAAAAAAATTCTCTTAAATTAGACTTTGAATAATAATAGCCAAGGAAGAACTAGAATGGTTCTCTAGCTTGTGGACTTGGGTAAGAGTACATTGAACTACCAACACAAATTTAATTTAGAGTAAATCTTGCAAGAATAAACATGTAATTTAAAATGTTACATGGTTCAGAAAATGTTTTGAATTTTCATTTAGTCATAGATAGATATCAATTTTAACATCATATACACATGAAATTCCCTATATAATTGACAGGAATTTTATATTACAATCTTACTATATCACTAAAATCAAATTAATTAATTAACTTCACCATGAAGATGAGATATAAAATTAGTAAATGAGTGCAGTGTTGTCTGTTCACTAACTGCCCCCACAACTGGCAGGGATATTTAAAGATGAATTATGTTCAGACGACTGAACATAATCAAATTCAGCTTTGTTAAAACAGGACAAAACAAGTCAAAAAAATCTAAGCACTAATTAATTAGGAAGAATTTTATTAGATTACATGGTATACATTATAAGCACATTTATATTTGGGGTTTTTTTTGTTCTAGGAACTACCAGGTCCCAGAGAGTTGTCAATACTCAACATTTTCAAAACAGATATCATTAATGATTCTAAGCGTAAAGTTGCTGCCTCATTTTCTCCTCATGTTTTCACAGCCAGTAATAACCATACTTTTTTTAGAAGCAGTTTTTATGTGACTACTGTATATTAAACAACAAAAAAACAAACACACACTCACATACACACAAGAATTGTGGATACACACAAGAATATACTGTATCAATTACTTTCCATACTGTATCTTAAAAACTGACACAGAGCAGAGCATAAGATAAAGCAGGTTTCTTGCCCTTTTCAAGAAAACAGTAATTTCGCAACTCCATTTTGTCTGTCACGTTTTAGACTGTAGTTAGTTCTTGGGAAGGAATCAACTTTAGCAATCTTTTCCTCCTCCAAAACTCAAAAGTGTTTATGTTTTTTTGTCATGGTTTTATCATATCCAGCAACCAAGTCCCACACAGCTGCTCACTCATTCCTCCACAAGTGGGATCAGGGAGAGAATTGGGAGGGTAGAAGCTAGAAAAATTGAGGGCAGGGATAAAAACAGTTTAGAAGAAAAAGCAAAAGCCAGACACAAGCAAAGCAAAACAAAGAATTCATTCACCACTTCCCATGGGTAAGCAGATGTTCAGCAATCTCCAGGAGAGCAGGGCTCCATCACACATGACAGTAATTTGGGAAGACAAACACCATCACTCCAAATGTCCCTTCCTCTTTCCTCCAGTTTTCTATACTGAGTATGGTGTCAGATGGTCTGCAATATCCCTCTGGTTGGTTTGGGTTAACTGTCCCTCTTTATCTCCTCCCAGCCTCCCACATGCCCCCAACATCTTCACAAGCATGGCAGTGCAAAAAAGGCCTTGGCTCTGTGCAAGCCCTGTTCAGCAATTATAAAAATGTCTCCATGTTATCAACCCTGCGTTCAGTGCAGATTCAAAACACACACCCACACCAGCCATTGGGAGGAAAAGTAATTCTACCAATTCTGCCAAAACCAACACATCTATCCAGTTCTGCCTCTATAATATTACATCTCAAGTGTAGCTGTTCTTGATTAACAATTCCACAATTCTTTAGCTATCTAAGTGCTCAGTGCCTTTTCACCTCTGTAATTATCTGCTGTATTCCAAAACTGACCTGTATCTCACCTGAGATTTCTTGACATGTTGTTTTCAAAGGTGTATTTTTAGTGCAGTGAATTGTTCAGCACTTACATTGGACTTTTAGGAAGATATCTACACATAATAACTGTTTGTCCCCTGTCTTATTTCCAAGTAAATTTGTGTTGTGTAGGGAAAAAATGGCATGATTTATTCTAACGTCAAAGATAGCACTGGACAACAAAAGAACTTAAGGAAGAAATAGAACGTTGTCAGGGCTTAAGTAAGATAAAATAGATGTTTTCTAGCTTAAAAAGACCTCATATCAGCTATTTTCTCATCCACACAGGGTTTTAGAAATATATATTGCCAAGTCTTACTTAACTACTTAACTTTATGATAAAAAGCTAGCTAGTTAAAATCCAGTGTAATCTCCCACATAGGGAATTTTTTGCTGGACTTATTCTTTATAACTCCCTGATAAGAGTGTATGTTACAAAGGTGTCTATAATCTACTTGCCCTAATCCTTTCAGAGAGTTATTGAGAGCAGGAGCCTAATCATCACTAAGACTCATCTATTTGAATGAATCTTTTTTTTTTGACCCTCATAAAGTCTAAATCTAGCCTTATTGCTTCCCTTCTACTGTTGGAGAAAATGCAATGAGGGTTTGGAAACACATTTTAATATTAAAACATTGCTGTGGAATCTGAAAGAAAAAGAAAGAAACCCTCTGGATTTTTGTATATGAAGGTTAAGAGTTTGGGGATGCCCCCAAAGAAAAGGTAATCCTCAAAGAATTTTCTCAGAATTTTGCTCTTCTCTTCTTCACTACCCACCAGAAAAAAAGCTTTTGGACAAGTCTAAGGCCAGTGGTTTAGCAAACAAACTCCAAGTGGGCCTGGAGAGATCATCTGGGACAGAGCTTTAAAATACCCGGGCAGTGATATCATTTGTAATGCAACCTGGTGATTCTCTCTTCACTATGCCTAATGTCTGCCAGACCCTGCCATATAAACCATGGGTGGCGTAACACAAAAAAGATTTACAATTACCTTAACACATCCTTTTGTCTGATGACATTGTGAGTGGGACGGATTAAAAAGAAAAAAAATAATCCTGGGTTTGATTTCTGTGCTCTTGTTTACAAGAGTTGAATTCTGCAGTCCATAAGGAAATGTTAAAAGGACTTAGTAAACAAATCAGCACCAGTTAATACAGAATAATGAGCTGAATGTTCCTTCAAAACAAACATTTTAGAAATCATAACTAGTCGAGTAAATTTAAGAAATTCCTTGTTCTGTGGCTGAACAAATTGCACTAGTTTATTCATCACTATATCAGTCTCGAGCTACAGTGGGAACCTATGCTGAGTGGAAAATTATAGCAGAAATTTATTCTCACAAAATATTCCTTTTGTCTCTAGAGGCATTTTTTGCTTTATTATAATAGATGCACAACAATTCACTGTCATCTGGGTTCCCTTTAGGCTACTGCGCAAATAGTATACCTGCTCGAAATCATCATGAATCTACATCAAGCCATGAGGGCTTTGATTGTGTCAGACAAGTTATCATGATTAGCAATCCAGTCCTATCATGATGGACAGGGATTTTGTATTAATAACCCATGTTTTCATCACATTCTGTGTACAGCAATCCCATAGAGGTCTCATGGAGCTGGCAACCTCTAGAAACTTCTACCACCTGTTGTCTTCACAACAATCGAGATGATAACAAACACAGCAAACAGTATCTATTTTTCCACATTCAACAAGGACATTGAGTCCATTTAAAAATCTCTGCTGGTATCTTTAATGGCATATGATCATACATTTTAAAAAAACCCTCAAACACCTCAATATTTGTCTGATAAATTTGCAATTTCATTCAAAGGATCTTTCAATTAATTCTTCCAGAGATGAAAGACTTCACTATGAAATGCAACCAGAGAAAATTACATCCTTGTTTATTTTAAATGGAAAAAACTATTTCAATAGGCAATCTTCAAGGTAAAAAAACCAAAACAAAAAAACCCAAAACCNTTGTGAATTCGAGGAGCAAGACAGTGAACATAAACTATGTGTTTGCTCTCACATGGGTCCCAATTTTACACGTGTTGGGAAATGTTGGGTGTCTTATCACCTTCCTTTCTTTAACTGTTTTTAATCTAGACTGCAGCATGTGCAGTTTAGAAAGATGTAGATAAAACTCTGGATTAATATGATACCTCATAGAAAGTTTCAGTTATTACCTGGACACTCTGAAACAGAAAGCAAAGTAATCACTCAATCATCTCAATCATAATAAAAGTAGTTATATAAACAAATATGAGAATTTAACTGCCTGATAAGGCTAACTTTTGGATTGTTCAATCTTGTCCACGGCAATCATTCATATTTTTTTAACAAAATCTTCACACTGTTTAGGTTTTCAAGATGAGCTAGTTGAGCAATTAGCTGTAAAACCCCTTAGAATACATGTAATGAATTCAACAGCTGTCAGAAAACCCCCCACACACTTACTCTAAAACATGAAGGATCATTACTTTCAGTAATTAAGAGGAGATTCCTCCAGGATAAAATTGTATCCTGTTGTTTTTACTAATCAGAATTTTAAGAGAGTATGAGTCCCTAATTTAACACAGCACAGATACTTTATTCAGTTTGAGCATAAACAAACATTTTAACTTGGATTATAATTACGCTTTTCCTCATATATATTGTATTTCTTTTGAGTGATGTTTCTCCACTGTTAAGATTTATCTCTTCCAGATCTACTGTTCTTACTGTGATTAACACCTCTAAAAAAGTAGTTGCTGATCTGTTTTACATTAACACTACAGGGTACAAACAAATATGCCTGTTTCCCTGAGTTCAGAACCAATGGTTACTACCAGCAGTTTCATGACTTTTCTCTTAAGATAAAAAAAAACAACAAACTTAGTCTCTAATGAGTAAAAGCTCCAGTTCTCTCAGCCCTTGACTCTGAAAATATTCCTACCACTGCTTAGACTCCTTACAGTAAGTAATTCTAGAAAAGCAAAGAGAGACACAATATAAAATATAGATATTGAAGGGAGCAAGTTTCAGGCCAGAAGCTTCAGTAAAGGAGAGGGAACATCATTCTTGTATGCGCAGAATGGAAAGATGCACCATAATAATGAGAAACCCTGAAATAACATAGTACAGCTATCAGAAATTAATTAAGGACTTCACTGAAATATCATGAAAATCATACAAATTTATAGTCCACACACTGGATCCGTGGTCAGTATCCATTACATTTTACAGGATATATAAAAAGCTTTGATTTTTCTTGTAATATTAGCAAAGTCTGGCATGTATCATATAACTTAAGTATAACATAAATCAGAACTTTGTCCAAGTTAGAGATACTTATTTTCTAGATATTTAGACTTTTCTAAGGAAGCTATTAAAATATTCAAAACTGTCCCCAAAAATAGATTATGCTATTTTTAGAAATATATATGGAATTATTTTCTATTTTTTTTTAAAATATGTATAAAATGAAGAAAACCACACACAAATGCTGGAAATAAATGTTTGGAAAGTACTTCACAATGCTAGTTGGAATGTCTCATATGTGTCCCTATAATCATAGTAAAAGATTGAAACATATTTCAATGAAACTCCAAAGACACCATGGCTGGATGGGAAAGGAATCCTAAACAGCAGAATATGAAGTCCTCATCAATAGTTTTTTAAGAGGACATCACAATTTTAAATGTTCATATTTATTGTCACATATTGTCAGATTTAAATGTCATATTTATTTTTTCAATTTATTGCTTGCTGCCCTTTTATATGTTGGTGAAAATTTATTTTCCTTTCAAAATATGGCATTCATTAAATTCATTAAATTGAACCACACTATTTTAATTAAAAATGTATGAAATAGCTCTTCTATCATAGCATTTCCCTCAGCATAAAATTGTCATAGCTTTCTAAAGAACTGAAAGGAAAGTATATAGTGGTCAATGGGAGGGAATTCGAAACTGTTACTGGCTGCCAGAAACTTCATATATGCAATTCAAAAGCAGTGGAAGGTTTAAAAGCCTGGTCCACTGCTTAAGGTTCTTGAACACTGAAAAAAGGAAGGAGATATGCTAAGTGAAAAAAAGAAAATGATCTACCTGCCTCCGAGAAAACTTTCTGCAATCCCAATATAATCAGTTGTGTCCCTGAAGACAGCATTTCTTTTGACTGAAGAAAATACAATTTTACAAAATGGATCAAACTATTCAACCCAAAGATTTCTACAAATTTCACCACTGTGATAATTTAATAACTCCTCTGAGACTGCAAGTTCTCACTTGCTTTACTAGTCAGACTTTTTAACCTTTGGTAGTTATAAAGAATTTGAAAAACAGTAAGTCTTCTTGAAACAGGAGGACAAAGCACGCCCTTATCCTCCATTGCTCTATTATTCCCCTTTCTACTTTCCCCAAATTATATAATTCAAAAAGTCTCTCATAGACAAATCAATTTATCTGACACTGTGATCCTCTCTAGTGCAGTTCTTCAGATCATCCAAATAATGGAAAAGATGTCTCATCCCTACACTATCTCACCAAAACTCTGTACTAGAAGAATATAGATGGTGTGAGATTAAACTAGGCTGTAGATAGAGATGCTTCTTCAACCCCTACCCAGCTCATAAAATCCTATGACAAATTGACCACTGATGGCCTCCACATTAACTCTTTGAACTCTCACCATTCCAGGAAGATGGAAACCATATTTTGACATCCTTACCAACAGAATACAATGTAGAACATACAGCAGCACTCGCATAAATCGTTCACAAGGTTACACCTTTCCATCAAAGTAATACCCTGCCTTCTGCATCATAGTCCCTGAGCTACCATCTCTGAGCCTTTAGTGGAATGTGCAAAAAGCTGGGAGATTGAAACTCCTATTTTCTCTTGAGAGTCTCTGCTGAGCTTACGCAGCTCCAGCATTCATAACTTGTACTTTCTGTCAAAAGAAGAAATTATGCTTTTGCTTCTTTCTGCTGATGACTTTTTTTTTCCCCAAAGAGGGTTGAACCAGGGAAACCTATTAAAATTGTAAAAAAACAGAACTTGCAGATAAGCCCATGGGAAGAGAATAGAGTTTGCACCTTTATTGTTCCTGTTAAGTTTAAAGATGAGTAGCTAAAGCACCACCATAATATTCAAATATAGTTTAAAAAAAATCATCCCTATTATGGCAACAAAGCATTTGAAGATGTTGTTTAAATATTTTCCAGCTTATAGATGTCAATTTTGATAGCCAAGCCTGTAAACTTAGCTATCAGGGTTAGTTTATAGCCACAAAAGGAAATAAAAAATACCCAGGTTTTCAGAACCTAGCAACTGTTGTGGAAGTAGCAAAACATTATCTTTTTTGAAAATGTTGTCATTTATGTGCATTTATTTGAAAAGTTCTCACAGTGTTTCTTGTAGGAATTTTATTGCTTTGGCTTTCTTTCTTCAAAGTGCCTATGTTATTTCTCTAGCTTATTATGAAATTAGATTTTTTGCAATTTCCATCTGTTCATTCAAAATTTCTCATTCCCTCTAACCCATTAGATCAAATTTCAGACTTTCAAAACTTAAAGGGCCCCAGGACTGCTGCTGACTAGCTGTAAAACCTTCTACTAAATTTGAAAGATCTACTACTGCAAAATAGATGGATGATATAGATATATAGATACAGATGATAGAGATGTAGATATGGATATAGAGACAGATAATGAGATATGTAGAGATAGAAATGTAGAGAGATATATAAGCATTTTTAGATGTATATTCAATTTTGCAATAATGTAATATTTTCACTGTCCATGAAACACCACAACTATTCTTAAAAATACTTCCTCTAAGATACGTAATTTGAACTTGAATGGGCAAACACCATGTGAAAGTCTTGTAAAAGAGAGGTGAAACTCATTTTTGGTTAATGTTTCCCTACTGAAAATATTGTGGGGAGGCTGGCCTTCCAAAATCAACTTGTTTTTCTGAAACTTTTCATTGCACTGCTTCACTGATGTCATCCCTTCCCGTGCAATTATTCATGCAAGAAAAAAATCCATCACTGTGAAGCTCAAAGGATATGAATGAAACAACACATTAATACATTTGTTTGCAATTGAATCACCATCACTTATGTTGAATGAAATTCAGCAAAGTTTCAAAATCTTCTGTAGTGCAGCTAATATGGGGGAAATAAGAGGATTTTAATAAAACAGTTTAATCTGGCAGATTTCATGCTTTAGCATGCAGATTTCTAAAATTGTGGAGTAATATCATAATAAATTTTCTTTGCAGACAGAGCTCTAGTCCTTGTGAGATAGAAACATAGAACATCCCTTGTTGGGATAGAAACATAGATGGATGGAGCCAGAATACTCCTTACCTCTTCATAGGCAATTTAAGATATTGCCTTACCCATGGAAAGAGAAAACCCTATGCTATCAAACTAAAATCCAACTTTTTGTCTCAGGTAGAAATCTGCTTGTGCACAGAAATGAGTCTTGATCAAGGACCAATTGAAGTGAGGGAGAAAAAATTCACAAAGTAGAATAACACCAGAGACATTAAAACGTACACCAAGAGAGCATATTTTTTAAATTAAAGGGAAGAAACAAATCTTGAAACTGTCAGATTGAAATGTATGAATTATTAAATTAACACCTTTTTAATTTTTTTCTCTTGCTTCTTTCTTTTTACAGATGAACTTTGATATCATGTGAGAGTTGGTACAACTCCAGCTCTGTAGAACAAATTATTTCTCTTTTTTAGTCTAGAGAAATCTGCGCGTTCAGGGAGGGGCAGGACAGCTCTAATGAGTTATCCAGAGCAAAGTTGTATCCTTACAGTATATCTGACAATTTTTGCCAAGTCCCAGATGTTGTGGCAGCAGTGATTTATTCAATACAGTTAAACGTGTAGGACAAAGAAGTGGTTCTTCAGCCAAAAACTATGGAACTAATTAATTATTGAAGGGAAGCCTAGGGACAGCCCACTGGGAGACAGAGACATTGATTTGACTCAAAATTTCATAAGTCAAATTCCCCCAATTACGTAAGGTTGCAAGATATTTGATTTATCCGTGTCAGTCATTTACATACATCAGGTATGACCCCTGTAGCCAAGCATATCACTATGCTCATCATCACTCAGTTATCTCTGGATTAGACATTATATTTTTCACACCTTTAGCCTTGAATATCTGCAAAATGAGCCTGCAGGAATTGTACAGAATATTGTAGTGACTGGTACATTAGGTTGCTCTGGAGATATGAACTGTGGCAGACAGATAGAATTTGTTCTAATGTACTCTTGTGAAGGGACTACTCAGTATGTTAGAGTAATTTCGAAGGTTCTGCTGGTTTCTTGTAGGGGAAAAAATCCATTATAATTCAGAGGCAAGATTCTGCATATTGGTAGAGTTTATTGAAACAATGCTGATGTTTCAATACAACATTAGTGTCACATTCTTCTCCACCACGCTCCCACCCCCCACCCCACAGCCCACACCTTATTCAAGAACAGATATCTTTAAGAGAACTGTATACATTTTCCCTCAGGATAACTAATTTAACTTTCAATCAAACAAAATATGAGAGTCTAGACACCTTGAAAATGTCAAGAGCATTTTCCTTTCAATGTTTGTATAGATGCCATTGCCAGAATGCTTCAAATTCTGGGTATTTCCTTACTCAAACACTGTCAGACCAATGAAAAATTACTCTAAATGTGTCCTTGAAACCATCAAACAACATTATTTTTCTATGTTGATGACTAAGAAAACTAGAGAGCACAATATAATTCAATAAAACAACCATGATCATTATGTCAGAAAGAAGTTTGCTCTGACTGGTACTGAGCTACTGAAGTAATGGATGCATGAGAAGCCTGAGATAATTGATAACCAGAGGTGTGGGATGATGCTTTTCAAACTGAGCAAAAAACTCCATTTAATATCTATTCAATCATAAAAAATTGTAGAGCTCCTGAGGTGTCAAAAATATGCTAATACACACATTCTACTTTGTATTTGCATCATGGTTTTCTGCAAGCAGAGAGGCTCCTGTGCTGTGATCTGCTTCCTGCTTCCAAAATAGCATTTCAATGAACAAAAGCAGGAATAGCAGCACATCCTCTTCTGTGGGATAAGATTTTCTTATCTATCTCTTCAGCAGTAAATGTGTTTTGTTTTGATTGTCCATTTTTATATTGTTGTGAAATATGTGGACTTAGGCAATTAATTGCATTCATAGTGATGGAAAAAAGGAGTTTTATTGATCTCGGTTCCACTTTGTGAGTTCTAGTGAGTACAAAATGCTGAACATGAGTACCTAGGCACTTACACTGTCATTCTCTCCTCACCTGGGACTCTAGCCATGCTTCTAACACATGAACTAAGACCTTCTTCTAGGAATTTTCACTATGAAGATTTTTTATTTTCCATTGTCTTGAAGCCAATATATTAATTTATATTTCTGTAAGTAAATGTGAAATGCAACCATTCGGTGGTTCAAGAACATACCACAACAAAATAAACACACTAATGAAAGTAGCAAAATATCTTCACTTTTATCTGAACTTTAAGAGCCATTACACTGAGGTACACCAGCACCTAAAGTGTATTTGTGTAAGCTTTTTTTTTTTAATCAAAATCCAGTATATTATGTAGAAAACATTCTAAAGACTGTAGATTCTTCTCACTTGTTTTAGTGAGTTTTGGACAACATTCAAAATAATTAAACATGATGAAACTTAGAATGGAGATGATTAGTTAAGTAAGTTATAGATGAATTGGAAATGCTTTCTCTTTTCTCATTTTTCCCTTCTAGGTTTCCAGTTTCAGAATTCTCAAGGTGTGAGTTTACAAAAGAAACTGAAAAAAGATATTGTGGAAAGACTGTATTGTCTGATCAATTACGTTTGCAGTATCTTAAAAGCCATAGTATTACAATATACAGCATTACAATTAAACTTGTATTGAAAAAAATCTAATCTCTGTGTTTTAGGTGCTTTGGTTACAGTGATTATGAAGAAATTATTTTTTGACTGCCATAAGGTAAAGCTTTGTGATTTAAATGTAACAAAGTGAAACATCGGCAGCTTTCAATATGTTTTTGAAATGGCAATAGGAATTTTATTTTACTTTAGGATGTGATTAGGTATTTGCAGTCTCAGGCTGATTATTTTGGAGAAAAAAGCAAAAGCAAAAAAATTCACTTTTAAAAAGCTTCATATACGCTGATATGCTGCTGAATTAAATATAATAAAACAGCAGTAAATACCTATTAAATGAATAATTTACAATTGCAGCCTACCTGAAGAAAATTTTATAGTCTTTTAAAAGTCATTATGAAGAAATTTTGTAGGCTACTTTAAGCTAGTAGTAGTGATTGTAGTAGCAGTAGTAGTAGTAGTAGTAATTTTGTTTATCAGGCTCATAGCCTTACAATTATTCAGGTCTTATTAAAAATTATACCTTAAGAAAATAATTTAATGTAAATCATAAATTCTTTCAGTGGATAAATATTTCGATTCCCATGTGACACTGTATATAATCACAATTAGTATATATGAACTCATGATGGCAAACAGTTGTGTGAAGCTGGATTTTAAAGGATGAGTTGAGACTCAAGGATCCAGGACGGACTGAATTTGCTTCTTAGAGCCATTGTAAAATGTTTGTGTCTAAACCAGAAGCTGATTCCTGTGAGCAGCTCAGAAATGGCTGCACTGTCTCAGAGCCGGTATGTTTGGCAATGCTGACTGACCAGTCTGCCTCAGGACCAGGCACTGCACTCTGATCAACGTTAGTAACCTGTAGAACAGATTTTTGAGTGGCAGGATATAGGAATCAACAGCTTCTGTTAAAGAAATTTTTTCTGGTATTTTTATAGAGACTTTTGAGTGTTTAAAAGGATACTATGAAAACTTCTAGAAAATTTACAATGGTCATCTTCATTATATAATATTAAAATCAAGATTACATATCAAAACTATGTGATTTAGAAAACACTCAGTTTGTTGTCAAGGTTAGTTGCTGATGGAATAAATTTGCATATAGGATTTGAGAGATAAAAAAGGAACACTACTGAACATATTTGAATTCAGAATTTTTTCCCTGTTGAAAATCTCACAATTTTGTAATTCACTTTCAAGAATACAACTTTAGATGTCTTTTTTTCCTATCTGTTGTAGTGTTAGAATTTTTTTTTCTTCTTTTACTATCCATCATAGTGAAGAAAAGTATTTCAATTCTAGCATAACTTGATTTTTTAAATCATTAGAGAAGCTGAATATCATTCTTAAAAGCATATTAAAAGCAAACACACAAACTGTATCCCCTTATTATTTACATAGTTATTATACTTTTTGAAGCAATATCGGTTAGAATATAATTAAATAAGCAGCCTTTGCTGTTCTCTTCCAGCAAACTTCTCGTTTTTCCATGCATTACTTTGATGTCTTAAACATGTCACCACTTAATATTTACCACCTGAAAGCTGTGCAATTTTGCTAATTTCAGTATAAGAGGAAAACAGCAGATTCTCATCAGAAATCTCTGATGTCTGCAATATTAATCTGAATATAGGATAACCTCCCAGACCCACTCTGTGCTTTGATGTTTCTTTTGTGTTTGAACACTATTAGGCTACACACCAGCTTTTGAAAAAACTTTTTCATGTACATGTGTTTTTAAAACAGGATAATATCCATGACCTTGCAGTCCTATAACTAGGTACTGATTTGCAGACCAAAGGCATTGCCACTTAGCCTCTCAGATCACAAAGCCTCAGACGAAAATTGGTTGTGATTTCTTTATATATTGTCATGGAAATACACCGCAAGACAGCCCATCTTGTGAGTCAGGTTGCATCAAGAGCTTCTTTCAAAGCAACTAGGACTGAAAACATTATGCCCTGAGATGATTATTAAATCTAATGTGTCTAAGTGTAATGATTCTTTGGTAACTCCCATGATGTCTGATACTATTTTCCTGATAGCCAAACAGCAATATAATCATATCTCATCTTTCCTCAGAAACCTAAGTTCTGAGCATCCACCATTTCTAAAGAAAGATAGAAGACCTGGTTCTAATAAAATGCTTTAAATATTTGAAGGCCATTTTTTTAGAGCTTTTTTAGTTCTTTTTGAAGCCAATGTTTTTTGAGCAGTAGACACAGTATCACAAACCAGAAAAACTTTGAGTTGCTATGGTTAATGAAATCATTCTCTCATTGAACCATAAGCTGACGGAGTGCAACCTCTTGGTTCTCTCCCTGTAGTAAATTAAAACATGTTGATTTTAAGCCATGCTCCCAGTTATCTTGTTTGACAACAAGGTTTTAGTCTAGAGAAGTCTGAGAGGGGATATTAATGCATGTAAATATCACAAAGGCAGGTGCCAAGAGGATGGTGCCAGACTCCTTTTGGTGCTACCCAGTCACAGGATGAGTAGCAATGTCCATAAACTAAAATACAAGAAGTTTTTCCTCGACACAAGAACTTCTTTACATAGCAGGTTACAGAGCACTCTGTCACCTGCCCACAGATGTGGTGAAGTCTCCCTCTCTGGAAACATTCCAAACCCACCTGGATGTGTTCCTGTTTAACCTGCTCCAGCTGACCCTGCCTTGGCAGGGGATAGGACTGGGTGATTTCCAGAGGGCCTTTCCAACCTTAACAGCCCTGTGATTTGGGGTTATTTATATTATGTCAATTTGCTTCATAATTAGGAAAAGGGGATGAAAAACTAAAAATGGTTACTGGTGGAAATTTGTTGAAATACTGCAACTGAACCACTTTGGATTTCTATCCTTGCTCTTGTTTGTTACTGAATTAATTTTCTTCACAGCAAGCCAAAATTAATAAACCATTTCAGCTCTTTTTTTAAAGTCTGAGTCTTAATAGATGTTAAGTTTTAGAAATATTTCCTGGATAGACAAATTACTGATCTCTTGGTGGACATAAAAGGACACTGTAGGGGGAGAATGAGAGACCTCTGCATCTATACTCTGAAGATAAACACACCGTGGCTGGACTTCCAGCATAAAGGGAAATGAAAAACTGATGAACTGTGAAAGAAATTGTGTGAATAAAGAATTGATTTAATTATTGATACAGAAAATAAGCTGATGCTCAAGAATAGATTTGGAAGGCAAATCTCAAGTGAAAAGGAGAACTGGTAGCATGGATTCAAAATAATAGGCATCAATTCACTGAAGAACCTGGTAATGAAGCAAGAGATAAAAAATATTTCAAGGTCATGATGGTGGACTATGAATTTCATTCAAATTTATATATAGTAAAACAGAATTCCAGCTGTTATGGAGAGAAAGAAAACATGGGATCTGATGTCTGATGATCAGAAAGTTGCCTGCTCTTTGCTCTGATTATTTTTAAGACTGCAAAATAAAATCAGAGATACTCTACGGAAATGTTGTCCATAACAATAATCTCTTTTTTTCTTCAGCAGTGCATCTTGGCTATTAGGCTATAAAGTATAAATCACTAGTTCTACTTTATTAAGTTCTTCTCATTAATTGTTTGCAGAGTAATATCTTTTTCGGGAAGGATATTGCACAAATTGCACAAACCCTGACTGCAGTATTTCCAGATATTGTCTGAGCATTCTGCAGGAGAAGTGATCATCTTTTGGTCCAAGAAGGAAGCCAATGTAGGTTTCCATTCTGTAGCCATGAAGTTTTATATGAAAGCTTACATCTTCTTTTCCTAAAAACTTTCTGAATTAAAGCATGAACCTTTTTATGAAAGGTAGCTTAGGTGTGTAGTTGTAAGGAAAAGCTTTACTCTTTGAACGCCAAACTTCAGTTTGCAGCCACAAGTGAGGTGCAAAAAACTGGGAAAAAAGATTTTAGCCGTACTTTAATTCTTGTACCAGGATGATTTTAGGCATTTCTGCCTGCAGGATTCAGGATGTTGTGAACTGAGTTTTATATGTTATCCTCTACCCATCCAGTGTAAATAAACATAAATAAGAAACTGTATGTTGTTTTATATCTTTTCCTCGCATACTATCCTGTTTTATTTTTTTTAATCATGGTCTCTACATTACCCTTTAGGCTCAGCCCTGAGCCATTTGTAATTTTTATTTATTAGGTAAATAATTCAATTTTACAATAATTGTTGTTGAAATATGCTAACATTGTCAACAGCTGAACTTTCAGGTCACAATACCGCTTGATGTCATAATTAAAAAACCACATTTAACTGTTAACAGAGTTTGTGCACTCTTTCCTGTAAATTAAGCACAGTACAGCACTCTTTCCTGTCAGAAAACACTATAGAATTTCTTTCCATTCAAGATTTCTAATATGTTCAATATGAATTAATTTATTTTACTGTCATATTATATACATAATGAAGGCTCATTACAAAAGTTGAACTTTCTCTTTATATTCATATTTTATACATGTATATTTGTTGTGAGCCATAGATATTTGTTGTGGGACTACAACTACAATAAATATTTGAAAAATAAGTGTAAACTTGGTTTTAATCAGACACTGTACTTTGATTACATGGAAAATATATTGGAAGAGAAAGAATGGTCATGTCTATCTCAGTTTGTTTGCACTACTGTAAATTCTATACAAATTCTATTATATATTTCTTATATGTCTACTTTCATTTTCTGTTGTTTCATTTTTGGTGGATATGTAATAAATTGCACATCAGTCTGCTTTCCAATTTTTCTTCATCACAATTTCATTTATCTTCTTGGAAACTAGATTCCTAGTACATAGACTTCCCTCCTTTCTCTGGTAGCCATTAACTAATCTGATATCAGATTGTGAGGAAAGACTATGCCATGTAAGCTCCTGTGTTCATTTTTCTCATTGCTGTACCTGAGCACTCTCAAGAAGATTAAGCAATGCATCTGTGTACCTGTCATATATAATCCATGCTCTCATTCTCTGCCCAAGGAGAAGAATTCTGTATGTAGCAGAGTGGTTCTTTCTGACTCCAAACTCACTGCTGGAAATCTGTTAAGAGAATTTTTTGGCAGAGCACTATTTGCTCATTCCTCTAGGACAATCATCAAATGCACTCCCTCAAAATAATGACCACTACAACCACTCCCCCATCTTCTCAGGCTATTGTCTTTGTCTTTTGTTGCTTTCATGCTATGATGACAATGAATCCAAGATAAATAGCTTAATACACAAATGGAAGATACTGAATAATTAATTTTCAATAAACCCATATATCTTGTTTCTAGCAAATGCATTAGAATGTTTCATTCTGATCAAAAATTGGCAAAAAAAAAGGTAAGACTGCTTTCTAATGTAAATGCTTATACACAGTCACATCACAAGATATTTCCAAACTCCCTTCTTCATACCACTCAAAAAAAAAAAAGCCAAAACCATAATTTCATAAAAAACAACAATATGCTAAAAATAAAACATGATCAGGATAACAAATTAATTAGAAATCCAATTCCATTGTAAATCTGCCTATAATTGCAACATTTCTCTGAGAGGAGAAAGCAGAGCTTAGTAGGTAAATCAACTTCCCTTGATTTCTTTTCAGTACAATCTACATTTCATTGTATTTTATACTTATTCCATAGAAGAGAGTTAAGATTTATAGCACAAAAGTTTATACAACAGTTTGACAGGATTTTCTGGGCTCTGGTTTGAGATTTCCTTTACCCTCCTGATTTTATCAAAGATTCTTGAGAGGCTCCCAGGAATCCTCTGAGGAATCTGAAGGCATCACAGCTCCCAGGTAAGGATAGGCACAGCAGCCTTAA
Organism: Cyanoderma ruficeps; assembly: GCA_008694505.1. Classification (NCBI taxonomy): domain Eukaryota; kingdom Metazoa; phylum Chordata; class Aves; order Passeriformes; family Timaliidae; genus Cyanoderma; species Cyanoderma ruficeps. The sequence continues at coordinate 53,119 of VZDJ01004378.1, forward strand.
CATCTGTCAACCTTTGTAGCAGCCTCTAGTAGTATTTAAGAAGATCCCAGCTGTCCTTGATCACAAAGTGTATGAAGCTTTTGTTTCTTCTAACCCTTGATCAGGGAAAATCAGGCACCTTTAGCATAGCTAACAGGTTGTGATCCGTTTGTACGTCAATTTCGGAAAATAAGAAAATTAAAAATGTGGAGGATTAGCAGGGCTGCTCAGACTGGATTTTGCATCCGCACGAATGGCAGTGATGTACCACAGGGCAGCCTCTGGTAGTAGTTAGAACTGTCCCTGCAGTTTTGATGCCCTTGACCCAGATGTGGTTCAGGAAGAGGGAGCAGCTCTGCAACAAGACTGAAGTTGTGAGGGAATGCTGTCAAATGAAAGGGCTGAGCTGTGCTGATTGAGTCTGAAACCCAGAAGTGAATAAAAAGCAGTCAGTTATGGCAGTGGGAGCTTTCTTGCTGCAGAGAATGAAAGTCCCTGACTGTTTTCCTGACCTGTCATCTAGGAAGGTTTCCCACTCAGCAAAGAGAATTCAGAGAGAAAGGAAGATGATGATCCAAAAGCAAATAAGAAAGTGGTGAACAGGGGCTATGTGAACAGAAAGGTTATAAAAATTGACAAGGCAGGCCTGAAGTGTGATTGGCCCAAGCATATACATGTCAGTCGTAGATCAGGACCAAAAACATCTTTGTTGATCAGTAATTCTTGTACCAGCCGTAATTAACTGAACATAATTATTTCAAACACTTACTGTGTGCACCTTTGTCACTTCAAGAATCTGTACATAACTTAGCCTGTTTTCTCATGACAAAATGTCAGTATTTCCTCCATTTTTTTTAAGCTTACCTCACAATTCATGTCATGGGACTAGTTTATTTTGATTTTTAAGTCACTAATTCTTTGTAAAAATCACCCTTACTTCAATTGATAACTTTAAATAATTAGCTAGAAAGGTTGTTTTTCAGAGAGAAATCTGCAATCATTGGCAATGTGATGGAGTTAAAAACTGCCTAGCAGTTCGATCTGCTGACTTTCTTGGTACATCCAAAAGTAAACTCAAAATTTTGAATACACCAGGATTAAATGTTTTCATGTAAAGTGTTGATCCTTTGATGAAGATCCATTCTTGATTTGATTGGTCTGGTTGGACAGTACAATGATATTAGATGGAATGCAGTTTTGACTTTTTCTTAGAGATTATTGCAGATGGCTATAAAAACAATAATAGTAATAATAGTAACAACAATCCAGTACTAAAACTTCCATTTTGCCCCTTCATGAAAACCTGGACAAAACATTCATAGAGGGTGTATAGCCACAGTAGAAAGTAAAATATAATGCCAGATGTTTAGTCATCTACTAAAATCCCACCAGACTTGAATTGTTTGTTCATGTGTATTTTCAGTCTTCACTTGCTATCAAGAAATAGAAAATTGATATTTGATATCAAGCCAGGGGATAAAATTTCACCTTATCAAAGATGCATTTATTCAATGTATACAGTACAACAGCTATTCAGTTTTTATTTAGCCAAATTTCAGAACACACTCTTATTCCAGAAAAAATGTTTAAAGGAGAAAGTTCACAGTTAGCCATCCTCAGTATCTTCAAATTACTTCTCTGCTAATTTAAACACTAATTGCTATGGGACTACTGCTGATCACTGATGATTAAAAAATTTCACATAAAAACCTTTTTCAACCTTTCACTTACTGGAAAGATCTTTGGAATTGTTCGGAAATTTTGTCTGGAGCTAAACTGACAAAGAAGTAGAGTTCCTTTTTAGGAAACAAAATTAGTTTCTGCAGCATAATTTCTTCATAATTATCTATAGTGAAAGATTCATACTTGAATTCTGACTCCCTCCTTTTACTAGTATAGAGTATGTCAAAGTGATGGATCTGTCACGGTATGAATCCTGGGACAACAGGGAGAGCATTGCCTCCAAGAGGAGGAAAGAAGGAAACGTTAGAGTGTGTTCTAGTTCAGCAAACACAGTGACCAAAATGTCTGCCCTGGATACAGACACGTTGAAAGCTCCTCTTTCTCTTCTCTGATGTGGCCTTAATAACCATATATGCTCTGTTTAATCATCCTCCTCTGTTTCATCCCATTGTTTCACTTTAAGCAAATGGTGCAATCCAATGGCCAAGCTCCTCTACAGTAACAGTAATTTTTTACTAAGAGGCATTTTCAGTTTAGGAATCACCTTGAAGAAATCAAAGTTTTTTTTCTAAAAGAAAAGCTTTAAAAACTCTTCTGAGTTCTTTTGTGACTGTATACAGGCAAAAAATATGAATGTTGCTTCAGGTGATTGGAGGGTTTCCTTATTAAAACTTTATCTAATGTTGAATCTTTATTTTTCCACTTGTGTTTCAGGTAGAAAAATTTCAAGGTGGAAAATTTTCGGAAAGTCCATTAGTAACATGAACAGTAAAGGCTCAGTACACATCAGCATGAGAATGTGTTCTATTGCAAGCTCAATGAATGCTCTCTTTTAGGATTTTCAGGTACCATGACAACACAATTTCAATATAGCAGGGATGAGCTTCCTTGGAACAATGACAAAAGTTGTAGTTTCATATACAGTTAAAAATTACTTCACTGTGAGGGGTGAGACATTCAAACAAGTTGCCCTGGAAGTGTTTGAGGTGAAGGGAGATGGGACCTTGAATGACATGAAAAATATTGAAAAATGTCCCTGTGCATTGAGTTGAAGTAGACAAACATAGAAGGTTCTTTCCAACTCAAACCATTCTATTATTTTATGATTTTCTGTTGAATTATTTCCACAGATACCAATAAAACTACATTTGGAATACGTGAAAATATAATTTTTAAAAATATTTCTAAATTTGAGCCTCATGAAATTTTGGCATGGTGTTAAAATAAGGCAGGAGTTTTGAGACAAATTGGCCCAGAAAATTGATAATAAACTATCTAAACATCATTATCTAACAATAGTTTTTCACATGGTCTTCTGTGATAGTTTTCATGTACCAGATTTTGTTTTGGTCTCAATAAAAAAATCCTGAGGCAGTGAAGTGTTAACTTCAATCACTATTGAAGATTTTACTTCAGGAATCTGAAAATGGATTGTTTGTAGAGTATATGTTAATATTTCAGGAGTCTTGCATAAATAAGAAATGTATTAATCAATTAATCATAACCCAAGGATTAATTAAAGGCAGTAAAATCAAATCACATTCTATAATAAATTAATCTTTCATTTTTTTCTTGAAGAGAAGAAAAAGTATGTACTTGAGAGAAAACTATATCATATATTAAGAGAAGTTATGTGGCTTTTTTCCTATCCAGAAAATTTTCTCAGAACCCCTACAGAGACCTCTATGAAATTAGTGTAGGAGGACAAAGATGAGAAAACCCAGATCAAGTTAAGAGTATGTTGCTTGGCCATCAGCTTTTTGTACTTTATATTTATCTGGCTTGAAAAGGTGTTCTCTTCATACAATATTCATAAAATTATTAATATTTGATGGAGGGGGTGGAAGTGACAATTAAGGGAGCTGTCTATGTCTATATTTAACAGTAAGCTTATGCTAAACTTTGTGCTTGTCACTTCATTTCTATATTAAAAACACAAACATAAAATTCATGGAATGAACAAAAATCCGAGGTATATCACTGAATTTTCTGAGGTTTACACCATCTAATTCATACGTGTGAACTGATCTCAGTTGAACTTATGTAATTTAAGATCACATCAGAGATGAGAAGAAATTCAAGAAGACATTTTGTGGCTGACTGGGATGTGTGAATGGAATGGGGAGGGAGCAGTTTATGGATGTCAAGAAAAGGCAAACATTATAGTTCCCACCATAGTTAAATAGAAAATAACTATTTTAACTTTGGAATACCTTTTGTCAATGTGTTTCTACTCTCCCTTACTCAAACTAATCAGACTAAGATAGTTAAAAATCTACTAATGATTTTGACAACCCTGGCTTTGGAAAGTCCTGTTGAAGAGTGGATGTAATTGATCCTTCACAAAGACAATTGTGTTTTTTTCAAATCAGACCACTCAGGTGCTTCCAGATGGGCACCAGCATGTTGCACAATCAAAATCACTACTCACATTCTCAAAATCATGGTTAGAGGTGCCTAGACCTCATTAAGAGCATGTTTATTATTCAGAAGCAGATACCTCATTGCAATAGGTAATGTGAGTCCAACAGGTTTTTTCAGTAGTGCAGACAACTCTCAGAAGCACTCTGCCCTTGGTGGTTACATCTTACAAAGTCATGGCAGATGCAAACTAGCAAAATGAATTCGTGTCTGATGGGTTGTTTTTGCCACGACAGCTGTGCTTTGAAGGTGGGCAAGCCAAGGAAGTTAAGTTTGGCTCATGCAGAGTGTTTGGCTCTGAATCAGCTCTGTACCCATACATGTGAATGAGCCAAGCTAGTAGGAATATTTTGGCATTACCTTCTGGCTGTCACAGTGACCTTATATATCACTTCACGCATTCTCCCTTTTGTATGTGTATAATCAGTTCCAATGGATCGACTAATGTTTTGGCATGAGTTTGTCTTGGCTCTGGCTTCAGAATTTCTGGCCTGTTTATACAAGTTCTATCCAGCATGCCTATAAAATTCATTAACATATATTTAAGAATAACTAATATACATTTTTATGTTCTAGAAAATGAGAAAAAGGATAAGGGATATATCTGAAGAAAAGATGTTGAAAATAAGATTAGCAATGAAATTAACATAATAACATCAACTCTTTTCAATATATCAAAAAAGGTCAACATAACACTTAAAAATTTTCTAGTTGCTCAACTTAGATATTATGTGTGTGAAATGTACAGGGCTCTGTACACATGCATATGTTTATATGTAGGCTATATGTATGACTGTCAAACTATTATATAAGAATGAGGGGAAAAATCATTTTCAGTGAGTTATCATCAAGGAAAGATTGGAGCATGATAGTTTTCTTTGCCAGCGCTGAAGGAAGTTGTTTCAACGTGCTATCATAAATCTCTACTAGGAAATTGCAGGCTATAGTTTTAGAACATATTCTGTTACATAAACTATATATTTTCACAGAGTAGTGCCATCCGTAACATTTCCTAATGTTAAATTAGTCTGGTGATTAACTTTTTGAATTTAGACGTATATACATGTTGTGGTTTAACTCCTGTTGGCAACTAACTACAACACAGCTGCTTGCTCACCACCATCCCCTCTATGGTGAGATGGGGAAGAGAATGAGAAAGGTAAAAGCTGTGTGTTGAGACAAGAACAGTTTAATAATTGAAATGAAGAAGAAGAAGAAGAAGAAGAAGAAAGAAGAAAAAGAAGAAGAAGAAGAAGAAGAAGAAGAAGAAGAAGAAGAAGAAGAAGAAGAAGTAGAAGAAGAAGAAGAAGAAGAAGAAGAAGAGGAGGAGGAGTAATAAGGGAGACAAAAAAAAGAGAAAAAGAAATAACACCCAAGTTATGCACATTACAATTGTTCATCACCTGATGACAATGTCCAGTCCATAAGCCAGCAATGATTGGTGGCCCCTCAGCCAAGTCTCCCAGTATAGACACTGGGCATCGTGTTCTATGGCATAGTGAAATATTCCTCTGGACATTTTGAATCAGCTGTCCTGGCCCTGCTGCCTCCCAGCTTCTTGTGCACCTGATCACTGGTTGATGATCAGCATTACTTAGTAATAACTAAACCATCAAAGTGTTGTCAACATTATTCTCATGCTAAATCCAAAATACAGCACTGTACCTGCTACTAGGAGTAAAATTACCTTTATCCCAGAAGAAACAAGGACAATACAGTATTGATTAGCATAGAGTAGTAAATGGGTCCCAAGGTTTATCACAGTGCTATTATATGTACTGGTATAAACTGATAAATATTCCTAATTATTTTTAAATCTCTGCAGAACTTCTGTTATCTGAGATTGATATTTTTGGACACAAGATTTGAATTGGCACAACAAAATAAAGACATAAATTCTTACAAACTGATGTTGCTGACATTAACTCTTTTCATTGCAGTAGCAGTTATTAACCACAGTGAAGAAATGAACTTCACTAGATTAAATACAACACATAAATATATTAAAAAATCTTTATTCCAAATAATTGCATCTGAATAAGAACAAGTAACCCGTTATTCCTCAAAAATTTTATATTCATTACATTTGATATTTCACCTGAAGGCCTCACAGAAGAATATGATTAATTGAAAACTAAATAGGTAAACCCATGAAGAGCTATTATTCTATAAATTTCTTCTTCTATTAAATGATAGAAATTATTTTTCTGTTGATGATGGGAAAATAATAGTAATAAAGAAAATATTCATAACCTTATTTGTGCTACTGTGCACTATGTCTTAACCGAGGCTTGGAGGAAACATCTCTTGAGTTCAAATTCTGTGTCCATTTAGTGCCTCTTCACTCTGCTGAATTGTGATGAGGATATACACGGCAGGGGTTATATTGAGGTCACCAACTGATTTCATTTAGGATAATTCACTGTCAAATAGTGGCAACCTATACTGTGACCTTGAGATGGACTGAAACCAGTAAGCCAATGGCTAAGGAGAAAAATAAAATAAAGAACCTGTCCTTTCTCACTCTCTTGAGTGAAAAAGAATGGAAATAATTTAAACGAAAGTAAAAAATCTCACTTTTTGAATAACTTAGATTCCTGAGAATGAACTTTCATTGTTTCAACTGGGATAGCTTATCAGCAGCTTTGACTTGGGTTCATCTGGCTAGTCTACAGTTCAAGCAGAGGAAAGGACATCTCCATAGTGGAATTAAGACCTTAGACACCTAAGCCAGCTGCTGAAACTTAGAAAAGATGACTCAAAGTCCAAATTACTGTTCTATGTATTACTAAAAGAATGATTAAAGAAACTATTTACAGAACTTATTTGAGTTTTATGACTTTCATTTGAGAAAACTTAAGTGTCTCATAATTTGAGATAAATATTCTATTAATTCTGTTCACTGAACATTTTTTCATTTTATACACTGAATATAGTTTGCTGTAAAAATGCATCAATTTTTTTTTTATACTTAAAGGGAAACAAAAGAAAATGGCTTCTTAGTTTTAAAATCTCCATTCACTGAATTTTCAATTTCTCATGGAAAAAAAAAATCCATTTAGAAACAGTGGAAGTGGGAAACTGTTTTGTTTTTTTTTTTTTTNGGAAACTGTTTTTTTTTTTTTTTTTCTGGAAATTCTATTCCTAAGTGTTACCAACTGGTGGACTTCTGGATCCAGGCAGGATTTTGCAGCCTGGGGATGGCCACAGTTATACCCTGGTAGATGTGGCTGATTATTATGTATTTATGCAAGTATTATGTGTATTTATGAAAGGGAAGGAAGCTGCTTGCTACTTAACAAGGATATATTTGATGGTGAAAGCCTGAGCATGATGAAAATTATATGGCATAAGTGGTGGAGATTCTACAAGTGTTGGGTGGAAGGAAGATAATTTTCTTAATAATCACCTGTATGGTACTGTGTTTATTATTTGTGATTAAAATGGTGTTGATAACATGTTGCCCTGAATTTTTTTCTGCTTTCTGTCTTTGTGCAAAAGTTTCTCACGCAGCTTCATGTAAACAATGTCTATTTTCAGAATGTTTACATACTTCTCTGAGAGAAGTGTTGATTGATGGTGATGTCCACCATCCACGTTGAGAGGTGGCAACTTGAAGTTGCCAATCTCTTGACCTCTGTGCATATGTATATAAATAGAGTCATATTTTAAAATAAAGAGAGTTATTCCTTTGATCTGGTGCAGTGTGAGCCTCATCTTTCTGTTCCTGAAGTGAACAATCTCAGCCTTGCAATCACAATAACACACCAGCATGTTTGGTGTGATACCTGTTTCTCATTACTCCCCTTCAGCTGGGAGATGGCCAACAGGCTGGGAGAGGACACAGCTGGGACAGCTTACCCCAGCTGACCAATGGGACACACATTTGTGATGTTGCACTTAACATTTCCTCAGGGAAAGGAGAGCAAAGGAGGTGTAAGCAATTATTTTTTTAATGGAGTTTGTCTTCCCAAGCAACTATTTCACATGCTTTCCAGAAAGTGGCTAAACATCTGCCTGCTGACAGAAGGTAGCAAATAAAGGACCTATTTTGCTTTGCTTGCACACAGAGCTTTGTTTCACTCATTACATCGGCTTTAATTTGATCCCTGAATTTTTCTCTTTTGCCCTCTCTGGTCCTACTGGCAGGTGAATGAATAAATATCTTTGTAGGGCTTAGCTACTGGCCATTTTTCTCCAGCACCTTTCTACCTTAACTATTTTGGTCCTTAGGCTTGTGATTTAGGCTACAAGCTGAGACTGGCCTCAGAAAGTCTTCATAATGTGAAGATTTCACATTTCTTTTAACCTAATCACCTAGGTTATTCTTTGTAGTCAATGAAGAGAGACAAGCACTGTGAAAAACGGATTTATCCTCTCATTAAATAGGTACATAACACATAAGTAGAAAGAAATGTACTTTGAAGGTTTCTCTTTTTATTGACCATGGAGAGAATGTAATTGAAACCTAAATTGGAGTATGCTTGTAAAATGTAACCTCGAGGACATGAACCCAAGAGTGAGTGTATACTAAGGCTCTGTTCCTTCAAAAGATTTAGACTCCAGTTATCTTCATATCAGTGAAGTCAGGAAAGTATCTCAATACTTCCAAGGATTCAGGTTAAAGCCGTTTTTGTCTATTTCCATGGTCAATAGATAGTTATTTCACCAAAGGTTCATTTTTGCTGACAGCATACAAATACATTCACATGGCTTGGTAAGACTGAACACTCTAAGAAGTTTTAAACATTTATTCACTTCTATATAGTATATGGGATTCTAAGCTTACAAAAATGTAGATCTGAACTACATTAAGTGAATCTTTTTGCTTTCTTTAAACTTTCTTTGAAACAGACTTTGTCCTCCACACACAAAATAATAATAATAATAATAATAATAATTTTCTAATCTGTGGATGATAACTGCAATTGGNCTACTTCGAGTTGTACCGTGGCATACACTGCAAAGCAAAATACCTAATGCAAAAAATGTTTAATGAATTGAGCTGAAAGAGAATAAACTATACAGATGAACATCTCAAGATGGAACAAAAGGGTGTTGGAAACACAGTCAAAATTAAATAGTACCCAAAGTGGTTGGTAAAAAACAATTAAGAAAAATTCTCATCCTAAAAAATGAAGGATGAGAGAATTCCAAATCTAACTCTCCCTGAACTCAGCAGGAAAGCTTACTTTTCCTTTCACTGATGAGACAGAATTTTGTCAGCACACCAAAATCATTTGTGAATCCTGTAATTGTGAAAATTTTACATTGGTAAATTGATTTTTCTGCATGCAATTTTTGTGATGATTAGAAACTAATGGGTAAAAGAAAAGATTTAACAGGCAAAAAAAATTAGGAAAGGATGTTTAAAAGGATGCAGCAAGCTTTTGAGATGTTTTAAATGCATTTGCACTAGTATACACAAAGAACTTCCCAAGTGCTTCCATGTAGGATTTCTGAAATTTCAAAACACTGGGTAAAGACAAATGTCAATTTCTTAGGTAAAAGAATAAATGGAAAATTATTGACCTTTCAGTTCTATTTCAATTTTTCATGTTAACCAAACTAATTCTAAGGTTGGGACCTTAAGAAAACATGTAGAAAAATAATGGTCAACATCAGTTTTCTGTGAATATTTATGTCATAGCCATTTAATTTGTCCTTAAGATAAACAACAGTGAGGAAGAATAGTGAAGATGCAGAAATCATATATGTAACTTAACCTAGGAAGAATTCATTTGCTCTGATGAGGAATTTTTCATTATATTCTCTTAATGTAAACATGGATATCTTCTGATACATCCTGTGGACAGAAGAAAGAATTACTGCAGTCTTCATGCCCAACTACTAATCTTAGAATGAAACAGGAGAGATGGAACAGATACTAAGGGAAATTTTCTGATGGCAAAAGAGTTGAACATTGAAACAGGTTTGTGGCAGCTGCAGAACATCCAATGCTTGTTTTCAGGATTTTTGTTAGGAAGGAGGTATAGTGGTAAACTAAACAAGACCACAGATGGATAAGATTTCAAAGTTATGGTCTTGTGAGCTGCACTTTTCTGTCAGTTGCAGACAAATTGAACATGCTAATTTTATTTATCTATATAAACAAATCTATTGTGTAGGACATTATGGCCCTGTGAAAATAACGTTAAAAAAATTTTACACAAGTGCCTTTATTAACTATGTCAGTAATGTCTGTCCATCCATTTAATGTCATGAATAATGAATTCATAAATCATGTAAAGGAAAACTAAAAGGATGGAACCACTCTGCAGAATTTTAAATGACAGAAATCTCAAAAACTACCCTACCACCAGAGATATTAGTAGAACTGGTATACATATTTTTCAAAGTGAAAAGGTAACAAACAATAATTTCAGTGGTGGCATAAAGTGATTCTTCAGCAATTCATCAGTCAAATCCCAAATCAATAATAAGTTACACTATAAGCCTGCTGCAGATTGGGCCATTATTATTATAGTATAATAATAAATTAATAATATGTCCTAAAATTTAAAGCTAAGGAAATAAGTATTATCATAAATATCTATGAATGATCCATCACTACTTTTTTTTTTTTCTTCTTCTATTACCAAATGTGGACTTGTGGAATTTAGAAAAGCAGACAAAAACTGCCTCAGAGGAGAAAGGCCACAGGTAATAGGAAAGTAATTCAGAGGCATAGGAGATGAATAACTAAAAGCAATGATTTTTCTATATCTACATTAAACTATTTCCATAGTGGACAAAAATGTGCATTAATGTAGTGATACTTTTTTATCCAATAAACAAATGTACTGTGATATTTTACCATATTTTAAAAATTACGTGCTTCACAGTATACTCTTGAATTCAGTTTAGCACAACTTCCCGCTGGAGCTTTATCTAACTTTCACTTATGTCAGTTAAAAAACTGCCTTCGGCAAGAGTGAACATAATAACTTTATTGAAAGTTAGTTAGATTTATGATTGACTTTTATATTTTTTAAGAAGTGATACTGTTAGATGTCACCATCATTCCATATCACATATTACACTGGAATCATACAAAAGGCATTCCAAGTTCCCTTCAACTTAAAAGGGTTTTATTTTAGATAGTCAACAAAAATGCCTACCATCATAGAAATGTTCAAGTCCTTCTGTATCATAATTTTAATAAAATAAACTAAATCTACAGAAAAATTACGTCAATATAGTAAATATTTTACATCTACTTGATTCCTAGTGTGCATAAGAAGCTTTTCCTATAAGCTTTCTTGGCTTTATGCAAAAACAAAGAGATTTATGTAAATTGCATATATGCTAAGCCCTGAAATTTTTTTTCTGTAAATAGTCTCTGATTTGATACATGAGATTCCTTATTTCCATCTAAATTTGTTTTGCACCTCTATTGTAAAACTGAAAGTTATATTTGCACATCGTCTGTATATCAGCTAAACAATTCATCTGTTAGGAAACATGGTGTATGTTTCCTGGAGTCTTAAACATGAATTACCTGTCTTGCAAATTTCCTAATTAGTTAAACCAATTTTCTTTCTGTCTCCAGGTAATATGAACCAGTGATCTGAATCTGATGTTGTTAACAAAAGGGTGCTGAACAAATGTTTTAGGTCACAATCTGTTTATAGCATTAGAAAGAGTGCCTTATTTGTTGTCTAATTTATATTTTTTGATATATTTATTAATTTATCAGAAGAAAAACAAAAAAAAAGAGAATAAACAAGAATCCTTTCTTAGACCTTCATAATGATTCATATCTGTTTCAAACAACCCATTGATGCATCTGTCAGCTTTCAAGGGTTTGTGAATTTTAAATGCAAGATTTCAGCATCAGAAAAGAAGGCATTTCTATCTTTATAGACATGTGATTCACAATTGTCTGACTTTCTACATGCCTGTATCATACCACAATTTTTAATGTCACAATTTTAGATTTCTATTTCTTTAAGTCTGAAAAAATTTAATTTTTAAAAAATATCAGATTAATAAAACTTGAATTTATTAATCCATCCAGTCGCATTTTGAAATACAGTGCATGGCTTTGCATCTGTAGTGTAGCTCATATTTGGTAGTGGAAAATTACTGTAATAGCACCATTGACTGTAGTGCAGAAGTAACCTGTGGAAGTTCTTATTGTGTTTTTGTGGTATTGAGAAACTAACACAAAATATTTGTCAGGATAAAATTAATTCCTCTCTTTACTTTTAACCGTGAAAAAATTAATCACTGAGATAACTTCTATAATAAATGTATTCAAATAAGCAATTCAAAATTTACTCCCAATTGAAAATCCAGACTCTGTCTCCAGTGATGTTTAAAGTAGCAAAATTTTTTGACTCATTTGTTCGGGGGTGGGGGTGGGTAAAAGTTCAGACACGGACATATCCAGGGCAACTGACACGAAACAAAAGAGCTTTTCTGTACCATAATAGCCATACTTGGCAATAAAATGGGAGAGGATGTTACAAAGGGAGGGATTCTCCAAAACAGGCATTTCCCAGAGGTTGTCAGGGCACAGGTCTGCTTGTGGGAGTGGTGAGCGGTTTTCAGGGTTTTTTCCCAAGTATTAAGCCGTCTTTTTCTTGATCAGTCAGTCTTTCTCTTTTTTCTCTTTGTTTCTGGTGTTCTCTGTCAACCCTCTAGGGAAATGAGTGAGCAAATGGGCTGGGGTCCATCCACCCCACAGGGGAAAAAGTAACTTTATATCAAAATGTAAACTCCAATGGAATCATGGTTGTGATATTCAATTCCACTTCTCAATTTTATATTTAAATAATTAATAGAAGTTTGATATTGGTTATTCCCAGTATAAGTATTATGTTTGTTGTCTTTTTATATAATTAAATAACATGAGGTTATATGCATAAATCATGATGGTTTGGGCATAAAATGTGTTTAGTCATTAATCTGACAGATAATTGTATATCCACGCAGAGAAACTATGTTCATCTCTTACATTCCTGAAGGATTTTATATTGTCATAGCATATGTAAAATCTTCTAATATCAGCCATGTCAAGATTTAGTTAAGGATTTGGAATTGATTTGCACATTTTTAGAGTCTGAATCAAATTTTTTCACTTGCTGCAGGGTCCATCTTTGAGTCAATAACCATTTTCATTGTGAGAGTATCTGCTATAAAGAAGATAAATGTAACATTATTTGGGTTTATTTATAACTTGAAATATTAAGATTTTAAATGAATCTTCGTACATGAGCATGTTTCTGTAATTTCATGGAAGATTATTATAAGCAACTTAAAGAAAAAGCTTTGATGCTGCCACAAGCACGTTCAGGGGAAAGTCTTACCCCATGAAAGTAATTTAAAGTGTAGTCAAGAGGAGGCCATGAATAGTGTGTATTAAAGCTTTGCATTTTCACCTCCCTAGGAAGAGAGGATAGTCTCATTACTGTGCAGAAGATGGTTGCTGCTTACAGAGACAGCACTAGGAATCACAGAAAGATCCAGAAATGATGCCTTTTTCAAACACTGCCTGTAAGGAAATTCTTAAACTATTCAAAGTGCACTATGTGTTTTGAGAATGCAACATGCAAAGCCTGGCTTCTCATGAAAAACAGGTCTGCACATCTCACAGCCAAATTCAGTGAAATTGTGTAGAAGAGTCTCAATCCCAGTAAAATGCAAGAACAGAGAACAGAGAAGACAAGACCTGTAAGTACCCTGTATTTTTGGCATAAAAAAATACAGAATGGCTCATGACAAAAAATGTTACAGAAACTTGTTTGATAGGAAATAATGTTTCTTTCCTTCTTTGTGAAGCATTGTTAGACATAGGGTAGCAAAAAAGAAAGATACTATCCTCTAATTCATTCCTTTTCTAGTTCATATGCAGAACAAAAAATGAGGAGGTAAATTCTGAAGCATTTGAATTCCCCTATCTCCCTCTTGGTTTTCTCCATGAAAAAAGAAGCAGAATTAGAAGAATAGTTATAAAGATAAACAAGCAAACAAAAATTAGTTTTCCTTATTAAAAGGATGTTTAATTACCCCGAAGTGAAACATCTATAACATTTAATCTGATAATAGAAATAAGGGACAAAAAAAAGCTTAATTAATCAGAGTAATTGAACACAAAATTGAAAGCAGTATCCATTAACTAGGAAAGAAAAATGACAACATAGAAAAGTGCTGTATGCATTATTAATTGTTTTAGCAGATTCTATTAGAGCAACTGGATTAAAAGGTCCTTTGAAGATGTCTTCATAAGCTCCTTTTTCAGTAATCATAATTCAATTATAAAATATTATTATGTAAAATACATGACATACTTAATTTAAACTGTAAAAATTATTTTACTCTGTTCAAATCCCTCCTCCCAAGATTCCATTTAACAGTTTCTAGAATTTCCTTTTTTATACTGATTCTTGAAAAAAAAATTGCCATCTTCAGATAATTGTTTTCCAACACTTATACTTTCAAATAGAGAACAGATTGTGCAGAACATTTCATTCTTGCTACAACTGTCACAAAAAAGTCTTCAGGGTGGTTATTTGACATTTTAAAAAGTTATAGCTATCAAAAACTAACCTTTTGGAAATTGACTATGGAATGTACTATGATGTTTGAACATATGCATATGATTGAAAACTTTTATAACACATACTAAACAATAGTACTATTTGAGTATCAAACTAGTCATGAATTATCATCCTTTCAGAGAAAACTGGGGACATTTTTTCTAACATAGATGGCTAAAATGGCAAAAAAATGGAAATTATTTGAGCAAAACGAGACAACAGGTACCATAGCACCAGGACTACCACCTCTAGAACCTGTCTGTGAAATTTTCAGATTTCTAGCTCTCTGTTCCTTACAGCAGATTGTTTCCTTTTTAACTCTGCCCTTTTTTATGTCATTGCAATATTTCATCCCACAGTCTTTCTTATTGTGTGAAGGTCCCATGGAGGGCATAAAAGCAGCAGCACTTTAGCTTTAAGGAAAAGAAAACAAACAAAATTTAATAAAAGATTCTTAGAAAAAATAACCAAATTCTGAGGAATTTAGATCTACACATACAGAACTTCCATTACAATCACGCCACCAGCTGGTATTTTCTTCCAAGCTGAAATGAGAAAGACACTAGATTGTTGGTAAATCTTGTTCACTCTACGTATCACAGATATTACTTCTTTTAGTTGTGATCACTTTATAATTTCATCACTTCTTTGTCTCATGAAGATGTTAGGATAATGAAAATAAAATGCCTTATCCTGTGAGAGCACTTTCCAATGTGGCTCTTTGGGTTAGATATTTGTCTGTTTGTAGCCTGGAGTTTCTAGGCCAGGAGATGCAGTTTCCCCAACGGTTAAGCAGCAAGTCATCTGTGATTACATGACACACATTTAATGCTCCCTAAAGCACAGAGACAGAATAGATTTGATTTCACAATATACATGTAAAGCTGAAAACTTCATCAGCAACTGCCAATTTAACCAGTTTGCAATAACTTGCTGAAAGTGTGGCAGAGTTAAACAGAATGAAAACAGTCATTTCACTAACACTGAACTTCATTCAAGAGAGGGTGAGTTTCTCACTCTGTGTGTGTGGCAGTGACTTATATTTTCAACAGCACACAACACTTGACAAAGGCAGGAAAGTAGCAACAGACAGCACGTAACTTGCTGCCTGCCTGGATCTAATGGAGACACCTCTGGAAAAGCCCGGTGACACATCTATCCATGCCTCCTGGTTCACTGGTTATGATTTTACTCCACAAATCTGGAAAGTCAGTAGAGCTTTTGGAATGTTATTTAAAAAAAAATATATCGCCTTTAATTTTTCTTTCATATTTTCAAGTACAAATTCTTTGGAAGGACACAATAACAGACATGCATATATGAAGGTTATTGTTGGGTACATGGATAAATTGGTAAGTGGAAGGACAACAGCAATGTCCCTGAGGATACACCTGGAACTGTTGACATTAGATCACAGCTGACTAGCAGATATTAGAATAGTATAACAGATTTTAAAATAGCAGTTTCACTTAGCATATAAACACTATGTTGGGCCAAGGAAATATTGATATCAGTGATGTCAATGTAACCATTAGATATTAATAACATGCAGTAACTACAGTATAATTTCTGTACCTGTAATATCTAGGGATAGATATATATCTGAAATGGATCAGTAGATCATTTTTCCACAGACTGATCTATTCAGTGTCACTCCAGAAAGGATGTTTCTCAGCTTAGTTTGTGGTAACAAAATATTAGTTGTTATCAGGGAACCACAGCTTGAAGGCTATTGAAGAAAATCAAGAGCTTGAAACAGAGACGCTGACAGTGTGAGTAAAGATCATGATGTAGGCCCTGAAAACATGATACTGGTCTGCCCAGGGCCACAAAAATGTGTCACAAATGTTCAGTTTCTATTCACTGAAACCATGAAGTATTATTAACTGGGAATAAAAAAAAACAATTTTGAGGAAAACAAAGAAGCAAAGAATGAATATGCATTATATTTAAAACATCACATATATAATAAAACAACAGTAGGTGAAAATGGGGACCTACAAATGAAGTAAAGTAGATGGTCAGAAAATATATGAACAGAACTTTAAGTGCACTGAAGAGCAAGAAGAAAGAAATCATTCATCAATAAATATGTTTATTGCCAAATGAGCCAGGATGTTGACAACTCACTGTACTTGCATATCTTCTTCCTGGGAAAGACTCGTGCCTTTGACCTTAGCATGCTGGGCAGGCTTCAGGGGTGAGCCTAACACCAGGGAAGAGGGTTGATGCTAAAGTGTTTGTCTTTATCAGTTTCAATTTTGTCATTATAAGCTGTTATAGTAATTAATTGTGACTGAGTTAATAATATCTCCTTCACTTTAATTAATCTAACAATAAATCCTTAGTTCTCTATATAAGGTGTATTCCTTAACCCACATAAATTATATGCAGTCTTTGCTCTTGTACCCTGCCCTTGAGCTCATTTGTAATTTAGATGCAGCATTGCAATGCCAAAATAGCAGAATGTCTGAAAGTACACACAAATTTTATTCACATTTTAGCATTTATTCTGAGTATTCTTGCTTTGACTCATTCAAATCAATCCCTTGAAAAATAATTTTCAATTCCCAAACTGAGTTATTCTATAGTAGTCTCATTAACTATAAATGTAATTTCCATGCCTGCCACATATTTATTTAAAGCCAATATTGAAGGCTTTTCTAAAAGCTTGATGTGGCATTCTTTGGTTCACATTATCATGCAGACATTTTTAGCATCCTTCATATATGCTGTCAGGTTGGGAAGCTTAGCTGTGGTTTGTGAGCATTTCATCCATACAAATAAAGTATTGGTTTTACAGCATGTATTCTAACACTATGAAATTCAGAAAGTCAGTCAGGGACTAACTCAGGAGATAATCTGGCTCATTTAAGGCTCTTAAACATTTATAGGAAGAAATAAAGATTCCTTTAAAAAAATCACTCATTGTGAAATACCTAATATACTATTTTGATAATAAAATTTTAAAAACTGTGAAATTTAGACAAAAATATGACTTTTAGATATTTATTATATTTTTTTTTGCATTCCCAAATACTCTACAGGTGCATGCTCATGAATGCGAATAGCTTGACATAGTTACTGTAAATTAAAAATCACTGGCAACTGTACACCAATATCATGAAAATCTGGCAAATCAGCACAGCTCCGTAGAGGTCATTTTGCACTCCTAGTATATATGTGTGATGTCAATGACTGTCTCCTGTTCCGAAAGTACTGGGTACATTTTGGGTGAAGGAAAACCAGTTCATTTCTAAAAACAGCTGATGAGGGTAGTCTCATATGGCTTATTCAAAAACAAAATACAAACAAGTAGATAAAGAAATAAAATCACACTATGAAACTGAAAGAAAATGAAACCTGGTAGAAGAGAACACCCACCGGGCTACAACCTCCTTTCAGGGAGTTGCAGAATTTTGTAAGGTCTCTCCTGCTCCTCCTTTTCTCTAGGCTGAACAACCCCAGCTCCCTCAGCTGCTCCTCATCAGATCTGTGCTCCAGCCCCTTCACTAGCTTAATTTCCTTTTTTCGGACACAGGACTAGGCTTCTAGCTAAGATCTCTCTCAGCTGAGTGCCTGAATATCAACAGTAGCCTCTAGTTTCACTAACGTTTAGTAGTCTTCTAATGAACTTGTATAAAATGGAACGTCCCCAGAAGAGAATATTTTTAGCATCCCTGTAATTTGGTTTGAGTCACAATGGATGACAAACAAAAGAACAGAAGAGTGATCCTTGGCTTCACCATCCTATCCTGGGCAGCAATTCTGCAATGCAACCATAGATTTTGCATAAGCCATGTTAGCTGCCGCCTTTTGTCCACATCCCTGTCTTCATAACTTCTAAGCAGGATGAAATGTGAGTGTTTAGCACTCAATGTCAAAGAGGGGCTGAGACAGCTGTTTGTTCAAATCAACATTACATTATATTTGCTGGAAACTGTGCACATACTGGCTGCACAAACAGATATTCGAGATGCATACAAAGGAAGAAATGAGCAGCACATTGTTTTCTATAGCATTCTTTTAAAGACTGAACTGCTAAGAAGATGGAAGAGAGGACAACAATGAGAAATTCACAGATTACACGACACAGGCTGTGCACAGTTCTATAGAAAATCAGAGCTATAATTTGCAGTTTGAACATCTAATTCTTTCTTTTGCCTGTCAGCTGAATGACACACACACAAATGTGTTCTGGTTCATATTTTTTTTCACATAAATGTGGGGGGGTTTTGATCTATATGGTGCTCTATATCACTGCTGAGTGGCTCAGGCCTCTCCTAGTTTCATTACCTAAGAAAGGCAGATTGAGTCCCTAATATGCAAAATACTGATTGAAATATTAAACTAATAGTCTGATTTCATTATGCAGACTTGACACAAATGAGATCCATGTCATGGATTAAATTAACAAGTGAATAACTTAAAAAGGATAATAGGTGCTTCCTTCACCCCCAAAGTACTCAAAATTAAAACAAGTACCAGGTTTTACATCTGTTTTTCTCCCTATTCTTAGATAGTCCAATCTGAAGAAACTAACATGAGGGGCTGTTTTTAATAGTAGAGGGCAGACAGACACCCATCAAGCTTCCAGTTTTACAGAGGTAAATTACAGCTGCAGTCCCTGTCTTAGAATTATGTACTGAGACTTACTGTGCCTTACTGAACAACTTAAAGAAGGAAATAATTCTCCATTCCTATGGGGCCGACCATCAGATTTGTATTTGTTCACAGATGGCTTCATGAAATAAACAGAAATGCAGCCATACAGCACTTATGTGCCACAATCCATTGGGACTGGTGGAGGGATAGGAACTGGGACCACACACTTGCTCTCCCTAAAGAATGTAACACAGAAAACAGCAGGTGCTAGGAAAAACTTCGTAAAATTTCACAAATCCTTAGTGTAAGAGACCCACACACGTTTTACATTTATTACAGGATGGCATCCAGGCTCTGCGCACTTGACAAACATATCACTAGCTTTTGGGTGAAATGTGGAGGATGAAGTCTCACTCTGGTTTTAATTTTTTTTGGGGTTTTTTTGGGTTTTTGGTTTTGTTTTTTTTTGTTGTTTCTAAGTTGAAGAGCTGATTTCCTTTAATGAATGCCTTTGAACAGGTCTTCCTACATTAATTTGACTTTAATTCCACAATCCTAATGTAAAATCCAATGTTCAATATGTTAAGGCTAGTATTAAGCCTTGTGTATCTATTTTAAAAAGAAACAGCAAATGAATACAGCATTCCAGAGAGAAAATCCAAGGTCTCCTTTGAAGATGTGATTTATAATTCATTTCTGCAGTATCATTCTTTCTATCTTTCCATATCTTTCAGATTTTAAGGAGGTTGTCATACCTTAACTGTAGCTACTTCCTTCTAAAAAAAAAAAATACAAGGATGCAGTCAGATTAAACACAAAATTATGATTTAGAAGTTGTTGTTTCTGTTTAATTTCCCACCGCGTTACAGAAGTCCCGTGCACACCCCCCGCCCTGGGCAGGCCGCGGAGCCCGCCCGCCCTCCCGGCGCTGTGGCGGCCGCGGAGCTCTGCCGCCATCTTACGGCAGCGCGGGCGGGAGGGCCCGGCGCCGGCGCCCGCTCCTCGCTGCGGCCGAGCGACCCCCTGAGCAACCCACCAAATGCCGCCGCGGGCCTCATGCCACGGAGCAATCTCTGCGCCCATTACGATGGCGAGGAGCACATTTAGTGCTTTCAGTGTTGCTGGGCTGCCTGGATAATCCTGAAAATGACAAAACACTGTCTGCACCATTAATTTCCTTTCTGTCAAGTCTGGAAAGATGAGAGATTTTGGGGACATCGTGCAACGTGTCAAGGAAATGCCAGCTGTCCCCATAACATCTCAGTGCTAACAATGGAGGGAGATTGATGATTCGTACGCAGTGCTGTTTTTCATAACTTTAACAAATCTGAATTCCTCAGCAGATAAAGTAATGGAATCTGTCAGTCAGCAGGAAAATACTTAGAGCAGCAACAGATATTTAAATAATCAATATTGTAACACTTGAAGGTGGTTGCAATAAACCAAAGGAACTTAAATTTTCACACAATAAAAGAGATAGTCCTTTTTCTGATTCCTCATGATGGCTGTATTAAAGACAGTCACAAAGACAAAGTCTTAAAGGAATAAAGGTATGGTTTTTTTCACAAAGGAAAGTACTTCTTTGGCAGCTATTATGATTTGATATATATTAAGATTTGCCATGTATTAAGATTTGATATATATGTGCCACATATTTAAAGCTATGAAAAAGTCTCAGAGAATTGAGCAGCACCCTTCAATTAGATACGTTAACATTAATGACTGACGCTTACAGGAATTGCAAGGATACTCCTTCAACAGCTCATATGCATCACAATGCAGACTGAGCTCTGATGGTTTAGGATTACTTTTTAAACCTGGGAAAAGTCTTCCAGGTCATGAAATAATAACAGCAGTATCTCCCATGCTTCACCTTATAAACTTATCAAGATTCTGTTTGATAGAAATCTCAAGAGCAATCAATGAGCTCTATCAACAAATATATCTAAAAAGGAGAAGTACTGTATCAAAAAAAAGACAGTGCGGTTCCTCAGAAAGAACAGATTATGGTTCTCTTTTCTCTGAGGAGCCATCCTTAAAGATTACTGTGGTTTCTGGCTTATAACATACTGGGACTGGAAGTGCCCTCACAGCACTCCTCTTGAACCTCCTGGGCAAAGGGATCTCGATTTTTTTCTATACATTATATTTATTTTTCAATGATTTGCAGACTCCTATGAATAGCTTAGAATTTTCTGAAAATGGTGTATTTTTGGGTTTGTTTTTTTTTTTTTGCCAAAATTTGCTTACAGAAAGCACATGCTGTTTTTCTAAATGGTATATTTTCTGTACTTTATTGATTCCCCCATAGTGTGAAGAAGTTTATACATAGTGCTTTTTGATGTAATCTTTTTGGATTTCAGTAAAGCTTTCAATACTGTCTCTCACCATATCCTTCTGGACAAAATGTCCAGCCACAGCTGGATAAACACGTCATGGGATGGGTGATCAAAGTACTCATGGGTGGGGCACAAAGAGTTAGAGTGAATGGGGTGACATCAGATGGTGACCTGTCATTAGTAGGGTTCTGCAGGTCTCCATCCTTGTCCTTGTGCTCTTCAACATTTTCAAAAATTACTTGGATGTAGGACTGGAAGGGATACTAAGCAAGTTCACAGCTGATACAAAACTGGGAGGGGCAGTTGACTCCATCAAAGGCAGGGAGACTCTGCAGAGACACTTTGAGAAATGAGAGAACTGGGCAATCACCTTCAACAAGGGAAAGTGATAGAATCTGCACCCAGGATGGGGTGGACAGACTGGGGAATGACAGGCTGTAGAGCAGTGCTGCAGAAAGGGACCTGGAGGTCCTGGTTGATGCAAGTTGAATGTGAGTCAGGAATTCCCCGGCAGCCAGGACCATCAGTCGTGTCAGTCGTGTCAGGCACAGCATCACCAGCCAGGCAAGGGAGGGGATTGTCCTGCTCTGCTCTGTAATGAGGCAGACTCACCTCAAGTCCTGTGTGCAGTTTTGGGCACTGCAATATTAAAAAACACATTAAGCTATTAGAGAGCATCCAAAGGAGGGCCATGAGAATGGGAAAAGGCCTTGAGAGGAAGCTGGGGGCACTTGGTCTGTTCAAGCTGGAATACAGGAGGCTGAGGGGAAACCTCATTGCTGTTATATCTTCCTCATGAAGGGGAAGAGAAGTGGCAGCACTGATCTCTGCGCTGTGATGACCAGAGACAGGACCCAAGGGAATGGGCTGAAGTTGTGTCAGGGAGGTTAAGGCTGGATATCAGGAAAATGTTCTTCACTCAGAGGGTGGTTGGGCACTGGAAGAGGCTCCGCAGGGCAGTGGTCAAAGCACCAGCCTGACAGAGTCAAGAAGGGTTTGGGCAATGCTCTCAGACACATGGTGTGACTCTTGAGGATGGTGCTGTGCAGGGCCAGGAGCTGAACTGGATGATCCTGGTGGGTTTCTCCCAACTCAGCATAATCTGCGATTCTGCAATTCTCTCATTCTTTCTGTCTCTCTCTCTCTCTCTTTTCCTTTACTCTTACTCTTTGCTGTAATGAATCTGAATAAGGATTTTGTTCAGGGCTCAATTAGTAAATGAATCATAAACTGAACATGTTCTTTTGACTTATGTGTGCTCTGAAAGTAGTGTATTATGTTTCATCCTCACACAGATGAATTCTGAAAGATCTTCCATACAGTAAAGGCCACACAAAATTGGAGACTTCAGTATTGAAAAGAGCTACTCCTATCACAAAAATTGCTTCTGTCTCCACACATTTTCATAGGAAGCACATTGCCTCAGAATGGTGGAAATAATTGAAGAGAGATGCTGAGGAAACAGACTTTTCCATCTGAGCTACACACTGAAGAGTTCAGATCCCGCAGAATAAAGTGCCCCAGCACTTCTCATGAGAGAATGATAACAGGAAGAAAACTCAAGTAGTCCTCTATTCTGTACAATGGTGACATATTATTTTGGATTTCAATAAATATTTCCAAATCGAGAGTTTTTATGCTTGTTGCAGGCCAAAGCTGGGCGTGTCCCAATTTCAGGAACTCTGAAATGAAACTCACACCACGGCTGTTTTAGAAAACTCCTCCTTTAATTCAATCTGACTCCAGTTTTTATAGATATGTACAGAGGTCAAGAGATTGGCTACACAGGTCTTCAACCTGGATGGTGGACATCACCATCAATCATTTCTTCTCTCACAGGAGAAGTATGCAAATATTCTAAGAATAGATATTGTTTTCATGAAGCTGCATGAGAAAGTTCTGAAGAAAGACAAAAAGACAGAAAGCTCAGGGCAACATATGCTGATCTTTAATTACCAGCCTCTGGGTGTTACCAAAGGAAAGAGGTATGCTACAGGTACCTTTGGTCTAATTACTACGTGGCTTTCTTATTTTTATGGAAGAAATAGGAGTCATGAGGAATACCAAAAGAAGGGAAATCTTTGGAAGCAGACAAACTTTGAAGACACCAGCTACAGAAAACATATTCATATTGCTGATGTTTTAAAACACTTCAGCTGGGATTTACTTCAATGTTAAGATATTTGAGATTAGATGTTAATTTGTAGGTGGTTACATGTGTGCTAAATTATGGTTACATCTAATACAAGACTCGGCTGCTTTGTTTCATTCTTTTTCAAATATTTTCTTCTTTCTTTTGTCTTTTAATTCACTTTAATTCACCTTTATTCTTCTTCTTTTATCACTATTTCCTTATTTTTTTTCTATCATTTGTGAGTGGGTTTTTTTCTTTTCTTCCCTCATACATTATCAACCAGGTGTCATTCTTTCCATTTCAAATCCCAGCATACCCTATTATATTAGGTCCTTCATTGCACATCAAACCATGTGTGTAATGAAGCCAGGAATACACAAAGGAAAGTTAACTCCCCTTTTCATGAATTTTAAGCAAGAATTCAGATTAACAGGATATTGATCTATTTCTTCATATATTTTCCTTTTTTACTCTGTCCATGCTTCATCTCTACATAAAACTTTCCATCATTTAGTCTTCTCTTTATTTTCATGTCTATCATTGTCACCCAAAACATCTTTCTAATGAACTAGAGGAAGGCATTTTGCTAAATTATTTCCATGGGAATAATATGCAGCCATAAAAACCATATAAAACTAACATATTCCCTAGATGTATCAGAAAAGCAGAGTTTGAATCCCATATTTGTGCCTTCTCCCTCACAGAGAAAGCTGGAATTCAGTATTCTCAAACTCAGGAAAGGCAGACATATCAGGAAAAAAATCAGCTAGAAAACATGCAGTAAAGATTGAAACCATTTGCTGCAGCAGTACCAGGCTGAAACTCGAAAGATAGAAGCATCCCTTAAGTCCATTTCTTCCCTGCTGCAGTCGTCCCAGCTACAGACCAGGACCAACATGTCTGAGCTGATAAGATCTGACAAAATCACAATTTGTTGTGGAATAGCTTGAGGCTACCATTTTTTGTTGTTGCTGTACTTGCAAAGACTTGGAGAATGGTATAAAACCAATAGGAGACAAAATCCAGTTCCTCTACTTAATGCTGCAGACCTGTAGATCTGTTTTCAACAGCAGAATTAAATTCATTTACTATAATATTCAAAAGATAAATACAAATACATGATATTCTAACTGTGAAGGCGTATATTTGGTTCACTAGATTTTCAGATGGAATACAGAGGTGTATCTTGAGAGAAGCAAAAAGAAAAGGACTGATCTACATCATCTGAGGATCTCAATGTCTGTCCCAACCATGAAATCTTCCCTTAACGCCCTCATGAATCATTCCATGATGTATAAAAAGAGTTCACAACTTGTAATTAAATATTTAATTAAAAAAATAACTGGCAACTGTTCCTTTGAAGAGAATGCACTGCTTACATGCTAATAATAATTATTTTATTTCATTCATGACTCTCTTTTCATATGATCTTCCATCTGGAAATGAAGATTTGTATTAGTTTGTTCTAGTTTTATATATGCTGTTTGGGCATATGGTTCCTCTAGTGCCTTAACTCACAACATACCTTTCACACATTATGTCTTATGTAGTGTATGCAATCAGAGTAATTTCCTTTGTAAAAAATGAGCAACCAACAGATTATTTCTATACCATTTTTTTTCCACATGATAATAGTGGACATTGGCAGGTCTTATATATTCACTGCCCTTGACACTGTTTTAAAACTTAGTCCAGAGCAAATAATCACTTACAGGAGGATCTTGGTATCACCAGCCATGAAAAATTATTCAGGAATCTTCTAGCAAACCTGATGATTTCTGTTAAACCTAAAAATTTCAAATTTAAGAACAAAATGTATCCCAGATCTAGGGAAAAAAAACACAGCATCATCAAAAAATTTGGTTGGAAGGAACATCTGGGGTCATAAGTATGACAACCTGCTCAGTGGAGGGCTAGTTTCAAAAATTCAGACAAACTAGGAAAATCTCTATTAGAATTCCACAGCATACCTTTTCTTGTGTTAAACAGTCTCATGAAAAGGTTTTTTCTTCATACACTGTTAGAACTTCTCCATTACAGATTGTGATCATTTTCTTTTGTTTGAATCATAGAATGGTTTGGTTTGGAATGGGACCTTGAAGATCACCTAGCTCCAACCCTCTTCAGGGGGATTGTTCCTGGAGGGACACAACTAGACCAGGTTGCTCTGAGCCACATCTAACATGGCCTTGAACATCTACAGGGATGGGACATCCACCATTACACTGGACAACCTGTTTCAGCACCCCACCACCCACACAGTAAAGAATTTTTTCCTAATATCTAATCTGAACCTACTCTTAATTTGAACTCATGCCCCTTTTTCCTGTCACTATATGCTCTTGTAAATAGTCTTCCTCATCTTTCCTGCAAGTTCCCTTCCAATACTGCAAGGCTTCCACTCTGAAGGCTTCTGTTTTCCAGACTGAACAAACCAAATTCTCTCTGCCTTTCTTTACAGGAGAGGTGCTCCATCATTTTGATCAGCTTGGTAGCCTCCTCTTTACTTGCTCCAAGGTCCATGTCCTTCCTGTGCTGGGGACCCCAGAGCTGGATGCAGCACTGCAGGTGGGGTGTCACCAGAGCAGAGGGACAGAATCACTTCCCTTGCCCTGCTGGCCACGCTGCTTTGGATGCAGCCCAGGACACAGTTGGCTTTCTGTGCTAGAAGTGCACGTTGCTGGTCATGTCCAGTCTCGCATCCACCAGCATCCCAAGTCCTCCTTGGACTTAAAATCTGTTCATCATCCAGCCTGCATTAGTAGGGGGGATTTCCCCAGCGCAGGTGCAGGACCTTGTACTTGATCTTGTTAAACCATATGAGACCATGTATCCACTTTAGCCTGTCTCAGTCCCTCTGTCCTTTAGGACAGTATCCTGTCCTTTAGGATGTGTCAACAGCATCACTCAGCTTGTTGTTATTGTGTGCTTTCAAAAATAATCTGCCAACCTCCAATTTTTAACCTCCCACCAATAGATACCTGAAGATTATTAGACTCCCTGATACATTTCTGCTTGTGCTGAACAAACCATATTCCTCAAGTAGACCTTGTATGCTTTCTGTTCCATTTCCCAGACATCTTGGTGGCACTTTGACAGTGGCCTTTATTTGCTGATATCTCTGTTTCAAAAGCAAACCATTCTAGATGCAGAGCTGTACAGGGGACTAATAGCTTCCCTCAACCTGCTAGCAATACTTTTGATGCTGTAGCTGGTTAGGATCCACCATTGCAAAGAAACACACTGTTGATCCATGTTCAATTTGTTGTTCACACAACACCCAGGTTTTATCACTGCAGAGATTTTGCTCAGCCTGGATAATTTCATGGGGTCATTCTCCTCCAAGGGCAGGACTTGTCTGAACTCCCTAAGCAATTCCTAATGGATCAATTCCTCTTTCATGTTAACATCCCTCTGTAAGGCAGCAATTAGGTGTCACCCACAGACTTGCTAAGGGTGCATTCTTTCCCAAGATCCAGAGCATAGAAGAAAATATTAAGCAATGTTAATGTCAATATTTATCCCTGAGGAGGATAATTTTGGTCAAAACTCATAGCTTTGACCAAAATATGAAGGCACATTGCTACCCAGCTAATATAGAATCATGGAATATGCTGAGTTGAAAGGGGTGCACTACAGGTAATCCCACGGGGTTTTTTTTAGAAAGCTTAGGTCTTTTTGCTGTACTATATCTATGGTCTATAAACAGATCTTAAAAGCAGTATAGTAATATGAATAATTACAACAAGTTGTTGATGCTTATTTTCACCAGAGACAGGTTAGGAATATAAGAATTCTATTTGCTTAATTATATGAAGCATGACTTTAGGAAGAGTAACTTCTGGATATATTTTATTTTGTGGTAACCTATGCAAATTATTTTCATCATGTTCCCAAGGAGTACGCTGGGAACTGGGTATCACTCATACTTAAAGTACTAAAGAATTACTTAATAAACACTGATCTGTAATCCTTTGTTAACAGTGTCAAGTTACTCACACAGCCCAAAGCAGATGTCTTTTGGATTTTATCAGCTTGATTTTTTTCCCCTGGCATGGTGAAAAATGCAAAGCTGCACCGGTATTACAGAATGTAAGTTGCACACATATTTCATTATCTAACATGATATGTCTTTGTGACTGGGCATGGCTTGGCAGAAAGGGAGCACTAACTGAAAAATGGTTTTCTCGCACACTACCAAGAACGTAATTCATAAAGATAACATTTAGTCAAAACAGACAGAAGAATGCCTCCGCCTTTGACTGAGCTGCATCAAGACCACGACTAAATCAGTCCTGAAATATCCATTAAAAGATCCTTTTTTGTTTTACTTTCTTGAGAGAAAGCATGCATACAACAATGAAAAAAACATGTCTGTGAGTGTGCCTCTGCACATGTGTACATACGTATATGATTGATTTCTTAAGGTCTTACCTTCAAATTTAGTAGAGAATGCTCTAGCAAGGCCTAAAATTTAGCAACTCTACATTGTTAAATCTTTCAGGATCAACTCTTTTGTTTAGAAATTCCCCTAAATATAGAAATTACTTTACATCTGTCTTTGTAGCAGCTTACCTCTTATCTGAAACTGTTCTGATTCTTATCCTTTGTCCTTGATATTTAGTTGTTTCCTTGACTTCCATACTCAAGAATGGAAAGATATATTGCAGGCAGAGAAGGTAGCACCCCTTTGAAACAAAGTATGTTGTGTTTCTGATCAGATAAAAATGGCTGCTCTTTTGAATGCTTGTGAAGGTTAAACAAATGCACAGTACTGAAATAGGTTTCTGCCTGAAGGTCAGAGTCAGCAGAGAATAGGCCTCTTGCTGATGCATCAGCCACTCCCCTTCCTGGGTTTTCCTCAGAGCCTGATGTGTGATGTGTGCCTTTCCTTCAGAGCACCCATATTCAAAACAATAGTGACATGCTGAAGGAAATCATATTGTTATCCCACAGAGGACTGGGGCAACTGAATGCAGAAAGTAGCCCCTTGGAAGTGATTGAAGGTGGCAACATTGAAAAAAAGTTGCGAAGCTGAACACTGTTGCTCCTCAGGAAAATCACACGTCCTTTGCCATCCTATTTGCAGATTTTTTCCAAATATTGCCTATTCATTTGTTGTTTTAAATTGTCTTATACTACAAGGCTATGATTCTCAGGAACTGAATTTCTTGTGCAAGTCTAGTTCTATTAATCTTGCTGTTTGTGCTCTGTTAACTGTTGTCAAGATTCTTTGTTGTATTGCAACTAAAAATTATTGAGATCCTAACGCAGACAGACAGAAACACATACACACACACACACACAAGCATTAATGATATGAGAAAAAAATATTAAAATCTTTAATCACAAGTAACCCTTACTTGAACTAGTGAGAGAATGACTCTTTAGACTTTTGTTTATGTTTACTATAAATTTCACATCCTCATACATAGTTATGATCACAGTGATAGTCATGATCATCATAGTTATGATTATTATTATTAAAAAAAAATCCATTTGGGATTAAGCATCTTGAAACCAACACAGGTAAACCTGATGAAAATTTCTATGAGAATCTAAGGGTTTTGAAATTCACAGTTGTTTATTTCATCTGAAGTAGAGTCTGTAAGGCACCATTTATCTGTATGGAGACCATGTGAAAACAAGATGTATAATAGCCTGCACAATTAGAGGTTAATGAGAAAATCATTAATTTCAACAGGACAACAATTGCATTTTATAGGCAGTGTGATACTTAATCAAAATAAAATATCTGGGCTGCTACACAATCATGTCATTAATACACGTCTGTTCCTGATAGTAGCTTCTGGTAGTTTCAATAGGCTAAATTCTAACTTTTTAAGGAATTAGAGTCATAAAAAGAGGTACATGAACTATAACTTTCCACTAAGTAGTTAGCAAAAATAAAAACATAGAAAAATCATATATTTCCAGTTTGGTTTCTTTTCTCCATTTCAGAGACAGTGCAGCTGTATAGAGACCCATTCTCTCTTATACAGATTTTTTTGTCAACAAATTTTAATATATCTCTACACTGAGTATTCAAACAAGTAGAGAATGTGGGATTTATCTATGTGAAGTAGGTTAAAAATATTAACAATGTTAATATGGGGAGTTATTATATATGGAATGAAACATGTGAGTTCAAAAACAGACTCAATTTCTAGAGACAAGAACAAAGACAAGTATTTGCTGGTTGAGAATACATATAAAAGAGTAACACATGAACAGTAACCACTTGAAGTACATCAGAAGTTCTATACAGTAATTGTTAGTTGATTTATACCAGTTGTTTCCATTTTGGCAACTGATGACTAGTTTAATCTGAAAATATAATGAGATATTTATAGCTTTCAAAGAAAAATAGGAATCACGGATTTCTTAGGGAGAGATTTACATCCAAGATTCTCTGGAAAATGCGAGTAAGAAAGATTTCGGCCAAGATTATGTAAAAGTAAGATATTAGTTGAGTATTAGTTCCAACTTAATTAATATTATAAAATATGTAAACTAAAATGCAGCAATCTGTAACCAAAATACTAGCAATACCTTTATTTATGGCCAGAAAAAATAAGACATTTACATTGTTATTAACTGGAAGTTGCAGCTATAATTTTAGAATCTCTAAATCAGCTGCTGCCATTCAAGAAGTAGTTACTTGAGACTCTTTAGATGGCACTATGGAACATCAGTAGGGTTGAAATAGGTATCGAATTAAGGTTAACAAGATCACAAGAACTATTAAAAAAAGGAAATAGAGAGTGAAATGCAACATCAATATGCTCCTGTTTAAACACATGGTGAATTGACATCATGACTGCTATGGCAAACTCAGGTTCCTTTTTTTTATTTTTCTTCTCAATAAAAAGACGTGGAAGAGAAGCAGCTTCCCAAAATGAAACCTTTAAAAATGTTACCATGAGATAATATAGAATTCAAATGTTTATGAGTTTTAAAAATAAATCTGATAAATCAATAGAAAACATGAAAAACACGTTATTAACAAGATTATTAACCATGAAAAAGTGTCCTAATGGCAGAATCATAGAATGGGAAGAGACCGCAGTGACTCATCAGGTCAGCTTCATTGTTCATTCAGGGTCCTCCTAAAGCACATAGCACAGGATTTTGCCAGACAATCCTTGCGTATCTCCAGTGAGGGAGACTCCACACCCTGTCTGGGCAACCTGTTCTAGTGCACAGTCACCCACAATGTAAAGTTCTTCCTCCTGTTCAGGTGGAGCTTCCTGCACATCAGTTTCCACCCACTGCCTCTTGTCCTATTGCTTGGCACCACCGAGCAGAGCCTGGATCCATGTTCCTGATATCCTCCCTTCAGATACTTGTATACATTGATGAGGCCCCGTCTTGTCAAGGCAGAACAGGCCCAAATGCTTCAGCCTTTCTTCATAAGAGAGATGCTCCAGCCCTTCAGTCATCAACCTGCTCCAGGAGCTCTGTATCTCTGTTGTTCCAACGACCCCAGAACTGGACACAGAATTCCAGATGTGCCTCACCAGGACAGTGCAGAGGGACAGGATCATTTCCTTTGACCTGCTGGCAATGGTCTTCCTCATGCAGCCCAGGATATCATTGACCTTCTTGGCCACAAAGACACACTGGTGGCTCAGGGACAGCTTGTTATCCACCAGGACTCCCAGGTCCTTCTCTGCAGAGCTGCTTTGCGTAAGGTCATTGCCCAGAAAAGAAATGATAATAAAAAATCCCTGATTCAGATCGGAAGCATTTTGAGGGTATGTCTGGGGAAGTAACACTGTAAAGATCCCCATTTCCCTAAATCTTGGCCATTATCAGAGACAGGCTACAAACCAGAACAGTAAGTTTAGGTATTTATGGGCTTTCTTATGCTCTTAATTAATGAGAACAGTGAATAAATTAGACTTGAGATGTAGTCCTTTGCACATCCATATACAGAAATACATGCAGCCAAATTTGCCTGGTGTCAGCATTAGGAATCACAATATAAAAAATCCACTGATGTATGGATATAAAAAGTATGAAGCAAGGTCAGATTTTAAAAATGTGAAGACGTTCTGGGAACACAACTTCTGTGAAACAATGAAGTGCTAGGATTAGAGGAGGTAGCCCCTCCATGGGGGGAAATAACTGCACAAATAATCTTTTACTGTGAATGCATTTAAAATCCAGCATTAAACTGGTACCAGAAGAGATAGGAAATTGTCACGTTTTGCTTCCCACAAGTCCATGGGAATTTTCTACTACCTTGGAGTGAGGGTGCAATAAAGAGTGAGCACTCCTGGCTCACTGTTGGGATCTACCTCACAGAACTCTGGCTGTGGAAATCTAAAGCACTCTTCAATCCAGTTTTAAATGTCACACAATCCTCCCAGTGGTGGTAAAAACATAATAATGTTGGTGATAGATTTCCTCCCAGATAATTTGTATCTATTGGAAAAGTAACATATATCTAATCGGATATGCAGAGGGGAATGGAAATGAAGCAGACACTAATCTATTCACAGTTCATTGACTCTGAATGAAATTCAGGTGTGTGGCCTCATTTGTGAAAGAGGAAAAAAATCCTTGAAAATCTTATTTTTTAAATTATTTTAATTCTTTAAGAAGACTAATTGTGTATTCAAGACACTAGGTTTTAGCTTTCTTTAAAACAAAGCAAAAATGGTATTTTGGTTTAAGCACATAACTAATAAACAGAGTTTTATTGCAGTCTACTGAAAAAACATAGAAGAATTTTCTATATTTTTACCACACTTGCTTGCAATGAACACAGTGGCATATGGACTGGGATGTTTTTCTCTTGAACTACAGCCAATTTAATTAGAAAAAAATAAGGGGAAAATATTGGCAAATTAAAAGAAAAGGGGAAAATAAGGAAAAAAGAGAGAAACACACACTTGCAGAAGTTCAAAGAAATGCTTTGACTCCATTCTTACAAGTCACCCATTTAGATGCTGACAGAGCATTTATATGTGCAGTTAGCCCATGCTGTCTCCCATTGAAATGGAGAAGAAGGGGACTGAGCAATTCCCACTGAAATCAACTGTAGCTGACTTCAAGCTGTGTTTTCCTACTAAGACTTGCTTTGCAGATAAAGTATAGGAAATACTGATAATCTCTGTAACCTCACCCTTCGTGCAAATCCTACAAGACTTGCTGAAACATGCTGCTTGATTAATGCAGACCTGAATAACCTTTCTGAAACATTCACATTTAAATAAAAAGGAAAAAGAAGCAAAGAGAGGTGATGGTAGGCATCAGAACTTCAACCTGGATTTAAAATCTTTGCTAAGGATTTTCTGTGTGACCTTAGGGCTTGTGGTAATTGCCCATATGCCTGCTATTATCTTGTGGTAAAGTGTAGAATCTTCTCTTTCCAAGTATTTCAGACTAGCTCATGCTTTCCATGCATCATCTGACTTAATATAAACTTACAATACACCTTATCCTGTTTATAAATCTATACTCCAATATGTCACCCTAGCTTCTCCAAAACCCTGCTGAGCTGCTTATTAACTCCACTGGAGTCTACATTTCCACCAGCTGATGTGTGAAGAGCTGCAAAGGCTTGTGGCTACCAAGACATGGGAAGTGCTAATTTACACCTACTGAGCTTCCAGCAAGGCTTTCAGGAGATGTATTCTTCACAAAAAAATGTTTAGGTCTATAAGTGGTCTAAGAGCATGCCTACATTACTAAATCAAACACTACCAAACCAAATGCTGCATATTAGACAATCACAGACAAACCTTTTTGAGACTGACTGGTGTTAGTGTCCCTTTATTTCTAGCTGCTAGAGGAAGAAAATACATTCAGAAAATGCAGTAGGGATCATTACCTAAACATGGCTCTATCTAGTTTGTAGCAAATAAGCCGATTTTTACTAGTCACCAGGAGAATCCATATTCTAAGATGAGGCTTGTTATCTTGTTGATACCTCTTCTTCTTGCATACAATCTAATTAGATGAAAATTACATTTACTTTTCTGTAGGATAGAGTCAATGGGAACCCTGAGTCTGCAATGCACTTGCTTGACCTGCTTCACTGTTCCAGGGCTAACAATATTATTTCATCCCACCGCACTGCTCGTGCAGTGGATCATGTTACACATCACCAGAGGTAGCGCCAGGACCCACTCTCTAGGTGAGCACCAAAGGCAGAGATGAATGAGACAGTGGATATTAGAGAAACATGAGATAGAACTTTAGGGAAATTTGACTTTGATGGGAAGTAATCAGGTCTGAAGTTATTGAGCTGGTTTGGGAAGACTTGGTATGCACGAAAAAGTGCAAAGCAATATATAGTACTGAAAACTGCAGATTTTATGACCTAGTCACACATTGAAATGTTGCATTCTTAGCTATAAACTTGAGAGTAGGAATGTAAGATTGCTTATATTGAACAAGACATAGTGATGTAGCTAATTTCTATTCATAACTTGAGAGAAGACAGGTGGCTTTCATTCCCCAGAGAGACAAGTGTGGGATAAGTGGTTGTTACAATTTCTGTGTGTTTTTAACCCCGTACTAATAATTGACTATATCTGAAAAAAAACCCTCAAAGCAAAAAATCCGATTGGAATATTTCTGTACCTGACTGATTTTGGATACTTTCAGCTTCTTCTTTTTCTCCTGATTTTCTTCTGATTAGTTAATACAGTTCCTTATTCTGCTCACTGAATCTTATTTTTAGTGGCAAGAGCTGAGGAAAACAAATATAGTTAATACCTTCTTTGCCTCACATTTTAATAGTAAGACCAGTTGTTCTGTAAACACCCAGCCCCCTGAGCTAAAGACAGGGATGGGGAGGAGAATGAAGCCCCCATTGGGAGAATGGTCAGTGATCTACTACACCGTTTAGACACACACAAGTCGATGGGACTGGATGGGATCCACTCAAGGATACTGAGGAAGCTGCTGAAAGTGATCCCCAAGCCCCTTTCCATAATTTATCATTGATGGTAGGAAAAATTTCTTCATAGAAGCAGCATTGGTACAGGCTGCTCATGTAAATGGTTGAGTCACCATCCCTGGAGGTATTTAAAAGACATATAAATATGGCACTTAGGGACATCGTTGAGTGGTGGACTTGGTAAACATTTGGACTCAATTATCTAATAGATCTTTTCCACACTAAATCATTCTAAGATGTATAAATATCACTCTTCAAAGTCGTGGTTTAACCCCAGCCAGCAACCAAGTACCATGCAGAAATTCAGTCTCCCACCAGTTAAATCAGGGAGAAAATCAGAGGCATAAAAGCTAGAAAATTTGTGTATTGAGATAAAGAGTTTCTTAGGGAAAGCAAAAGCCACACACTCAAACAAAGTAAAAGAAAGTTCATTCACTGCTTCCCAGGACTAGAAAGGTGTTCGGCCACCACCAGAAAAGCAGGGCCCCTTCACACTCATGAAAACAAGCATCATCACACTGTTTCCCTCTTTCTCCTCCTTCTGCCCACTTTATTAAATGAGCATGATGTGATACATCCGGAATATTCATTCGCTCAGTTTGGATCACCTGTCTCAGCTCTGTCTTCTCCCAGCCTTCCTTGCACCTCCAGGCTGCCCACCAGTATAGGAATGTGAAAAGCAGAAGAGGCCTTGGTTCCATCTAAGTCCTGCTCGGCAATAATGAAAACATCTTTATATTATCAACACCACTTTCAGCATAAATTCTAAACACAGTCCCATACTAGTCACTGCGAAGAAAATTAACTCCACGCCAGCCAAAACCAGCACAAAATGTTGAATGGTAATCTAAATGGGATAAACTCTCTTACAAATTTATAGGTGCAAACTGTGTATTTCAGTATATATCTTTGTGGATGTTTCCAAATTCAGATGCATTTACATTCTCAAATATATTTCAATTCCTAAATTCTTATTTAAAAAATAATTGAATTTATTTAAATAATAAAAAATTAATAAATAATATTTATTATTTCAATAATAATAACATAAAGATCGTCAGGACATTTATGTGACAATACAGGTCCTTCTAAGTTGCTTCAGAAGGAGGTAATAGCATTAACAAGTAACACCATCAGTCATCTGATACAATTGAAATTAATCAAAGGAATCAAAATACATGAAATAAACAAGAAAAAATCAGTGAGCAACTCTCTTGTGGAATTCCTGGAGTCATTATGATGAAGCATGACTTCTAGTGAGGTGTATGCTCCACAGACTGAGTGCTTAATGGTAATAATTCTTCAAGCAAGAAAAAAATTAATTCTGCATTCCAGGTGAGTGCTTTACAGTAACTTAAAAGCTATTTTCATTTTGTCTCTTTTCTTGACAGTGGTATGTAAATCCTTTTTCACATTGGAGATTAATCTATATCTTGATGTTGAGACACAGAAGATAGAAGAGTGGCTGTGAAGGGAACTGAATCCAATTTTTCCATTCTGTGTAAGAGTTCTGACTTGCAGACTAGTAAGCCAAGGGAAGAATGCAGCATTTGTTTTTTCCTATCTGTGTTTTTACAGAAAGCAGGTGAGTTTGCTTTGTTTCATAAAGACCAAGCCATCTGGTAGGTATGATCACATGCATGGGGTTCCTCAGGGGAAGCAGATGAAGGAATGCATAGTTTGTGAATCTTGATAGGACTTATATATAATACAGCTCTGAAGCCTCTCAGCTTTGATGATATGAGACAAGTTCCTACTCAGGCTTAGAAATTGAGGCAAATAGGGAATGGTAATAATGAAAAATTTGTTCAGTACGTAATGGCTTTAGATATTATGGAATGTTCAGTCTGTGGGGTCTTTATAAAATGTAATAGATAAGGATAGCAGAACCAGATATTACCTCATTAAAGGAATGTGAACAGTAAACTTTAAGCAAGAATACAACAGTAAAAAAAACCCGAGATGAGATTGAGGTTTTAATAAGATTAATGTAAAATTTGTTTATGGTTTGTATCATTGGATCAATAGTATAAAACAAATGTTGGAAACATACACCTGTAAACACAAGTACGTATGCTTTTTTAAGGTACTGATATTAGTGGTAGCATTTACAGGAACAAAGGTGGGTTTAAATTCTATTGCAATACATATACACCAGAATTAAGTTCATAAAATGTGGCTTATGCTATTCATTTAATTAAAGCCGGGTTTTCTTATTATTCTTTTCTTATTATTACTTTTGAAAAGTAATTTATTTGATTTGAATAAAAACAAAATACAGATAATAGTAATTTTTTTAAAAATATTATCCTTTTGTTCCTAAACATTTCAAATATTTTGCAAAAATGACCCGTTTTTACTTTCATTGAGTGTTGAGGTTTTTTTCTTGTTGTTTTGTATATAGGAAATTTTTGTGAAATTAGATTTACAAATCTGAATAAAATTATAGGGTTAGCATTAAGAGTGTACTGGGTACTGCAGCGTTAGTGCTGCCTGAAAGTTTATGGACAGATCATGTTAAAATCTAGATTTCCAAAACAAAAGAAAGGTTTTAAATATTAAAAAAGTATCTGTAGTCAATCATACATAGTATTTGCCATTATATTTAAAATGTTTTTTGTGACTTTTCTTTCTAAGGATTTTTCTATTTTAAATATATATATATATATATTTATCTGTGTGTAGATATAAAATATATGTTTAGTACATGGAATTAATTTTGGTAGCCAGAAATGTTTTTGCTATTTTAAGCACATCTGTGCATAAGGAGTGGGTTTATACTAGATTCTAGGCAGTTGCCCTTCTGGTCACAGCTGCATGCCTGATTTATTAGGGAAAATCTCCTGTCCTATTATTTAATTGTTGTTATGGGCCTTCTCACCCAGACAGACCCTGTTTAGGTTGGGTCCCCCTGTTGTGTTGCCCCTGAGATAAATGCTCCTAGTTCCAGGAGTAGGTCAGAGTGCAGTCAGACACCCTCCATGGTTATGACTCATCAGTCATATCAGTTGAATATCAAAGTTAGTGCTCACTACCTAAGGCTGCTGCCTGTAGTACTAGGCCTTTCTGCTCCTACACCACATTTTCATTCCCCTCAGAATGATTATCTATTAACTAGCACATGACGTTGCACTATACAACTGCACAAAGATAAACAAGAACTAAAAATAATGTAGGTGTCAGTGACATGACTGCTAGACAATAGTTATCATAGCCAAAATAAGCTAAAATTGGCTTCAACCAAAACTAGCCAAGGCAAGATGTTGGATCCTGCATTGCAAGGTCAAGGAAAAGGCCTTTTCTTAGTAATGTCAGGGCCAAAGTGAGTGAAAGAAGTAATAGCTTGATTTGCATTCTTTGAGTGAATTCTTCCTGTTACAGCAAATAAGTAAGAAGAAACTCACTTGTTACTGCTTGCTTACCTACCACCCACTGGAGGAAAAGGTCAGGTTCAAGAATATCTGAAGAACCTGGAGGTACACAAGTCCATGGGACCTGATGAAATACATTGTAGGATTGAGTGCACCTTCCGGAAGTCTGCAAACAACACCAAGCTGTGTGGTGCAGTTGAGATGCTGGGTGGAAGTGATGCCATCCAGAGGGACCTTGACAGGTTTGAGAGGTGGGCCTATGTGAACTTGATGAAATTTGACAAGGACTGTATTTGTGCTTAGGATTACCTTGACCCAGGGCACTTGCACTTGTCCTGGAATGCAAGTGCACATTGCAGAGATGCATTGAGAGCAGCCCTGAGGAAAAGGACTTGGGGATGCTGGTTGGCCAGAAGCTTGCCATGACCCAAAAAATGTGCACTTGCAGGCCAGAAAGCCAAAAAAATGCTGAGCTGCATCAAAAGCACAACCAGCAGGTCAAGGGAGGTGGTTCTTCCTCCTCTGCTCTCGTGAGGCCATACCTGGAGTGATGCATCCAGCTTTGCAGCCCTCAGCATAAAAAGGACATAGGCCTTCTGACAAAAGTTCAGAGGAGGCAGGCAGATAAATATAATCAGAGGACTAGAGCTCCTCTCCTAGGAAGGTAGACTCGGAGGGTTAGGACTGTTTTCCTGGACAAGAGAATGCTCTAGGGAGACTATATCAGCCTTCTGGGACCTACAGGAGAGCTACAAGAAGGCTGAAGAGGGACATTTTACAAAGGCATGTAGTGCTAGAGCAAGAGGGAATGGCTTTTAACTGAGAGAGGGTAGGTTTAGATCAAAAATAAAGAAATCCTTTACTGTAAGGATACTGAGGCACTGTACCTGGTTGCCCAAAGTTGTATATTCTCCCTAGAGGTGTTCAAGGACAGGCCAGATGTAGTGGAAGGTGTCCCTGCCCATTGCAAGCTAGCTGGAACTAAATGACATTTAAAATCCCTTCTAACCCATACCATTCTGTGATTTTATGATTCTGAGCATTGTTTAAACCTATAGATGCTAAATTCCCCTGAGACCAACATTCCTAAATTTCCAATTAAAAATACATATGAAAAAATAGATACATCTATTCACATGGAGACGTTTCACATAGTTCTAGAAGTAAAAAATATTAATTTGGAATTTTCAAGCCTTACATATTTCTGCCTATATTCAGTGACCTCTGTGACCACATGAATAGCCTCATTGTATGTACAGTTCCATAGATTTAACTCTGTCATTTATAGAACATGCTCAAGTGATCTTTTGACACTTCACACGAAGTTGAAAATCAAGTATAAACTTCTGAACTAAAACTTATTCTAAAAATTATGTTATCTGTGAATATTATGATGTATGGTAGCAAAAGTACCACCTCTTTCGCATCTATTTACATTTCTTTAATTCCACAAAAGTTTACTATTATGCTTATCACTTTCTGACTACTTCAATATTTTCTTGAAATACAAAGCGTTCTTTGATAGAAAAATATGAAAGAGGAATAATAATTTGATGACAACTTGAAATACATAAGAAAAAACTTATGATGTTGAGTTAGCACTATACTCAGCAGAGATTAAAAGGTAAAGGATGTTTCACAGCAAGAAATATTCTGCTGTGCATCTGAAAGGTTACAAACGTGATTAACTGTGGCAGGTCTCATGTGCTCCACTCATTAATCTCACACCTGGTAATGCATTAGGGTGGCAGGAGTAAATATGATGAAAATGTGCCATTTCATAATGCCACACAACGTTAAGACAAGAAAATTAAACTGGGGTTTGGAAACTTTGAAAAGGGATCATTAGCATTAATATTAGTATTATTTATTTTTACTGCTGTTTTTATTAGTATTGTGATGATGATGATGATGATAATTACAAAATGCTGCAGCTAGGTTTAGATTGAAAGGCATCAGTATTTATGAATATTTAGGATTAAATCCTCAAAAGTATTTCTAATGGCATCTTGCTGGTTACTGGTGTCCATATGTACCCAGCATATGTGCTGTGGAAAAAGATCACTTACTAGACATTATGGCATATGTCACCT
Source organism: Cyanoderma ruficeps (assembly GCA_008694505.1). Classification (NCBI taxonomy): domain Eukaryota; kingdom Metazoa; phylum Chordata; class Aves; order Passeriformes; family Timaliidae; genus Cyanoderma; species Cyanoderma ruficeps. Next base: position 93,203 of record VZDJ01004378.1, read on the forward strand.
TGGCAAGGAGGGCACTGCTTACCAAACTCTTTAAATACAATGTCTCTCATTTGTGCGCTAAACATGATTCAGGTGAAATGTTATAGAATAAACCAAGAAAGAGGTTTATTTACCACATCCTAAACAAGATTTTACCACGTAGGCACTTAAAATGTGACATAATTTTAGAAGAATTCTACTTCATTTTGATCTGAGTAGGAATTTGCTGACTCCAGGTATGTTTCCAGAGTCCCAATAAACACAGCAATTCTTCACTGTCTAGGAGGCAAAGGGGCTATATTGATATCAAACACCACATACACACACCCTGCCCACCCCATCAGATAGCATTTTCATGGAATACTGCTGCACCATCTGGGATGTTTGAAATAAACTGAGTATTGTTGTAAAAGTTAAGAGATAATTGCACAGTAGGATTTTCTAAGAAGTTGTTTTACTTTGTTGTTTTAAAAGGATTACCACTTTCACTTTTAGTGTTTCAGATTTACATCACGTCTTTGCTTACACTTTCTTCTTTTCTCCTAGGGCATGTTCTTCTCCTACTCTTGCCTCTTTAATCTCAGTTCACTACAATTTTACCTTTAAGCAATTCCTTCTCCACACTCTAGTGTCTTGTCTTTCTGGTCATTAGCCATCTTTCTCTCTCTTTAGTAATAAATGGACAGTACCAGTACAGCATTAATATCTTACACATTGCTCAAATATTTAAGGGAATAGTGTTATTAACACATCAATTTCTTCTTGGATGAAATATTTAATGATAAGAAAGAAAGACTCTTATTTCTGAAGAAATATTTCCCTAGACCACTTGGTCTCCCACAGTTTTGAGCCAATTCACTTAAAGCCATGGTTTGCCTTGGCTGCCACATCTAGACGGTAATTCACTTGCAGGTGGGCTGTTAATGGACTTTCACCATCAGTGTTGGCATCCTGTCAAACATGTTTGGTTTCATTGTATCTACAAAGACACAATAAACCACATACACAGATTTCAAGCATTATAAAATCCTTTGCAGTAATTCTTGTCAAAGGTAATTAGAAAACTGGGCCTTGGTGAGAGGGGTGCTTGCCTTTTTTAGGTATATTTAAGCTGTTATCTAACAGCTTGCAAAAAATACATCTGACTTTCAATTTGTGATTTCTTCTTTCTTCATGTAGACTGGCCTCATCTGTTGGATAGTGAAAGTAATGTAATTTCATTAATAGTCTTAACAAATGCATTGATCATTTGTATTTTCTCAAATTTTGCTCTACTGTTATCTCATCTACTATGCCTGAGGAATGCCTGAAGTGTCTAGGGATGACATGGCCTAAATCAGAAGACAAGATTACGATCAGCAATAAACAAGCAATTTCCACACTAATAAGCAGATCACCGCTATGTATGTAAAAAAATAAAAAGTATTATTTTCAGTTTCTGTCATCGATATTTAAAAGATAAACATGAAGAAAGCGAATTATAAGACCAATCATTATTATTGGAATAAGTTATGAATTTTGAACACAGACAATGATTATGTATTTACATGTTCAAGGTGATTACAGCAAAGGTTAAGACATAACTTGGAGTTGACTAATTCAAAAGCAATCCTTGAAAAATAATGGTGCTGTATATGTCTGGTTAAACTGCTTGGAAAAAAAAATTAAAACCCAACAGTTTTCACCTTTAAAATCTTTTATAAATTAATATCTTCAAAACTGCTGAAACAAAGAGCATGTTGCCCTAACATTCCCTTACAGAGGAAAGCTTTAGAAAATTCAGTCATAAAAAATGTTTAGCACCCCTAACACACCTATTACTCTACTACAGTGTACAAATAAGAAAATCTTAAATGTTTAATAATGTAAGAGATAAAATGCAACAGACAGTGGATGATATATTGCTTAAATTCTGCAATTATTTAAAAATTTTGCAAGGTATTAAAACAACCATTATTTTGTTCTAAAGACAGAAATTTACGTAAGTCCTTTAAAATTAAAATAATTTTCTACTTTTCCACTACCTTGTATTCAGGTCTGTATTAAAAAAAAAAACCAGAACAAAAAAAAAAACCAAATAAAAGAATAGTCATGTAGAAAAATAACATATATGCCTAGAAAAATAGTTCCAAACGATTGTGTATATAGAAAATTGCCAACAAAATAAATCCTCACCCATGTTTCACTTTTAGGAAAATGTTTACTGGTAAAAAGTTAATCCACATTATTTTTCAACCAAGAAAGACTTACTTTTCAGACATTATTTCTCCTATTTTCTTTTTATACTACACTTAAATCCTAAGATAAAGGTAAGATAATACAATAATACCTAAGATTATTCATAAATTCTTTCAAGAAGTAGATTTTATATTTTTTTTTCCTTCAACTAGATAAAATCTTTTCAAGCCACTTCACACATTAAGGTAAAATCCTGATGATCTTTTTTTTATCATCTTATCACATTAAGCTATTAAAAAAGTATATTAATTGCCTGTTTTAACTTAAATAAGTTAAATATTTACAAAAATGCAACATAATCCTACAGAAACACAGTGTTTTCCTCAGAATGATGAAAGATTTACAAAGATAAAGTTCATTAAGTACTGTGTAGACTTCATTCACTCTCTGCCTCATTAAGGAATGCAAAACCTATTGGTTTCTGTCTTGTTGAAAGAATTAAGGATATAATCTACAGTCTAAAAAAGGTACTGACAACTTCCAGCCTCTGGCAATGCAGTAAGACCACCATGAGGAAAAAACGACAGCTCAACTTAGCCAGTTTCTATGTAAAGGTGCAAAAATACAGCCACAAAGCACAACCATGAATGGAACTACATGAAAGTCCTGAGCTGTGTTGTGATTGGTAAATTCTGGTGCTGATTTTCTCCATCTGTATTCACCTCTTTAACAATTTCTTTTGGGAAGAATATTTCAGTGTTCAGAAAGGCTTTAGAAATTTATTTATTTCTTCTTCCTACAGGTACAATTGAGTGATAGCAGCTTTTTCTAGGACTTGGTCCTTGAGAGGTAAGGAAAATCAAGTAATGACAAAAGGACTGTAAGGTTTAAGCTCTATGTGTTTGCCTTCTTCTCTTTGTTGTAATTTTTTCCTTTCCATCACTTCTTCCCCCACAAAGGTCATATTATTTATCATTACAGTTTTTTTTCTCTGAAAACTACTTAGCACAGGAGAAGCAAAATGGAGGTTTTATTGGGTTTTAATGTATGCTTGTGCATTTACTGTGCTCACAGTGTTTTACTTACAGGAAAAAAGAAAGCTAAATAACCAATATGTAATGTCTTACTAAGCATCTTTATGATATTTCTTTGCCTGTCCTGTTCCTAAAATGCAGATTATATTTAGAAGCTTCTAATAGTAAGTCCACATCTGTTTTCAGTTCAGTTTTTTTATCTTTTTTGTCTTGCAATTTTCTTTGTATGTTTAGGATTGAGTGTTTTGTTGGTTTCTTTCTCTTTCCCATTTAAATTTCTGTAATGTTGTTACACCATTATCATAGTTTCTTTCTGATCATTACAAATTATGAGTCCCTATTACACAGAAAAGAAATGGAAGAGTTTCACAATCTAATTTCTCACTGGCAAAAAAAAAAAAATCACCTCATGAATTGTTTATTTTCTTCCTGACAATCTTGGTGACATGTGCTCTTTGTGGAAACCTATTCATGGAGTTATTAATAATTTACAAGGTTTTCTTCACTGGAATGGGCATTCCTAGTGTCACTGCTACAAGTGACAAAAGTTGCCCCTGAAAAAAAAAAAAGGTTCTTTAGTGGCAACTATTTTATTGTTAGTGATACAGGATGTATCTGTCTTCTACACTTTTCCAGTGAAGTTTTCTACAAACTGTGATGGGATAGCATTGGATCACACCTTGTGCATTTTGCACGTGCCATCATCAGGATGAACAAAGCGGAGAGAACACCAACCCTTTTGGAAGGTGTCTGGTTACACTGTGCTTTGCTGTTTTCCATGGTTTTCTTGGTTATAGATTTTTAGAAAATTTTGATCTATTACCCTTATGAAAGAGGCAAGAATACTGAAGCTCCTGTCACACAGACCTTACCCAGTAAACCCAAACAAATAATTTATTCAGATTTTTTTCCTGAGACAAAAAAAACAAAACCAAAAAAACCACAAAAAAAACCACAAAAAAAAACAACAACAAAAAACCAAAAAAAAACAAAAACAACCCAAAACTAGTTGTCTACTACTCAGTACACAAATTCTTCTAAATTTTGAAAAAGATAGGAATTGAGATACAAACAGAATAACTTCAACATATATAGTTGAGAAAGGCAAAAGGTAGATATAGTCCAAAGAGTCCAAAGTAAAAAATGTGAATTTAAATCACCAGCTGTGCTTCAATAGAGTAATTCTTCACTCAAATAATGTAGAAATATATGGAGGTGAAATGCTAAATCTCACTGAAGGGAAATGCTGCATTAATAAGCACAAGTGAAAGGAAAGGACTGCTCTGTAATTTCATGGCAGTGCTGCTACAAGTCTAACAGTTACTTGATCAAAGGTGGAATTTGGATGTCCCATCAAGATTCAGGATTTCACTGATCTAGGCTGCATACACAAAAGATCACAGGAACAAGTGTCCTGATAAAGAGATCTTACAATTTGACGGAATTTAATTCACTTTCCTAAACATGAGCATGCATTTATATTTGTGAAGCTGTAGGGTATCTAAAATGCCCACAAAAGGGTGGCAGACCCAAAAGAGTTTCTGGAGATACATTGACTCCTGGCAAAGGCCAGCCTCAAACTCCAGTCAATACTTGTATGTAGGAAAATTAATTGAAATTTAAGCAATGTCACATGGTTAGTGCACACAACCCAAGACAACAGTGAGAAAATTAGAATCAAAACCAGAAGCAGACAGGCACAGCACCACAGTTGTCAAGTGCTTAGATTTACTATGACATGGATGAGTTTTAACAGGAAGGATACCACAGAACATCACAAGAGAATGGGAGTAGCAGAAATAATTAGGTGTACTGTAGTTCATGCAGTTGCCACTTTCACTGTGCAGCTTTTATGCCAAAACTGCACAGAAGGGTTGTTAAAGTATATGGTTTCTTAGAATAGGCTACTGTAGCAGTGCAGAATTTGGTTTTCAAAGTTTTATATACTTTGTAACATGTTTGCAATGGTACTGTCCCAATTCCCCCTCTACAAACCCCCTGGTGGTGTGGCCCTTGAGTTTCCCTGGTGTCAATCACTTTGTAAGATCTGGAAAATTCTGGGGACGAAGCCCTGGGATTCGTCTAGGTACCTGAAGAAACACCTTCTTCCATTGCTGTGTTAAGTTTCTGTGCTGGGCTACACGCCCCCTCTCCCTGGTCATTGGTCCTGAGCTTCTTTCTGTCTGGGAGACGCCCCCAGACTTAAGGGGGTGCTTTGGCTCTCCCGGGCGCTCTTGCATCGGGGGTTCAGCCCGTTCACCTGAGCTCCTGAACCCTCTGCCTCCCTGGACTGACATCTGCACGTGGGAGGCAATAAAACCATCTAAAACCTAGCAAGAGCCCTCTCTTTTCTTCCACACCGCATTCCCCACTTCAGCCTGAGATTCTGAGCAGCAAACCTCAAACATATAGAATCTGGGGGGCGAGATAGCCGGTGAAGCAGCCCCCAGAAAGCGGACTTCTATAGGCTACATCCCACACATTCAAAATTTTGCTTTATTTGGAATTTGTCACTTCAGTTAGAAAAAGACTAGGATCCCATAATTCAAGAAATCTATTGGAATATAAACAAAATGTGTGAGGAGTGGGGAGAACTCCTCTGTATGCAGTCTGAAGAATTCTCTAGAGATAATAAATTGTTCTTTGCAGAAATAACCAGTGTGAACATGTAGATACCAGTATTCCACATTCTGATTCACAGTCTGGATACAGAAACACAGAGGTGGAACAAGATCAGAACTGATACCTTTGGTCTGTTCATGTCTAATTAGCACTGATATTACAACACTTATTACATAAACAATGGCTGATGTAGTCTCTATCTCCTGTGCAACCAGCAGGTAACAAGAACACTTACCCAGAAAGTCAGAATGTTGAGGTGCTTTAACTCCCAAAACAATGTTATAACCAATCCTTGTAACACAACAATTGGAGATGAAATTAACTCAGTGTAGAGATGATGGACCTCTTTGAAATGTAAATTAGCTGGAAAACATGTGCTGGAATACAGGTGTTCCTCTTCCTAATGCCCTAAAAGCACTAAACATCATTCCCAAGAAATTTGCTCACTGAATTATTTTGAAACTGCTTCTAGTGGGGAAAAAAATAACTCTGTGCTCTGCTGCCTTATTATAATTGCAAAGAAAAAGTAGCATCCAATGCTGAGGAAATTATTAGTATGTTCTCTGAAAAATTAAAGCTGGAATCTGCAGTGGAAAGAATAGGATTTTCCTAATGGTGGTAAACCTAGTCCACTGTGTCTATGCTTCCCTTCTCTCCCCCATGCAAACCCTTTTTCTGCCCTTTCACCCTCAGGAAAAATGGCAGATGAACTACAAAGCATGGCCTTTATCAACAGCCTAGATATGTAAAAGTTGGACATCAGAGCAGTGTGCATAACAGAAACAGCCTCGAGGCATCCAAGGCTGACAGAGAGGCCCTGTGCCAGTGTTTTCTTCTGTTCAACATCTCTGTGACCATCTTTAAAACCTCAGCTGCTGTTGATCTTTAGGCATCATAACAATAATAATCTTTCCTGTCCAAACAACCCTTCTGATAATTTCATTTGGTGGATTACATGCAATTACATATAGATATCAAAATGTGTAGCAGTGCAAAATTTGGTTTTCAATGTTTTATATACTTTGTAACATGTTCATATTGGTTTGTCTCATTTCCCCCCCCCCTAAAACCCCTAATGGTGTGGCCCTGGTGTCAATCATGTTGTAAGATCTAGAAAATTCTAGGGAAAAGGCCCTGGGATTCGTCTGGGTCCATGAATGACACCTTCTTCCATCATTGTGTTAAGTTTCTGTGTTGAGTTACACCCCCCCTTCCCTGGTATTGGTGCTGAGCTCCTTGTTGTTTGGGAACCGCCCCCCCCCACACTTAAGTGGGGTGCTTTGCCCCTCCCGATGCTCTTGCTCTTGTTTTTGCTCCGGGGGTTCAGCCTGTTCACTTGAGCTCCTGAACCCTCTGCCTCCCTGAACTGACACCTGCACGTGGGAGGAAATAAAGACCATCTAAAACCTAGCAGGAGCCCGCTCTTTTATTCCACGCTGCAATTCCACGCTTCAGCCTGAGATTCAGGACAAGCAAACACCTGACATATAGAGTCCGAGGGGCAAGCTAGCCGGTGAAGCAGCCCCAAGAAAGCGGACCTCTATAAAAATGGTCATCTTGATGTGTCCACTGCTTGTCTCCCCTCCCATCAGCTCCCAGATCGAAACAGGAACAAAAGTTTTGGCTGCTCCTCAGGGCATGCACTTATTTTCCCCCTGGGATTTATAAGAAATACATAGAAGTACATTTTGAAAAAATAAAGAGCAAAGATGAATTCTTAAATTCTCGCCTGGTGTGAAGTCAAAGTCACACAAATAACTTCTGCATATGGAATGTGAAACACTCAACAGAGCTCCAAGGTGCATTATCATGCATGCAAAGCCTTTCATAGTCAAATCCTTCTAAGCTCCACTGCACATGCATCTCACGATATTGAATGTGCAAGCAGGGTACAAATGCTTGTAATGTTCATGTTCCCATAGTACTTAGGGAATTTTAATGAATACATGTATTATTCATTTAAAAGGAGATAACTGGCATGTGGCATACCAGGAACTGTGACCTGTTCCATTGATGTTAATGATAACAGCCTCAGCCAACTGCGGTGATGAACCTCCTTGAACCTTACGGTAGCTCATATATTTTCCTCTTGCTATAAATGTTTTATTTTACCTGATACAGTAATGAAATTGTCAAGATAATGAACAGAGTAATCATTTCACACAAATGGCTAACTTTAATTAAAAATCACAGTGTTGACTGCTAAAATATGGGGGTAACAGTCCATTGATCAGATTACAGATCACTGATAATTGAGATGTGGCTATAGAAGCAAAGACCTGTGAACTCCACCTTACTGAAGGACATAATGTGTGCTGTCAGTAAAAAGTAGTCTCAACACATCATTAGCCCATATATATGTGATTCTTTACTCAGCTGTTAAATCTGCAAGGACAACTATTACCTGTTAGACCACCTCCAAAGTAACAGCTTGAATTAATGACACAACTGCCAGGGTAAGGGATATCAATGCCCTGAGAATGTGGTTTCTGAGAGCAATGGGAGTCTACTTGTTCTGGAAGGGATTCCTGAGGAGCAGAAACTCTCCTACCCTATGGCATGCTGTTCCATGCCTAAGCAGGTAGCACTCAAAGAGGGAAACTGAAGTTGGGTTTTTTGAAGAATGTCTCAAATCTCTACCCTTCTCAATATAGTGATCAGTTTCATGTCTTGCTATATTCTATTCGATAATTTTCATCATAGGTTATAAACTCATCCCATATCATAACAAGAAAGCTGGATAATACTTTTTAAAAGTTTGGGGGTTTTCAATTAGAATAGCCACTGTTTCCCATTCTCTACTTCTTTTTCTGAAGGAGTATGGAAAAAGAGAAATAATAAAATTTGGCTTACAAATCAAAATTGTGAAGGTGATGTTGAAAGGTCTGACAGGGTCCATAACATTTTTCAGCTGTGGATATATGTCTGGTCATTGTGGACTTGATGTGAAATTCCAAGGTCTTATGAGACTCATCCCAATGCTGTCTTCTTAAAACTTATTTTGTTTACTACTGGCAAAGAAATCACACCCTTTGCTCCCAAGTGTCTTTGCTACCTTTTTGCTAGATCATAACACTGGTTTGTGTGTATTATTACATTTGAAAGACATATAGCTTTCACAGCAAGACACACTCCGTGTATCTGAGCTCTCTTCTTTGTACCAGTTGCCAGTTTACTGTCTGATAAAAAAATACTGTTTGAAATTTCCATGTAAAACTCTACATTATATTATGTTTTAGAAAAATTTATCTGAAGGATAGATGTCTGAATCAGCATAAATTTTTTATGGAACTCATCTCAAGCCATGTGGCAAACTGTACCTCTGTCTACTGTGATCCCACGGATACCTTGGTTTGCTGTTAATAAAGATTTAAGAACTATGAAAGGTACCCCCTCTGATGGTACGTACAGAAGTATCCATTTAAGTCCTAAATAAAGCATTTGTTAATCAAACCTTTGTTGCTCAGCAGTGGCATTATGGTGAAAAGCAGGATGAGTACATCCCACTTTTTTAGAAATTTATTGATAGAATTTCTTCACTTGTCTTTTTCATGCTGAAGAATATTGATTCTTTATAAACAAAATTTATCTCAACAAAAATTCAATATCCAGCAGTACAAGTAGAAAGTTGCAGGAAGAATTCTTATTGAATGCTTCCCATTAGACCTATTTTGACAGTGGCAGCTTTCAATCAGTTTTGAGCCATAAATTTTTCTGGGATTACAATGTAAAGGCTGCATGACAATTCTGCCATGAGAGTCACTAGAGCTTAGCTCTTCTAGAGGAGTTTGAGATTCAGAAAGAAAAAGGAGGAAGTAGTATGAGACCAAGTGTTAGCATATTGCATTATTGCACCCAGCAGTAATTGAAGTCTTTGCAAAGTCATATTACAAAACACTGCTGCAGATGTCTGCTCTAGAATAATTAATGTGGACTACACAGGATACTTTCAGACCTAATAAACCATAATAAACAAGTATATTTATATACTATTCCTCTTGGCCAGTCTGTGTTTCTGTAGGACAGTCTACCGTTTTCCTACGATACAGCCCCCCCAACATTTAAATCTGCCCTCCTCTCAGATTTGCTATTCTTCGTAGAAATCATACCAGGAGGTCAGGAGACAACACACTATTTATTCATATAATCATAGCTAATAGGCAAATATGGAAACTGGATGATACTGAATAAGTTGTTCTACTAGGACTCATCAATACCCTTCAGAGACGAAAGGCCAGTAGCATTGCTCATGCTCCTACAGATGCAGAGGCAAACAGTGACAACAGTAAAAATTAACAGTTTTGATTAGTAAAACTTAATGGTTGACCCCCTTTAAAGCTGCATCTTATATTCTCACAAAGTGAAAAAAATCCTAACAGGCTAAGGACACATAAAAGTGACTTTATATGCTTAATAAGCTAACAAGGTGTTTAGCTACAAGAACATTGTTTATATGGCCGTGGACAAGAATTTTTGGAATATGAACATGTCCTTGACAGCTGAAATGATACAATTTCAGCTAGATACTCTGACACAGTAGCAACATTCAGTGATTATTAGTCAAGATCTATCTGAACAAATGACCTAGGGATAAAAAATTCCATATCTATTAGTTACTAAAAATCTTCTGGCTGCTTTTTGTTTGCTTGGGGTTTTTTTTAATGAAAAAAATACAAATAGTTTTAGTTAAGCAAATAAATTAAACATATTTCCAGTAGGTAAATACATAAATATTGAATTAAGACATAAGCAATTTCAGGAGGACTATCTTGGATAAAAAAATCAACATTTCCTACCTATGAGTTTAAATAAACTGGACTATGAGTGTTGAATTTCAACTAAAGTCGTGTTTAGTCTATATGGTATGTAAAATACAGTAGAAGCGCAGCATGAAACCAAAAAAACTAGAAAGATAGTGCCTTGTGAGATGTCTAATAATAGAATTTGTGCTAGTTTCAGTATGCTTGAGAGTATTCAGCAATTATAAGGTAAAGATCTAAGATGCCTCCATTACTGTATATATGACTATCAATAATAACAGTTATATATGTATAGACATTTATATCCTCAAAAAAGCAGGTATTTGCAGGTTGAGTTTGTTTTTAAAAAAAAAAAAGTCCCTCCTTGAAATTAGCTATTAATATTGTGCACGTCACATGATATTAATTTATTTTTTGAATTTTATGAGTACTTAATGAAAGTTATTAATTCAACTTTAAAAACTCAGGCCCTGGTAACTCATAAAAGCAAATCAATTCTCATTAAGTGGTAAAACTGAAATTTGCTTTCAGAGGAAAATTGGATAGGAGCAAAGACAAAACACTAAATTATGCCTATAAGAAGAGACTTCAGAGATGTCTGTCACATACCGACATGCTCATGTATTCACTTTCTTCCTTGAGCAGTGTAACCAAGTAAGCTTCCTTCTTCTAAGTACATTAACATCATCAACTTTGTTAACACAAAGAAAATTTGCTGAATCTCATTCCATATGAGAATACCAGTTTATCTCTTCTGAGCCTAAATGCATATAGTTTGAAGAGAACTTATTCTCAGAAAAACTGCTTATTAATTTTTCTAATGTTTGTTCATGGTACTGTTAGAAGAGTAACTTGAGAGCATTTCTTTATCATATCCCATTAAATCTACTCATTCCCTTATATAACAATGAAAGTGTTAGTTAATGTAAAATTGCTTTTCATATAGCAAATGTTCATGACATGAAATTTTCCCATAATTTCGTAAAATGAGAAGCAGTTAGCATTTCCTCTTTAGCTTCTTTACTCTCCCAGGAAGTTCTTAGGTTGCAAATACATCCATTATATTTTTTTCTTTATATGTGATTTTTCCTTTAGTACAGTGCAACAGTAAATACTTTTGAATATGGAGAAAATCAACTATGACAGCATTTGTTAAATGTTCAAGAACAACTTCTTTCTAAATCTGACTTGTCAGCTCTCATACGATGCAAAGAAAGGAAATAAAACTTAAAGTACAGGTTAATATTAGCCATCAATATTTTACAAGGCCACTACTTAAATCAGTGGAATTGGTTGTGCTCTGGTCTTGTTCTTGATAAAACAGATGTTTTTCCATGCTTCTTTACACTTTTCATGTCACATTTTTAAGTAACACTAGCCTGCCAATAAAGATGATATGATTTTCACTTCTCATGGATCTTCATTTACCAAACAATCAAACTGTATAATCTTCATTGACTTCTGCTCTGTTTCCATCTCACAGTAAGGCAATGTCAGCTGTGCAACACTGTTAGTTTCCAAGCACTATAAAGTCTAACAGTCTGTCAAAATCATGTTGTCATGGTATTGGGAAAGAGATTGCAAGTAAATGTGGGAAGAGGGTAGTTTTAAATTATTCCTGTCAACTGATTTTAACAAAAGAAAATTATAGATTTCGAGTGTTCCCCACTCAGGCTCCAGTGGTTTTCCCATGTTAGTGGAACCACCATATCCATTGCTAGTGGATTTTCATGCACAAAACTTGGAACTGACAGGAAGATGAAAGTGGCTCTTTTGGTTTAGAAGCTATGTACTCATTTAATGGAAAAGACTTAATCACTAAGGTCATGATTCCAAACTCTGCAGTCCCTATGATGGAGAGTTAACTGCATTTGGTCTGGGGTTTCAGCTAGAACACTGAATTGGGAATAATATTCCTAAACCAAGACAATGCTCCACTGTGGACATCCATGGGATAAAGGGGCACAGCCCGACTTATCATTGTCTTTCCCATGGGGAATCTCTGCTCCAGAGTCTGGACCACCTCCTCCCTGGCCTTCTTCACTGACCTGAGTGTCTACAGGGCTGGTTTTTTCATATTCTCACTCCTCTCTTGTCTGGCTGCAATTACTTCTGGATAATAATTTTTTCTTTCCTTCTTAATTATGTTATCCCAGAGGCACTACCACCATCCCTGATGGGCTTGACCCTGGCCAGCACCAAGTCCATCTTGGAGCCAGGTGGCATTGGACAAAGGGAAGCTTCTGGCAGCATCTCATAGAACCCACTCTTGTACACCCCTCATACCACAACCTTGACACACAAACCAAATGCAATTTTAATTTTTTTTTTTTTCATTAAGCACTATTTAATTATACTTATGATTAAAAAGAGTAATAATTTTCCCAAATATGTTTAGAGTTCACCACCTATGCATGGCACACGATGGAAAGACTATACCCAAGTTTTAAACAAACAAAAAAAAAGCTCATATTTCAAAGTAATTTAACATATCATGTGTTGTAAAAAAAGCATTATCTTTTGACATTTGTAAAATATCCATATTATACTGTAATACACATGCAGCTTGTTTGTGAATACCTATTAAAAATATGTACTAATGATATGTTATTCACTATAAATAAACCTCTTGGGAAAAAAGTGAGATTGCCTTTTTAATATGTGCAACACACTGCTACTGTTAAAGAAGCATCTGAATAAAAACTAGTCACATTTTTTATGTTAAGTGCAACCTTTGGTCACTTACACTGCTGGGAAATGCAAGATGGTGCTCATTTTATTGACTGTTTAACACAGTTCAGTTCATAATATCTTACATGACTCAATTTTCCTCTGATCTCATAAGAAGAAGGGAAAGACATGCTCAGGTAACTGACTCAGTGTTTCTTGCTTTGCTTTGGTTCAAGAATTTATAAAAATTGAAAGACAGGAGAAGGTAGTTTTTGGAAATTTAATGCCATTGCACAAATGAAATTGTTACGTCAATTACACTGAACAGTAGGCAACTTATAAATCAGTCCTCAGTACTATTCAATTCACTTTGTTAACTATTCTGTCAGCAAATGCAGGAAAACCTTTCTGAGACTGACATGAACTGCTAACATTCTTGAAGAATGTTGAAGCCACCTCACCCTAAAAGAATGTAAATTTTCATCCAGAGTTTAACCTCATAATTTAGAAAACAAACAAACAGACAGACAGACAAGATCATAGCTCTGTCTTTTCTTATCTCACACCCATAAGGTGTCAACTGATCACCTACATTTGTGTTTCTGTCAGATTCATTGCTGAAGGAGATCAGTGGTACTCATTCAGCCCTGGACCTTCTGATGAAACAGACTGATCCCTTGGATCTCTGGAAATGTTTCTCTCATTTAATAATTTTGAAATTGTTTATCACAAGAGATAAGGCTACTTAAAATTTATGATGTTGCGATATTTTTGTTAGGAGGGAATACTTAGATCTGCTACAAGTGCATCTGCTTTGGGTCAGATACTTAACCACTGAAAGCAATTAAAAGATTAACATTTTCTTCAGCTAATGATCTGATCTACCACATACGAAGCTATTCTTTATCTACAGTCTAGATTAATTTCATTATAGCTGTTGTATTGTAGAAAGGCTAAAAGATTGGAAAAGGAGATGTGTCTCATTTGGTATTAGTGTAATTAATATTGCTAAGCTTCATGCGTTTCTGGATTCTCTTTGTTCTATAATATGAAATTATTATAAACAATTTTTTCAAAGATTTTTGCTTTGTGATGTGTTATTTTAGATTTTTTAGTTGGTTCTATTCAAAGCTAGCTATTTAAAGACTGGGGGTTCCATGTGAAATCAAAATATTATGCACAGGGTTTTTTTTCTTATTATTACAGGTAACATGGCATGAGAACCAGTTTGAGATGCCTGAGAAGATATTTTCAGTAAATGTCAGTCATTTATTTTGTATGCAAATTCATATTAGGAATTTTAACATTAATGTAATTTTGTCTTTCAAGAACTGTTATCGCTTTGACAAGTAGTCCATGTCCAAGTGGAAAAGAGGAAATGAATTCTCAGGCCCACACTGTCATTTGCCTTTTCTAGTAGTCTCATTGTTTTGCAGTTTTACTGCATTTTCTGTATTATGCATGTGCCGTATGTGACTTTTGGTGCAAGCAGCATCTTCATGCTGTTTGCAAACCCACATTACTTGGCAAAAAAAATGTTCTCTAAATTTACATATATAGCTGTATGTAGATGAACATTTGTAACTTTTCATTTGGATACCAAACAATTATATATCATTATATATCATGAGATATATAAATGCTAGTGTGTTTATCCAGTACATGTAGACAACTTTAAATACAAAGTTTGCTGCTTTAAATACAGCACAAACTTTGATAGGATTAGTCACCTAATGCCATCATTGACAGGAATATATGAAACAGCCTCAACTTAAATAACCTTTTCATAAAACCCACAGATGAATTATGAGAGTTTGAAAAAAAGAATACAGTTAAAAGAATGAATCACTGTAATTTTTCGTTTTCCCTCTTAACAATGAATTCTCAATTATGTTGGAACTGCAACAGGAAGGTTTAGACTTCTATCACTATTAACTGGGGTTTTCAGTGCCACCCTTTTAGATCACTTTTTTGGCACTCTGTAACTGCTCTGAAGATAATAGGTACCAACTATATTTGACCCAAAATAGCTGCCTGTTAAGTCCCTTGGAAGATACCCATCCTATTCAAGGAAATGTTTTCCCACATACTGAGAATTACCTGTAGACATAAGTACGTGTTTTGAATAACTGAAAACAAGGAACACAATTACAAATGGGTAACATTTGACAACAGGGGAGAAATAGAAATATTGTTATTTTTTTCTTGAATTCCACCCAAAGAGAATGTATACAGTTTACAGACATAACAATGCAAAAGCCTAAACACTTCAAGATTAATACTTGTAATGAATTATACACACGTGCTAGAATGAGAGGCAAACTTACTAAAAAATACTTCATGAAAGCGCCATAAATTGTTAAACACACTTGCAAATTGTTTCAATATTCATGATAATGGCTATCTATATTTTATTTCTTCAGAATTAAGGATCAAGAACAGTTTCAGTTGCAAAGCAGGAAGCTCTATACTGGAAATTAGTAGATATTAAGGAAACACCATTCATTTGATCAAAATAGCTTCTCCCAGATCATCCCAGACAAGCTCACCTGCACCAGGTACTGAGAAAATCAATAATAGAAAAAGATTTTGAAGGTTTCAGGACAATGACAACCAGTGGAAACTAGGCAATTTCAAGCTATACAATGACTCTGACTTCCTAGATGTCATGTCTGCATGGAACTTAAAATACCAAGTTATATCTCCTGTAGAGAGTTAGAATCTTTCTGCTCCATGAGCCACTGTGATGCACTGTAAAAATCTCTAGCTAATGCATACCTTAGATGTATGTCCGGCTGAGAATCCTTCAATGAGTGTGTAACTGCTGACAAAATACCTCAAAATCTATACATCCATTAAAACAATCAATTGACATTTGTTTTTCTGTAAAAACCTTCCAATTTTATGCTTTTATTGACAAATCTTGTGTCTTCCCATAAAAAGGAACCATTGAAAAGAAAATTTAAAAAGAATTTTCATTTTTTAATTTTTATCTGTATTTTGTGTCAGAAAAACAAAAGGAAGAATAGAACATAAAGAGGGCAAAAAGGATTTTAGGATTTTTTTTTCTGATACCCCTAGTAATTGTGTTCTTAAAGGTGTTTGTCCAAGCATTTCAACCCACCGTGTTATCAAAACTAGATTATGTCATAAGCTAAGGAACATTCACTGGGAAAGTTGATTCAAAATAGCCTTGAGAACAAGTAGAAAGCTATATTTCAAGGCAGCTCAAATTTGTGCCAATTAAAGGAACCTGATTTTTTTTACAATGATTTAAAATCATCAGCTACTTGTTGATCCTGGATATTTCTAATGAATAAAAGAAAAACACTTTTGTAAGAGTGCATTACCAACACAGATTAATAAATCCTCATCCCTAAGACTTATTAAATTTTGTAAATGATTAATATACAGCTATAGCACTACTGCGGAAGAAAAAAAACACATTTCAGATGTGGCAGTAGAGTAACAAGTTTCTAACCACAGTTACTAACAACTCCTTAAGACAGGACTTTCCCTGTGAATGTGATCTCAGAAGATTCTTGTCATTATCACTCCTCTACTAAAATGTCTTTTTCAGAGACTTTGTGATTACAGTTGCCATTGCCAGATACAGAACAGCCAGCTGAATAGAGTTTGAGGATCATCACTGGGTTAGGAAAATGTTATATTCATCATTAAAGTCCAGCCATAATTCTAATTTCATAACACCACAGTAGCAAAGAACATTGTCCTTCAAAGGGCTGTTACAGAGATTCTAGAAAAGAAAATTGCTAATTCTTATAAAATCCAGTTGTTTGAAAGATACATTAGACATGGGAAAATGGTTTAAAAAACATTCAATGTATTATTCAGATTTTGTAGTGGTTTCTCTGAACAGGCCAAAGAAGCAGTAAATAAATTCAGTTGTAGAAGCTGCTATGGCCAGACAACACAAAAAAATCCTAACTAAAGGATTACACATCACAACACAATTTCAAAAGATTACTATGGTATCTATGAGAAGAAAAGATAAATTGCATTAAAGTCATGAGATAACATTTTCAAGAGTGCCTCAGGGAATATTCAGAATGGCTTACTTATCTTGGAGACTTTAATTTCCCTGAACTCCCTCTGTAGACAGTGTGTGTGAGTGATCTCTCCTCAAGGAAATTCAGATGGCCTAAGTAGGCGCTTCCTTTGAAACACATCTATTTGGGAGTCCAGAGCAATGCAGAAATAGTGATAGACACAAAGATTTTTTCAGCCAAACAAGCTTTTCCACAAAAATCATTCCTTTATTTAATGATAACATTTTTCTGAACTGATCCCTTTTCAAGTCTATTT
This sequence comes from Cyanoderma ruficeps, assembly GCA_008694505.1. NCBI lineage: Eukaryota > Metazoa > Chordata > Aves > Passeriformes > Timaliidae > Cyanoderma > Cyanoderma ruficeps. The sequence continues at coordinate 110,772 of VZDJ01004378.1, forward strand.
TTGATTTTATAAAAAAAAGAAATAATTAATCTCTTTTGGCATGTACGGAGGGTAGTTTCTTTTGGGAGGTCAAAGAAATAGTGAAGTATTAACATAACTTTTAATTCTTAAGTTTATACTACACTTTAGAGGGATGAACACACTAACACTTTCATATTTTTGTTACTGGCTAAGTACCACAGCGTGCATAAAAACTGGATGGGATTTTTGTCTCTATTTTGTCAGAAGCCACCAAAAGTTTATTAAATATCAGCTGAAGTATGAAAAAAAGAATTTGGGTTTCTTTATGATTAAACTGCTTTCCTTCTTTGATATTTTCCAGTACACTACCAGCTGTGGTGTAATTTGAATCATGAGAAATTTTTATTACCAGTTTTAATGGTGAAGAAGTTATGTCACAATTTGTATGATACATTGGTACAAAAGTGATAGTGAGGAGAAAGTTTTATCTGAATAAATAAAGAGAATGACAGTAATACCTTCCTCCCTACAACAGTGAGGTAGTTAAAGTGGATTTGAGAGATACAGAGTACTTCAATATTAGTGGGACTCTAGCTGGTCAGAAAGTTCTCAAAAATTTACTCTGTCCATCCTTGTTTTAGTGCTCATGCTCTGACTTTGATAGATGTGTATGTATTATATGGATATGTTCATCAAGCACATACAATCATAAAATGGATATTCCAAATAGATAGCACTAAAATCAATAAAACAGATTTAAAAATAGTGTTAAAATGCTCAGAACTGCTAATCACAGTTTCCTTCTTTTTTCCAAAAATATTTATTTACTTTAGTTATTACTGATATCCATGCTGATTAATAAATAACAGAACCAAAAATTATACCACAATATAATTGGAATATTCCATAATTTTCTGTAGTTATTATTAACCCAGGAGACCAGGATCTACAGGATGCGCTAAAAATCTGAATCAGACTAAAGACTTCATGCTAAAGCACTTTTATTACAGGACTCTGATATGGTTTCCATGGAATACCTAAGGGTTAAATATATCAGTCTTGTTCTTATAGAAGTCATTATCCACAGAAAGCTGAACTGTGCACACAATGTCAATTTAGAAGTCATTTTCACACAATGTCAATTTAGAAGTCATTTGCTTCCAGTAGAATCACTCATTATATGAAGGTAAAGGCAGAGCTATTAGTGTCTCCTTATTAGGTCAAATACTCTGGAGAAAGAAGAATTTAAAAGCTGAGATTAAATACTTATAAAGCCTGCACATTTTTATGAGGTTGCCTTCTGTAAATAGGGTAAAGAAATTGCTCTGATATGCACTTAAGTATGTGAAAGATTATGTGGAGGAATTTCTGTTACTATTGTTTTGCTTGCATATTTATATTCCAAGAATGTGATGCCTTAGAAAAAGTCTGTATTGTCAGAGTTATCATAAAGAAAATTTTATTTACTTTATTTCTATAATTTTGTGTGGTGTTTATAAATTTACCTTGACAGCATAACTTCTATAATTAAATTCAGAATTATTCAAAATAAAACAGCAAAAATATTATGAAGGTTATTTTCAAAAGATGTTATGACATTTCCAAGGTTGTACTAATGACAACATCCGTGTTACGGGAATCACAAAGTAAAATCGTAAAGACTGATCACAGCTTAGAGACAACTGTGTTACAGAATATGAAGATTAAAAAATATCAAACTCGTGGAAACAGAAAGAGAAAAAGACACAGAAGGAAAATATTCATGTATTCATGTATCATATTTCTGTAACAGAAAAAAGGAAGTAAAGGTTACCAAGTAATTTATTTAGTCTCATTAAGTATGAGAAATACAAAAAGAAAGGAAGTCTATCTGAACTATGTAAATGGAGTGAGTAAAGGAAGAGAACATAAAACATTGATCTAGCATACAATCTGTTTTAAAAGAAAACAACCAATAAACACAAACCCACAACAATTTCGTATCTAACAAGGAGTTCAGCAGAGAATATTCAAAAATTATTGACTGGGTTGATAAAAATAATATTAATTAAATTTATACTAAAAATATTAAAATTTTGTGGCATAAATCCTGATTTTAATCTCAGCTGAAATAGAATAAACTTAAGTAAAAAAAAATTATTTGGGAAACAATACATTTAAATAAAGTAACTTTTGTCTTGTTCTAAATATATTTTTTCAAAAATTCAATTTATTTTAATATTCTAGATAAACAGTTTTATGTCAATATTTTAAAAATTATTCCCGTGAAGGAGGTAATATTACAACTTTGTCCACGGTGTTGTGGTTATCCACTAAGAATATGGAATAACTTAATTCAATTCCTTTCTTTGCATAGGTTTTAATTTATCCCTTCAAGCATAATGACCTCTGAAGGCATAAAGACTAAGAGGTCCAAGCAAAACATCCAGGAAAATTGAAATTATATCAGCAGGTCATGCAAGGGTTTACATTCTTTATTGTAATCTGTTAGTGTGCTTGGTATCAGAAATAAACCAATAACTGAAAGAGCAAGTGTAGCAATGACCTTCTGTCCTCATGCTTAATGCTTTTTGGGTCCTATTAGAGCCATTTCACATTGTTTGAGCCACTGATCATGAAAATGTTAATGCATAAAAATAAACGCAACAAGATTTCCAATGAGAATGATAATTCCTGAGATATGCAAAACTACTTGTGGCTTTCCCATCTATTAACAAGTTGGTGAAACTACATTTAATTTCCTTTCATTTTACAAAGACTCAGCAGCACTGTTTTCCTTCCAAATCAAAAGGAACATTTTGAATCAAACATTAACTCCAGGTTTTCAGTTTGGAGAGGCATCTTCTTCCCCCAGACAAACACGAATTTTAGCTGACATAATTTTTTTGAAGCTCATAATGAACTGCAAAGACTCAGTTATTTGTACAATTTTCCATTAAGGTCAGTTGATTTCCATTCATTTTATGTTAATGAAGTTTGAATGACTTATTCTAAGCCACTCCCAATTTATGATCCTCAGAGGAACAGGTAAAAAGCCCATCGCTCATCATTTTAAACATGAACAGCGGTCCCTGTGTGGCTTTAAAATGCTGGCTGTTTTATAGGGCTATCCATTGTATATTCCTGCATCATTAGTAGGAAAGGTCAAGAAATATTTACTTATATTAGACAGGAACCTCATGAAACTATCACCATGAAACTGTTCCTGAGATTACTAAACTGATACATGTGCAACACTGGTTAATTCACTGTTCAATGAAACCACAAACACCACTGCAGAGTTCCAGCTCAACTCCTGTCCTCACAAACAGATACTTTATAAAGAAAAGCTAGTTTCATAAAACAAGAAAGGTCTTCTTCATGGAGACAATAGTATAAATTCAAGAAATAATAAATGTGTTCTAGAGATATGAAATGCAGCAGCTTTGTCCTTAATATTAATGACTTATACATAATTGCTCCTGCTTTTTATGCAGAGAAAATATAATTTTGAGTTCTTTGTTTGGTAATCATGAACTCAGAGTATAAACTCAATTGTCATGAGATATTTGATCTTTCAGAGGTGAAATCTCTTTATGCAAATAATTTCCTTGTAGATAAAAAGATGTTATAATAATATGATATTGTTATAAAAGTATCATAATAACAGCATTAAAATAAATTTTAGAAAAACAATGAAGGCAGAGATTCAAGTGATTTCCTTCTCTTGCATATCAGATATTCAAAAAGAAAATGTCTGGACTTTGCCTTGTTCAACCTGCTCTAGATGACCCTGCTTGAGCAGGGAGGTTGAACCAGATGACCTCCAGACATCCTTTCCAGCCTCACCCATTCTATGAAAGCATCATTCTTAAAAGATAATTCCCATCTGAAAATGGAAAACCAAAGTACCTTTTTTTTGACAATATTTTTTAAGTAGATGAACTATCGACCGAAAATATAGTAGCTTACAATCTCAAGGAATAGATCTGTAATTAAAGGAAAAAAAAAATACTTGGTTATATAACATATTTTAATGTCTGTGTCTCTGAGGGAGAGCTCAAATTTGCCTGAATTTCGCCATTCAGTAGAATCGCCCATATTTGTCCAGGGATTACCCAGAAAACCAACTGATGGCAGACAATGTCTTTAATGTTTCCTGAATTCCTCAAAGACATTAATATCTGAATGAAGAATGAACACATACCACAGCAAAAATATATGTCAATATTTTGAATAGTTTCATATGTGCCTGCTTTAGGAATAACTTAAACTTCCCTGACTATACATGGGGACACCCCTTGACTACATCCTTGCTGAGGCTCACTCACTGTTTGCTCACTTTGCGAGTCTCCTACGAAATGTCAAACTGCTTCATCATCACCTTTGTCCACTGCAGCTCCAAAAACTAGACAGCACATAAAAGACTTTTCTCAAAGCACACTGCGGTGTCGTGATCTGGGTGGAAAGGTGCTGTGAACTTCCTCGCCAGAAGTGTCTTTCTATATACACTCCATATAGCACAGGCACTCAGAGTTATCACCTCCTTTGTGATTGCTGCCTTGGCAGCCTTGCCACTCCAGGTGGCACAGGAGATAGAACTACAAGACAGGGTCTTCCAGTCCTCAGTAGTCTTCTTTATTGTCCAGAGTTCCAAGGAGAAAGAGGGAACTCAGCGGAGCAGGGATTATATAGGGAAACCAGGGGGTGGGGCTCTACAACTTGGCCAATAGGGAAAGGAATTGGGAAAGGGACTAGTCAGGGAGAAGATTGAAAGAGGACCAATCAACAGGGGTAAAAACCAGGAACTGGAGAACTAACCAATGAAAAGTAATAAATTAACATTATGTTGCAAAGGTGCATGGATTTGATACACTTTGCTCACCATGAGCTAAAAGGAAGTCTCTGAGGCAGACTTCCCAGGGGAGGCTCACCACAACTTGAACCAGTCTAGAGGCTGTTCACTCTCCTTGGGACAATGATATCCTCTGTGGATGGCCCATTGGTCACTACACTGCTGAAGTTCATGTCCAAGACCCAGGAGCAGAATATTTGGCTGTCCTTAATGTGTAATTTTATGAATTCAGCTAAATGAGCCTCTCCTCAAGCAGGAAGAAGCCATTTTCATTGTATTACAAAATTGAAATATTAAATAATAATAATAGAAGAGGCAAAAGAGCACTTGCTGTAACGCACTAGCTACCTTGTTTGTCCTATTGATAAAAAATGTTTACAGTCAAAAAGTATTTTCTGCTCCCAGGAAGACAAAGGTGTACATATTTGTAGTGAGATACAATTACTCTGATAAAATGCCTTGCTTTACATCAAAAATAATGAAAGTACACCTAAAAACAAGAAAGACAAAACAAGCAGATTTCCTTTTGCTCCAAGAGCCATTACCAATACATGTTTTCAAAGTCATTAACATAGCATAGACATATGAAAAGTTCTGCCAAAGCAAAGGAAATAGATGATCAAATGTTGAATAATTTGTCAATGTATAAGTTGCTGATGCCCTGCAGCTCTGGTAAATAAGGTAAATTTAGGGGAAAAAAAAAGCTTCTTTTCATGATAGAGGTCAGAAATAAAAATATTCCTTCTTCAAAATCTCAGTCCTCCTTTGAATTTTTTCACTCCCTGGGAGCATAATTAAGAAACATGCTCTGCATTGTTCAAAAAACCTTTTTTAAGCTGCAGGAAAATCGGTCTTTAGATTTTAGATATACAGCTTCAGTTAAGTTGCATGATGATAACATGGAGCCAGGCAAAATAAATTGGCTCTCCTTTCTCTTCCTTGCTGTGACTATAAAAACATGTATGTCTGGAAAAAAAAATGTATTGGTTCTGTCTTCAGCAGCTGAGAGTAGGCACTGCCAACAAGGTAGAAAGCTGAATGGAAGAACATAGTACTTCACATTTCATAATGAATTCTTCAATTTTCAAGACTTCTCATGCAAAGTGAGATGTTCTCACTTTCTTTTCTTATTGTAAACTGTAAAACTGGGGTGTCAAGCTGAGGAGGTCTTCATAGAAGACAAAAGAGCCTGGATTGTTGTAAGAGTTATTTATTGCATGGCTAGATCAGTCTCATTAAGGCAGAGTTCAAAGGATAACAGTTCATGCTATTATGCAAAGCTGTTTGGCATAAATTCCCCATGTCCCGAGCAGCAGCAGCCTTCTCAACAGCAGCAGCAGCAGCAGCATCCATCCATGATCGCCATCATTCTCAAAGCAGTGCATTTTTAGTCTTTTTTTACCCCATCAGCCACAAACACAATTTTACTGCTGTCTTTGTGGACTTATCCAGGCCTAACATTGATGTGCGAAAGTGGTCATAATTTCTTACACAAATTCTACGTACATAGTCCTGTCTGTTCTATCTAGGTAATGCTAGCAATGCTACATAATGTTTGCGTTATGTCTAGGACTTAGTTAACTTTGTAAAAGTAGCACTACTGAGCTTTAAACTAAGATTTAGGGCTTTTCTTACTAACTAATACAGGCTCTTTATTTGCTTAAGGCACTTAAAATATGCTGTAATTATTTAAAACTAAACTTACATTTCTACCTCATGTCTACGTGGATTTATGTATTTTAGTTTCTCTGAAGGTTTTTATTCAGCCCTCACATTTCTGAGTATTTCTGAGCCTGTGTGTGTGGGGCCCAGAGGGATTTGCATCTCAACTTTGGGGTTTTAAAAAAAAATTTAAAAGGTAAAACTAGATCAAACAAAATTACAGCTGACACCCATTATAAACTCCAAGAATTATTTTCAGTTTCGGATGCCTCTGCCATTCTTCATTGTTCTCAGAAATATACCTCCATTCATTTTTAAAATGGAAGTTTAAAAATAATTGCTGGGCTTAAAGGCATAGCTTAGCAGAAATATATTTGTGTATATATATAATATATAGTGTATAAAAATTCTTAAACCTGTCATTATTATTGATAAATTTAAAACTCAAATCAGGGATTTGAAAAATTCCAAAATGTCCTAAACTATGAACTAATGCAGTGCCATTCTACAAAAGGAGAGAGAGCAAAATTGAGAAGATCACAATTTTGCTTGCAGGGCTGGCTCCATATATCTCAAAAGCCTAAAAGGATTTCAGAGGATTATCTTTGCCTAGATTGCTGTCACTCCTATTAATCAGTCTTTATTGATTGCTTAGTCTTTCGGTCTCCTCAAGTTCAACAAAGTCTATAATATACTGCCCTTGAACACATAAATAAATCTATTTGAATCATAGAGGGACTGGAAATATATGAATATATGATTTTTATGACCCACATAACCATGAGCTTTGGAGAAGTTTGCAAGTATTTTTAACATATTATCTCAATATATGCATCAAATCTTAGCCATTCATTATGTGTCAACAAGTAGAAGAATTTGTAAATGTTCTACACCATGTATAGGTAACAGGAATCCATCTTTAAATTATTAAAATGAAAGTCAGAAACTAAAACAGGACATGAGATAGCTGTTCAGAAAATAAAGTATTTTTCATAACTGCACTGTGTACCGATGCAGAGTTTCTCTGACATTTGGATCTTATCAGCAGCTCACTTAATATAGGAAAAAAAAAAAAGAAAATAATATGCAAAAAGTTAGAATATGGACTCCATGTTGTAGTTGTTTGGTTTTCTGTATAAACATTGCTTTATATTTTATTTGTTCAATATGCACAAAAATGTTTGCTGAAATTAATTTCATGCAAAACCAAATGTGTTTGGTGGGACTTTTAAGAATGCATAAAAATAGAGCTACCTTTGATAGGTTGGCTGATTATAAAATATTGTGGAACTTCAATAACCTGCTACAAAGTTCAGATATATTTTACAATTAAATCAATTAAATACTTGGATTTGTAAATTGTCCTGAATTCTGTCTTTTTAATAAATTAATTTAGGAACAATTTTGATCAGGAAGAAAATTTGTATGTTTTTACCAGCTTGTAAGAAACTCCACATCTTCAACAATTCCTCTGAAGTTTTTGAGTTTTCTTGTTGACCACCTAAGTTTAAAGGCTGATAAAAAAATATTAGTTACATACTGTTACATTATGATCCTAAAGAGGTCATCCAAAGTATGCCACATTAATAAGAATTTTCCTTTCTCAACAGAGAAAAATAAGTGTCTTCATAAATTATCCACCTGATATCATCTTTTCCCTAATTTAGAAAATGATGATTCCCCCTCAGAAGGTGCTTACTTCTCTACAGGAATCTCCAGGTCGAGAGAGCTTATTTCTAAGCTTATGTTTAAACGGAGTCTTAGGAAAAATGAATTCTGGTTGTGACATGTCTAATTTTGTTCAAGGAACTTCTGTGTTTTTTCCTCTCTTTCAATCTCTTAGAAACACAGAAACACTTTGCAGCAGCTTTCAGCCATAAGGATGGGATGCAGTCAGCTGAAACTGCTATCTTGTTCCTTCATAATTGGGCTTCTGTAAATTTATCCAGCAAAGCTCTCACAAAATTAGAAAGGTTTTGTAAAAGAAAGGATGAGTCTTGATGAATAAACTCAATTAAAAAAAAAACCCCACAACTGAAAAGAAGTTATCTTCCAAAAATTAAAGCTCCATTTGATGGATAAGAAGCTTTAGAAAATCAGGCTGATAAGGGCAGCAGAGGGTGATTAAAAATTCCGGATTGGACATTTTAAATTTATGGTAGATTAGCAATGATAAAACTTCAACAAAACTCTCAAAGTTATGAAGCCAATGACAAAGTTTAAGTGCAGAATGTTATGATGAAAGAAGTTACGATCCATATGCTCCTAGTAGTAGATGGCATTTTAATGTTATTGCTTAATGATACGTTTAATTTCATTTTATGTTGTTTCCCATAAAAGGGAGGAAATGGCAGTACAAAAAATGGCTGGTTTCAACTTTTATATACTTCATGTATGCACGTCCTGAAAGCAAAACAGCACTATACCAAAATAAATTGTCTTCAAAAGTAATAAAATATATGCTCCACAGGAGCCTTACTGATCTTTAACAATTCTTTAAGGGAAACCAGTGGGTCATAACATTTTTAAAATAACATGTTTGCATAAAAATTACAACCTAAAATAAGGGCACGGATGACTAAGAACTTCCCTGTGTACATTCTTCTTAAAAAGTTAAGTTTAGATATTTAAAGATTGATAATACATATTTTCAGAACAGGAACAAGGAGAGCTTTCAGATATAATATTTAAGTAATATAACCTATTTATGTTACTTACAATTAAAAAAATTACCAGGTCATTGCAACATATTTCAGCACATACGAGACATATATTTGTTTAAAGAATTGGTCCTCTGCACTTATCACATGCACTCAAACAGAAAACATGATTTGAAAGTCAGCCATCAGCAATGTTTTCTTCACTTTCTAGAACCTCATACCAATTCTTTTAATGGAGGGGGGAGGGATACAGAGAACTTCACAATTGAAATGCAATTCTTTAAATGAATTTAAGAACTTATTTTAGAAGTTTCAGGAAATAACATTTATTGTCAAGCTAAAGCAAAGACCTCAGTAAGCTGGAAACTGTCAAAATGTGAGGGAAGGTAAATGTAAATATAAAAACATGGATATACTCAACAAAAACAGGATTTTTTTCTGCATGTGGATGAAAGAATAAAAAGAAGTATGGAAATTCCCTCTCCCCCGCTGGTTATCACAAATCAAATTACCAAGTGAAGGATTTGATAGTGTATTTCTGGTACTACTTCTCTAACAAGGTTCGTTCCACTACATAGCTCTTTTCGTAAAGGGCAAAACTGGAATAATTCAGCAATTATTTTCCTGTCAAACTGCCCTCTGGTAGTGAGGTGGCTTTGGGAAGAAAATGTCATTCATGCTCTTGATGAGGAAAGCCTAAGAAAGCCACAGACTGAAGCCACTGAAGACAAATCATAGAAAGTATAAAAAGGAACAAATTATTTCCTAATTTATTTTGTAACATTTTATGGAAAGAAAAAAATATTTAGATTTCTAATGACATGAAATTTTAAGAATTCATCATCATATAGCCCATCCTTTTTTTACATTTTATCTTTTCATTACTTTGATGTACAGCACAGTAAACAATGACAACCGAAACTTCACAACTATGAGCAATGTTATAAATAAATAGTCCACACAAGCAAAAATCTGTATTATGAATGTTGACACAACCTTTCTAATACTGAAGCTACAAAACTACCTAAGAAATTTCAGATGTGATGGTTCTTTTAAGCCTTTTCCAGAATTTTACTTTTTATTTTGTTTTTATCTGCCTCAGCCCACCTGACGTCTTTTGTGTGATCCCATTTGCTGAAATAAAGGTCATACATTTTTACAGAGACTGTTTACTGGCACAGAAAATAACTTTTATTTCAAGGGAGAAAACTTATTCATTGTGAAGGAAAACAACACTATTGTTTTTCTCTGCAATGCAGTGCGTGGATATTGGAATATGTATAAAAAGAAACATATGTGTGTGTACGTATGCAAGTGCTTTCCTATAGGAAACATTGTAAAGATAACTGAATTAATAACCCTAACTAAATGGATCATAATGAATATGGTCTGAAAATTAAGCTATCATTTTACAGGAGTTTTTAATTTCAAGTTATGGATGACGTACAGAATCAGTCAAGGACAGATGGCCACAGAACCAGAAACCATTGTGCCTGCCTTGCCAGGCTAGTTTTAAATTCATAGGATGACTCAGTGAACTTGAAATGTCATGCCAGATTCTAGTACGAAAACTATGCAAGGCTTTACAATTTATCACTGGCATCTTAAATTAATCCTGGAACTAATTAGAAAGCTTGCAGACAACCCAGAATCCAAGTTCTATCTGTTCCTATTGACTTTTTGAAATAGAAAGTGAGGGTTCAGAACTAAGAATGTGTCATACCACAATCTTTTGTCCTTGTCATTGTCAACTAAAAGCAGAAGACAGTTACGTGGGAGAGAACTAACATTTTATAATTTTCACTATGGTAAAATATGAAGGCAGATTTCATTTGGGCTTTTCTTTTTAGAATTAATCTTCTTAAAGTAAAATAGAAACAAAGAACAAAGGCAGCAATGATAATTAAGGGGTTTTTTTCCAAACACTGACAAAATTAGAGGGAAATGAAATAGAAATAATCATAATCTAATTTGAGTTATAACAAAACCATCTCCACACTCAAATCAACTTTGCAATCATTAATAACTAATTAGCTGAAGAAAACATATTAGGGTTTTGTGGTAGTGTGTTGTTGTAATGAATTATTCTGGCTTGCCCCCTACAGTGTTAGTGTAACCCAAGTTGACTCCTCTCTCCTCCAGCTGTCTGTCAGTCCCCAAACCTGCCCTTTGTCCTGCCTACTCAGATGTCAATCCTCGTTTGTCTCTGCCCTCAGTTCTAGAAAGTTCTGCGTTCCTCGACAAACCATTGGTTTGTTCAAGTTGTATCCTCCCCTTATGTTTGCCCGTTGGTCATTGTTTTTAAGTCCCTCCTTGTAAACCTCCTCCAGTTTACCCTATTGGTTGAATGCTTGTACCTTCCCTCAGTACCTCCCCCATTTATAAGTTTGTGCATAGTCCTGTTCTTGGTCTTTCGTCCCTGACCCTCTCCAGGAATAAACTTCCTTGGGAACCACACAAGAGATCCGTCTCTGGTCTTTTCCTGGATCCTCGGCGCTTTGACATCAGGTGTCAGAGAGAGCAGCCTGGCTTCTGCAGGAAGCAGCCCTGCTCTACCTCCACCCAGATCCATCCTGGTCTGGGGGAGGCCACTCTTGGCACAGTCTGGGAAGAGGCTAGCTGGAATTCTCTGGCACAGCATCAGGGTTTTTTTGTATTTGATTGTATGCTGTGATCTTTACATTTGTGATTGTGAGGGTTATTATTTCCTGATAATTAGGTATAAGTTTATAGTCCTGTAAAGCAACCTAACTTGTGAGTTCTCTTCGTCAGAAGTTAAAAGCTTTCCTCATATTGGTGGAGAACAATATAGTAGAGAAATTACTTTTTTTAGTCTAAAAGTCCAAAAGTCAATATTAATATCACTTGCACCTATTTACTTACCCGTCAGCTATTAGGGGGATTTCTGAATATAGATAAGCTTTTCAAATAGAGATGCTCAAATCCTACACCTTTTGGGGTTTTTTTGCTGCTGATCAGTTCCTTTTCAGAAGTGCCATGCATCCAGGAGTTTCATCTGCTAATGGAAACTCATGACCACAACTTCATGTATACACACGCAGAAATCTAACTTTAAATTCATAATTTATGAAAATCTAAATTTTTCATAATTAAATAAGTTTCTGATGGTTTTTGATGTAGAAAGTGTTGATTTGTTTGACATCCACACTCCCTTGTGGGCACTGATCACTACATTGAGCAGGGTTGTGCCTAAATAAAATCTTGCAGCTGGGCTGAACTAAGCTGAGATGGAAAAGCAAGGCAATTGAAACAGGACTATTTGGAGAAATCCATTGAAGTGCTTACAACTGACATCAAACGGACCCATTAACATTCTGGATTATGTACTTTCAATTGATTTTTTTGTCCTAAAAGGTTTTTTTCAGTGTTTTTGTGAGAACAATGCTATGATATGTTCAGGTATTCATTTTCAGGCTTTCAAGTTATTAAACTACAAGTAGTCCATCCTCCCTATCTAAGAAAAATGACAAGAAACACAAGCAGTAAAAGCACCAACTGTACCAGTGTCTAGGTAACTGTGTGCAGGGGAAAAATGTCTTTGTGTCTCTCTGTCAAATCACTTTAAAATTTCAAGCTGAAATTGTTGTTCCATACACAAGGAAACATGAAGGACAATTACTGGAAAAAAACTGCAGGCACTGATATTATTGCTCATGGAATGTACTGTTCAAAAGAAAATATTGCATTTTTCCTTTCTTCTTTTTACTCTTCTTGGTGGACTACAATTCTGATATAGACTGAAATAACCATCAGGGTGGCTTAAGGAAAGTTGAAAAAAGTTTTAAAACTTCATTAGGTGATTGTGTTCACTCCTTAGATTTCACTCTTACAAGTATAGTGTGCAGTCTTTCTCCTCCCACATCTTTCATTTACAGGGAAGATTGATTTTTCTGTAGTATTCATTCCAGGATAACCACAAAGAATTTAATAAAACATTTCATCATTTTGTGTAAGATTAACAACTTTGAAAATGTGTTGGTCACAGATAATGAAAATGGCTTTTTTTTTTTTTTTGGTAAGATGACACTGTCCTAAGACACCTCCTCAGAGTATTATTTCAGACACCTGGTCTGGTTGGCAAAGAAATTAAGGAGCAGAGCAGATGCAGCTATTTAACACCTAAAAAATCCAGTTACGTCCAAGGTCCAGCTGCAAAATCAGATGGACAGAGTACTATCACACATAAGATATTCCTTTTTTTCTTTGAAACCAGGTAGATGTGAAAAATAACTCTAAATTTAATGAGAGTGGGATTGTGTCCAGTATCAGAGGTTCCTTCTATAGCACATTTTTGTCAAGACAAAGAATGTGTCAAACCATCCCCCGTCTGGGTCCACTAATGCTGTGTTTTCAGAGTACTGAAAGTGTAGATACTTGGTTGATGTTGATATATTACAGGCACCCTGGCTCCAAGCCATGCTCAAAGACATGAACTAGAAAACATCTTTTATTTCAGAAGCTACAGATTGCTGCTGTGTTTTCCCACACCCTGGAAGTCCTCAGCAGGAACCCACAGGACAGACAAATAGATCCAGATAGAGCAGATATTGATCTCTAGTACACAATGGTGAGGTAGATGCCAAGGCCCAGTAATTTATGATCTCTAGAAACAGTAGTTCAAGGGCAAGCAAGTGATCCTAAGAAATGTGAGTGTGAAAAGTATACCTGGTAAGTCCCTGCCACAAACTGTGAATCCTGCAGGCTGATTCTCATAACCAGGTACTAATAAAATAATTGTTTTCAGTGGTTGGATGTACTGCCATGTAGAACCAAAGTAGAGAGCTATGGGACCTCTGGTGTCAATATGTTTTTTTCTGTTAAGTAATATCACAACTTATGGTGACTTCAGTGTTGTGGGAAGGGATTTGCAAAGCTCTACATTTCATGCAGTTTTAGTAAAATGAGTTATTAGTAAAAGTAGATATTGGAAGGTTTGGCTGTAGGGATGACTTTGACACTTAGCTGAATGACTTTTAAGAATTAATGTTCTGTTGGAAGTGTGTTTTTCCAGCAAATCTCCCCATGGTTCCGCTTAGCACATTTGGATTTGTTTTGTGGACATGTCGCCTTGGAGTGTGAAGAGCTTCAGGAGTGCATCTAGAACACTAACAGAAGTTAAGGCCATTGGCCTGAAGATCAGAAGCAAACACACAGACACACAGACACACCCACACACAAGTACAATGTGTTTATCAGTTGCCCTGTACTGACCAGTTTGCTCTGTGGATCTGCTGGTGTTGCAGACCACTGCTTGCAACTCTAGACATAGGTTATGTCCTGGCAAGCAAGGACCCAAAACAAAGGAGAGATCCTTCTCTCAAACTGAAATTCCATACAACCTCAGCAGATCACAAAAGCTTTCTATTTCTTCATTCATTAAACAACTTGAAAGCATCAGTTATGGGAAACATAGAAAACTGAAGCACCACCTAACTTTAGCACCACGATTTTTTTTTTTTAATTTGTCTCCATATTGCTTTTTTTTGTGAAATTGTAGACACCTTTAACGTGAAAACATTTAACTCTCTAGTTGTGCTCTTGTTCATCCTTTGGTATCATTTCTGTAAAAGACTCGGGTTAAAGAGACAGAAACTGGAGAGTGGAACAAATCAATTGAACTGGTTGAGGCATAAGAGAGGTTTCCTCTCCCTCCATGTTTAATAGCCAGACCTAAAAGTTTGTTGGTCCTCTTGCTTGACATTGTGAACTGAAAAGATAAAGAAGTGTACTCCTCTCAGATAAATGGGAGCAATTTCTGCTGTTAGAGAGTGGATACTCACAAAGCACCTACTGACTGACTACTGGTCCTGTGCTGCAGTAGAAATATGCAGAGATGCAATAATGTGCAAAATTTTTCTGTCCACTTGTCTGAAGTTCATACTATTAATAAGTTGGAGGTTTTTCACATGCAAATAAACATACTATGTATGTAACTTTAGCTAACAGATACTTATTCTGTTGATCAGTATTTGGTACTACTAGCTTTCTACTTCAAACATTCATGCAATAGATTTTTAGGGAAACCTGTAATATCAGTATTAATATTAATTACCATCATTAATACCTTCTCTATTGCCATTATACAAGAGGAGAATACATTAAGTAAATTAAGTGAGACAATAGGGTTGAAAAACAAAAGCATGTATTATGTGATTTGAATATATAATAAAATCAGAAATGTGTCTGAATTATGAAGTACAAATCCAAATCTGAATATTCTCCCTCTTAGGAACATTTTAAAGTCATTCTGCATTGCGACACATGTTCATGTTTTTTCTAAGAGTGAAGCATCTCATTTTTCTGAGGACATTGTTTTTAAGGCCTTAGATGTTGCTAGCAGATTTGCTAGAATATAAATCCATTTGATACTAAAGTGAAATAGCTAAAGAATCCTTCTGATCTTTTATCAGAGAAATCATAGTGGACATGGATGCTAATTATACCTTCCCTAGATCTAGACTTTAGCCCTAAGATTACTAGTTCAGAACATTGTTTGACTGTTAACACACCAAATGTGGATTCTGTTGCCTATTCAAGGTGATTGATGTGGATTTTGCGTTGTCTGTTCAAGGTGATATTTGGCTTTCTTGTATTCCCCAAATTAGTGATTTGTTTGCCTATCTTAATACCATGTCTCTGGTCTAATGGCAACAAAGTGATAGCTACATAAGTTACATAAGGGAGGAAGTTGTATGTTGCCCCATTCTATTTATTTGTGTTGAAGAAAAAGGTTAAGTTTAATGAATTAGAACTGAATATTTTGACTGAGACTCATACACCTGCACTTGAAGATGTACAAGCAAAGTGGAAGCTATTTCATAACTGATTATAAAACCATTTATTTAATTATAAAGTAATTTTAATTTAATTATAAAGTAATTTTAATTATAAAGTAATTAAAGGGAAACAACAATTGGTACAACTTTTTTTTTCCACCTTGTAGTTGATTGAAAATTTAAAAAAAAACACTCAGAAATATGAATAACCCTGGTATTATAAATACTTTACTGCTGAAGGTGTCAGATGCTTTTCATTTTACTGTTCAACTGCATCAAATTCTAACCTACATTATATAAGGCACACAGGGAAAAGATAATCTTTTTCCCTTTGCATGTTCAATCCTTGGGGTACCGAAATGTGGAGGTTCAGGAGAATGAGCAGCAGTAAGATTCTCCAGAAATTCTTCAGGTCCTGCAAGACCACGAATAAATAAGGCTTCTAATGCCAGTTCCTCACACTGATAACATTCTTACTCCATTTCCTTTTCAGGATCCTTACAACATAGGAAGATCATGGTAATATAGACATTTTTAATGTGAAAGTTATGTGGGTTGTTTTTTTTGAAGCAGTCACATTGGTAAATGTATTCTTTTTATATTCAATGAAACTTAAGTAGCTAGTGGTCCTTAATAGAATATTTTCATAAATATCTATGGTAGATCCTTCATAAACAGCTTAGCCTGTCACTTCTCTTGAGTCTTTTTTCTTCCTTTGCAATCCTTCAAAGACATGACACAATTGATTGCAAAAATTACAAAAATAAACTCACTGTATAATAATCAACTCTGATTCACCACACAGTCTTATCCACCCCACAACCACACAGACAGTTGTAACATGACAGATGAAAAAGCAGCAACAAGAATGAGAAATTCAGGTTCAGGAAGCAGAATCTGCATAAATTGCCCTTGCTTCCAAAAGCAGTAACATGGCCTAAGGGTAATTATCTATATCCCTCAAGCACAGTATTCTTGAGATTCATTCAAATGGAAGCACCAACAGAATGACTACAGCTGGAGGAAGAGATACCCAGACTGTCATCAAGATCCCAGCAAGCAGCGAAAAGTGACAGCAGGAAAGACACAAACCAAAGAGACATCTGCTTACCGAGTTGCAAGTATGACCTTTCATTGCCAAATCTGTAAAAGAGGTTTCATATACGTTTGCTTGCGGAGACAGAGGGAACTCCAGAGCCAGAACACCAGAGCTACCAAGGCTTCCTCAGGGTCATATGTAGCAGATTTTCTGAGAGAAAGAGTCTCATTCTGCACTTAGAATGAGACATTCAATAAAACCGTGAACTACTCAGACTGAGTCCTGCCTGGCTGAGCCTTGGCCTTGAAGGCCTTGAGGCCTTGAAGCGGGTTGTGCAGGTGAAATTACTTGTGGCGCAGAAGAAATTAGTTGTTAAGGTGTTTGGGAAAGGTGATGGGACTTTAAAGGTTAATGAGTAGAGTTAATACTAGACAGGTGGTAGCCACATTAAGAAGAAGATAGATAGTGTGTGTTTACATTCTTTGCATGCTGTGTGCCAATGGAAAAGCTATTGAATTTGTAAACTATCTAGAAATGTATATAAGCAGCCATTTTAGACGAAATAAAGGAGAATGTAGTGATAGCCATACTGGTTGGACGCTGCGTTGCTCGGCACCAACCCTTCTTTATTTATGGGGATCCCAGCAGTCATACAAGGAAGTCCAGACAGAATTTGTTTGAAGAGATGGGGGTAACTACTCTAGATGTGTGAATTTCACAGATGCTAGACAGAGAATCCCTGTTTAAAGAGTTTGTCTAAATTTTCTATCCAGCCCCTAGAGAAATGTGGCATTGTGAAAGATAAAAAGCAATTTTAAGTTTTCTGTGGACTGAGATAGAGCACACCTACATTCTCATCCAACATGTCTGCCAAACGAAAGAGATCAGTAAGGAGAGTGGAAGATCTTGGGCTGGCGCATGGAGCAAGGGGGATGGTGGATTTTTCCCTCATTTTCCCCAAAGACTTATGGTCACACTTAAGTGTCTGCATAAAGCAGGATACGATCATCTTCCTACAAAAATTTAGCGTCCACCATCATGCTCTAGGCACTCTTTGCCATCTGCCACAGAACCCAAACTCCTTTCCTTTGACAGAGGTAGGAGTAGAGCCAGTGAAACCAGTCAGTAGTGCACAATCGCATAGCTACTGACTGTGGGAGGACACAAATTGCTTATTTCGTATGCCCAAGGAGCATTATTTATCTTTCCAGATGGGTAGCAGTACAATGACCATCTTGTCTGCCTTCAGATTTCAACTGACTTTAACACTGATACAATCCAAATCTGAGGTTTTATTTAAACTTATTTAGCGCATGTGTGCAAGAGAGAGCATCAGTGGAAGGTATTTTCTACAGCATACAACAAGGAGGGATAATCTCTACTTATTTTTAATTTTCACCTTCAAGTTCTTCCACAGAAATGAGCGGTACATTTGTCAAGATAATTACTGAGGATGCACTTAGTGATTTGACTAAAAAATATTTATAGATGGTAAAAGAAAAAACTTTCTATTTAACTTTTTTGAGAAGTATGGCAACATACAGGAAACAAAATCATCCCTTTTTGGCCTTTTTACTAGTTCAAATTTTGTTATATATCCAAACATAAAACCTTAAAAGGGGGATCCCCTTTAAAATTAAATTCATCTGATAACAATTAGGATATATATTCCAACACAATTCTTCTATTTGGACTTTGGACCCCTTTTTTTTTTTTTTCCAACTTTATGTCAACACTGTTCAGCCAGTTTCCTCTACAAGGAATTATTCTCAGTCTTCTTATAATAATGAACCACCTGAAAAGCAAGTCTGCAAAATCCAAAATTGATTAATTCAGTTTCCTATCTGATTAACTGTCCCATCTCCCCTGACAGATTACAAAGGGAGCCTATAGCAACAGAAAAGTTATTGTTCCCCAGCCAGATGAGTCCTACAAACTATTCTATGACAACTGTCATAGGAACACAAGGTGACAACCAAAGGAAATTCAAAGCCTTGAATTATATACTAAATAATTAAATGCAAGCTGCAAATTCCAGATATGGAGCAGTGACTGTATACCACCTTATATCCATCCAGAACCCGGTGGAGAAATATACCTGCACCTGCATTGTGTACATAAGAGGTCCAGTGCCTTTGGTCTGTGTAGCATTTTTTGTGTGTGTGAACTAACTGTACAATGTGTGAACAGTAAAACTGACACTGCTGGGAGCTCCTACAGACAAAGGAAACTCATCTAGTGACTCCCAGAAGCTCCCCTTAGGCTGCCTGATGCCCTGAAATACAGATAAATAAACAGGTGTAGTCATAATTCACCTGCATAAGCTAATTAAAAAAAATGTATAGGAGCTGAGAAATCCAGCTGCATGGTCATATTTGTTTGCGACCATGACAAACCTGAGTTTGAACATCATGTTGAATATCATGAAACTTCCAGCAGAAATTCTACCAGAAAAAGGATGTTCAAAATCCTCAGAGTTTTTTACAAAAAGCATCCCCAGTCCCCAAGAGGGAGACTTGGCAAAAATGCCAGGACTATTTCCTAGAATGTATTTACATCAGTAATAAACACCAGACAGCAGCATTGGAGTATGCCTCCAGAGTTAATGCAAATTGCAGCTCACTGGACACAGCTGTCAAGTAGGGGAGGGGGGGATGTTTTTTCCATAGTTCATGTCTCCTCAAAGCAATTATCACTTACCCAGTAGAAAAAAATGACAATGACCAGGGCATTCTGATTATTTCTGTCTTCATTTATATCACCCTAAAAATGAAACAATCAGAACTTTTCAACATTTTCCATTAAACTACAGCTACACTCCTATGTTACATTTTTTGTGCTGATTAAAAAAATTGACAAACTATCTTATGTTGGATCAAGTCAGATTAATGCTAATCCCTGTACTTGACTGTAGAGTCATTTCTGGTGGGAATTTTATGTGAATTCCTACTCAAATGGGATAGATTTTATCTGAAATTTTCATTATAACTGTATATAGCCACTACTTTGCTATTATTATTAATAATATTACTGTTTCCATTATTACATTTTAATAAAAGAATAGGTAACCTATCTTTCTGTGTTAGTTACAGAGTAGAAATAAAATTTAGCTGCTTTTTCATAAGTGCAAGAACTGAAGTCACTCATTCATACTGTTTTTGCCATAAGTAACATTTAAAAGGCACTTTGGGTTAATAGGGCTGGATTCTACTGCTGTTTCAAGTGTGGCCTCAGGCAAATCATTTCACCTCTCCAAGCCTTTCAATTTCCACCCAGAAAGAGGGGCTGTTAATACTTATCTACCTCAGAGGTGGTATTAGGTTTAATTCCTTACTGTTTATAAAAGAGCTGATAAACATCTAGTTTCCCAGATACACTCTCTATTATCACTAATGGATTAGATCCCATTCGAGGCACTATATGAGTTCAAGTTCTTCATGACATTCTCATTTAACTGGAGCTAAACAACTGTGACTCTCAACTGCAAAATGTCAGCTAAGACTTTCCCTTTTATTTTTAGCCTGCAAAAAAATTATGAACTTTGAATGGATATCTCTCAAGAAAATGCTGTTCCTAACAAATAATGGATGAATTTTTTTCTACGTGCTGATCTTTACAAACAAATTGCTCTTACATCTTCACTTTTATGAAGTTTAGCATTATTCATACTATGAACTATGTCTGAGTAAATGAAATATATATCGTTGTGTCTACAATACAGGCTGGCATTTTGACAAGAAGAGATAATGGTACAAAAATAATTTATTGAGTTGAAACTGTAGCACACAAATTAATCTCCTGTTTCCCCCCAAACACACAAATATAATGCCAGTGCTTAGCAACTCTTAGAGACAAGGCCCTGCATCAATTAATTTCTAGTTGCCATGTCATACTATGACAACAAAATGAAGGAGTGGGATTTAACCACCCCATAAAGAGCTAGAGAGATGTGACTTACCCACATGAGCAGGATTCAAAATGAAAAGGAAATGCTTGTGGGTGCTTTCAAGCACAGTAGGAAAGAGCATAGTAATGGACTTAAAAGCTAGCAGAAGTATCAGATTTCTTTCAAAGGAGCGAAATCACGCTCTTCAGACTGAATTCAAGGGAATTCAAGCCTTTGAGAGGAATGCTTGATGGCGGCAAAGAGCTAATAGTCATAGGAAATGAAGAATTTATAGAGGATGTTGAGGTCTAACCAACTCACTTGCAGACAACTGGTCTGTGTTCTCTGGTCTCTGTGTGTGGCTCCTAGCAAATAGGTCCTTCAGTCCCAGTGCACCACAGCAGCTCTAGGGAGGCTCTAAGTTCAGCCACAGGTCAGCAGAACTGCGAGGTCAGTAAGATTCATCTTTCTTCTTTGAGGAGCAAACTTTTTGGCCTTTGCTCAGCTCAAAATTTGGTAGGTTCTATGATCCAATAACCTCTGTCAGTATGGATAAAATCTTCTTGCCCGAGAAACAGACAATAAGACAAAAGTTTCCATCTTGCTACAAGTGCATTCAATAGTTGTTACCTCTCTCCACTGTGCTTGCAGAGCCTCAGAGGGCACAGTGGCTGATAGTGATTTCCTACAAATGTTGCAAGTAGAATTGCCTATCTCAGAATTTAAATATAAATATTTGACCATTGGCTTTAGGCAGAAGTCCTCTTACCCCTTTGCAAAGAAGATAGCTGTGGTATCCAGAGATAAAGTGAATAGTTTTTTGCTGATATAAGAATTTACTGCAGATAAATCTTAATCTACAGAATAACTTCATTCCCAGATCATGAGAGAAAGGAGGCAAATGTATTTTAAAGGCTTTTCTGAGGCACTCCCAAATGAGCATTTACTAAAAAATGCAACAACTATGAACACTCATACAGCCCTGTCCCAACCTGACTGATCATCAGCCACACAGCAAAGGCCTGTAAATGTCTAGATAAACTTGTAGATGTTTATCAAGGATGGACCCAGGCCTCCTCAAGAGCATTCCAAATAATTTTCTACTGTATAAGCCTACAAGAATAAACTGAGCTATGGCCAGAACACATTAGCATCCCTGTGCCCATTGTATTGGTTAAATGACAGACACACTCACACAAATTGCCTCTAGATATTCAACAAGAGAATGATGGGGTTAGAAAATCAGCAGGATCCAGACATAGTCTGCATGAGGCCTCTGCCAGAGGGACTGTTTCACTCAGATATAATTACATACTTAATGTGTAGTATTCAATTCATTCTTGTTTAAAGTCCTCAGTTTCTTTAAACTGAACAGACTGTATTCTTTTATACTTTTCCTTCCTTCATTGTCAGAGAATATATCTGTGTTCTTCTTCTTGGTCTACTATCAGAAATCACGGCAGGACTGTATACACTTGAGTAATTCAACCTGGGATCTCACTGTAGTCTGGGTAGCAAGGGTTAATTGGACTGAGGTTTCCAGCTGACTGAAACACTATCTGGTCTCTAACCCAGTGCTGGACCTGTCAGGTACATTTGGATCACCATGACCTCTTGTAAACAGGACAGCAGCAAGGAGTAACTGCTGAAGAATGATGCAGGTTAACTCTAACTCTGAAATAAAGGCCTACTCATAAGACAGATTTAGTGAATTTAATCTTTTGTTTTGTACATGGTTCACTGAGACTAATCTGCCTACAATGAAGGAGTGTACCTCAGAGAAGGAAAAAGTCAGTCAGAATCCATTGTTTCTTTCCTTTTTTTTCCTAAAATCTACTATACTCAAATTCTTCCTATGAGAAGAAAGGAACATCTAGAAGATGCAAAGTCAAATGAAAAATCCGTGGCCTTACACTAGGAACTGCAAAATTACCATCATCATTGGAAAGTGGTGTCTCTGAAATTTATAGATGTGGAACTCCTTTTCCCAGATTTCTGATTATAAGATTCAGTACTGCATTATGTGTTCATACCAAAGAGGAATAAGTTAATGCTATCTTAACCCTGGAAAGAAGTTGTAAAGGAGCAACTGGTTTCTTGCTCTCCTCTTTATCCCATACATATCAATATGCTATCTCAGCTGAATTTCTTTTGTGTGTAAATTGAAGAAAAAAAGTCCATATATTAAAAATTTTCCTCTCTGTAATTTTTTATTACTTCTACTACTACTACTACT